>JAOPUL010000001.1:63644197-63657396 GCA_027564515.1 Octopus rubescens | reverse complement strand
TTTCCCTTGGACAACATCGGTGGTGTGGAGAGGGGAGACTGGTATGCATGGGCAACTGCTGGTCTTCCACAAACAACTTTGCCCAGATTTGTGCCTCAGAGTGGAACTTTCTAGGTGCAATCCCATGGTCTTTCTTGACTGAAGGGGGTCTTTTACCTACTATTAATTAATATTTCAATACAAAACCAAATTTCATTTAAATTTACTTAAATAGAAACATTTTTGCAAAAACAAATTCAACTTTTTTCTTTAGAATTTTTGATTTACAAGTTTGGTCATTCATTTGCTGATAACAAAGTACTCCAGACCTGGCAGCCTATATCAATTTTGTTGAGCTTTTTCCCTTATAATTCCAGATGTTCAAAACTTGCTATATATTTCTTTTCTTTTTACCTATAGATAGACACAGTACACATCTCAATGTACTTTCTCTGGTCTATTTAACAACCACTTCCATTTGAATAGTTGAGATTAGTTTGGAATCTAACTGCAGAATCAGCTTCCAGAAATTCTCATCTTCACATTCCATGATATAGAGATTCTAAATGCACTGCTTTATTTAGACAGTTTCTCTATACATTTGGTTTCTTTTCACCTTTTCATTTTCAGCCTTATGGGGGGGGGGTGTTACTTTTACTACAGCTGGTCCACTGGGAAAGAATCATTTTCAGTAGTCCTCATCATTTGAGTGTGTCTAGGATATATTTGTCTCACTGCTAGGTATTTTTCCCATTCCCCTCAACACTGCATCTCTCTGGGACTGTCATTATGCTTATTTTCTATTAACTATTGAATTTTAAAATTTCAAACTAAACATTAAACTTATTAACCAAACCCAAGTATTTCTATCCTCCAATCTAATGATGCATAGATCCATTACTTTTTACTAAGCTGTGAGAGGAAAATGCTTTAAAATGTGGCTTTTATTGGTAGACAGAACAAATTAAGTGATCAAGTAGAAACTCTTTTATAGGAGTAATAATAAAACTGAATTAAATTGTACTCTTTAGCATTGAATTAAAAGCAAATACTCATATCGTGATTATTTTATTTTAGAAGCTCTCTATTAATGATTTCTAAATAATTGTGTTGCAATTTAACAAGGTATAAAATTATAGGTATTTCAGTTTATGTTCTTCTATTAAGTTCTCTAAAAATTTGCAATAATAATGTTGAATGTAATAATATATTTGATTTTAATAATATCAATGTGGTTTCATTTTCAGAAATTAGATATAATAACACCACTACAATTATACTTTAATCCAGATTTGATTTTCAAAAAATACCAAGTAAGTATATTATTTGTGTCTATCATATTGCCATGAGCATGTTTTTTTCAAACCTTAATGATTGAATAGTCCCAAATGAGATTAAGATTGTATGTGTGTGTATATATGCATATACAGAGGGCTGTGAAGAACAGTTTTGGTATTTGTAGCTGACATCACCACAACAACATAGAAATGTATGCAACCTATGACCAATGTTTTTTCATACAAATCTCTGAGGAAATTTTTCTCTGAAAAAATATTTCAGAGAAAAATATTCATTTGAGTGTACATGAAAGTGTTCATATACATGCATATGTTTTATTCAGTGCAACTCTGGTTTGTTCTTGTATGTATGTCTGTGTATTCATGTGTTTGTATCTCTTTGTTTTGATATCATGAGATAGTTATAAATGAGACACTGTCATACAATTGGTGCCATTCTTTGAAAAACGTGTCTGGCCATGAGGAAATTTTAATATGCTTGGAAACAGGTGATAGTTCTCTCTCTCTCTCACACACACACACAATGTACATATGAGAAAATGTATTTTTTCATTAAACAACCAAAATAACTCTACCAAGATAAAATAACACAATAGTTCTTTGTTTTGAAATAAAATGAAATTCACTAATCAATATATTCATAAAAAAAGTGATTTCAATAAAATCTAGTTACATGATGTACCTATAGTGTTAACTGAAAAACTGTCATAAAGTGAATAGAGACAAGAATACCATAATTATCATTGCTAATTTATTTCCTCAATATTCTTTGCATATACATACAAGGTTTGATCAAAAAGTATTGGGACTTGTGCTATAAAAAGAAAACTACAACACATCAATTCAGCATTTAATTTCCTTCGAAGTAGTCCCCTTCTGAAACCACACACTTTATCCAGGGTTGTTACCATTGATGGAAGCATTCCTGGAACTCCTTTTTTGAGATAGTGAGCAGCTGCCCTGTGACATTCTCTTGGATTTCTTCGACATCTTGTTTCTTTCAAGTGGGATTTGATTTTTGGAAAGACTTCAAGCCATGTTTCTTTCCATGCACTCACACACACACACACACACATATTTTCTCTGCCATGGTCACTAATGGAACCTCTGTGGTGTGGTGAGGTGACCACACTCTATACACTTTACTTCTAAGCACTGCCATAAACAACGGCAATGAGTGAGAACAATATAACTTAATGTGCATGTGCAACAGAGTTCAAGGTCAATCTGTGTCAAGCAGCTTCACTCTGCATACTTTAGCTCTGTTACCATAGCAACAGTCCTGATACTTTTTGATCAGACCTCATATATAGAAGTTATATTTATTAAATATTGATAAACTCTACAGAGCTTACCAACTTCCCTTTCTTGTAACTTAGCTTAATATAAAAAAAAAAGTATGAGAAATTTAAGCTATATCAAGCTGTAAATTTGTTCATATTATAAAGATTTTGATCAATAGAAATTTACATTGTTTCAACCATTCTTTAAATTTGTTCTCTATTTTACTGATGCTGAGTTCATAAATCCAACATATATTTTATAATAATATATGCAAAATTCTAAACATAATATTTTTTATTTTCTGTCCCCAGATATGGCGGCTTCTTACCAATTTTATGTATTTTGGACCTATTGGCTTCAATTTCATTTTCAACATAATTTTTGCTTATCGTTACTGCCGTATGCTGGAAGAAGGGTCATTTCGGGGACGCACATCTGACTTCTTTTTTATGTTTCTTTTTGGAGGATTTATAATGATTGTATCCTTTACTAAATGAATTTATGCACTTATATCTTTATCAGTGTTTATTTTTTCTTGCTGGTATGGGTTTGATGGATTTGCAGATGGCGTATTTTATATTCATTTATATATTGATTGCATCATCCCTTCTATGAGCCTGGGGCATCACTTCTCAAAAATCTTTCTTGTTCTTCATCCGCTGTCAGCTTGCAGGTTATTTTTATTCAGCTAATGTTAACCATTTACATTACATGCTATTGTATATATCCCTTTTTTGTTTTTTTTTACTTGGTTACTCAGGGAATTCAATCTTCACTATTTTCTGGTACCCTATTTTTATAAGAAAATATATCCATATAAGAAAATACAGAGGTTGGGCTTCTTGCTAATTAAAATAGCTAATACTTCTCCTTTACAATATCTTCATTTTCCAAATTAAAAGCAACAATTTAGTATTAGCTTATGTAGACCAATTGGAGGTTAAATGAAGGACTGATAGACAATTAAACAGACATTATTGCTAGGAATGCAGCATATGAATCTAAAGATCTTGTCTTCATTGATAGACAGTAATACATAGACAATGATATATTAAGCTTCAACAGCTATTTCTACTGCAAGGTTTTAATAATCATTATACTGCAGTCTCATCAAAATGTTAAAGTACTTAAAATCATTGAAGCTCTATGTCAAAAATAAAGTATTTTGTGTCCTAGCCCAGCTTGGAATATATTTATATATAAGTAGTTTGGAAATTTTAAATCACTTTATCTCAAAAATCCAGGTATGTAATATTTATATTTTTTCATGTCACTCTAAACAGCTTTCATAAATTAACAAGACATTTTGGTTGTTTGTAAAAAACAAAAATTCTAGAAAAGCTATCATTGCTATTGAATAGCAAATTATATAAATTAGTCTAAAACTTATACAAAATTTTTGTGTAATACATAACCTTTTTTTCCTTAACACCTCCATAAGATCAACACAATACTGATTGGAAATATCGCCTTCTTGGGAAATGCCTTCACTATAATGCTGGTGTATATCTGGAGTCGACGAAATCCCTATGTCAGAATGAATTTCTTTGGTCTTCTAAATTTTCAGGCTCCTTATTTACCATGGGTACTCCTGACATTTTCTCTCCTGTTAGGTAACTCTGTTGCTGTAGATCTTATGGGTAAGTAAAATTAATGTTATGAGTATAAGATCAATGCTTCAGGTGGTTGGAATTCATCATCCTGGGAAGGCAATTAATTTAAGAGAGGGCAAACTTTGGTTTCAAACCATCACTGACTTGCAGCCAATCTATTGGAGTAAATCTTTAGGAAATACCCAAAGCTGTGAGCCATCAACTGGCCATAAACCTGCACTCAATTAGCACAGAACGTAGCACCATGGTCTTCTTTTGATGGAGAGAGGGGATATTGTGTCTCACTGGACATCTACTACCTACCTCAAGCTGGACAGTCCTCAGCCTATTAGGTGCTTTCCCACCACAGTCCACTTGCTCCAGTGGGTGCAAGGAGCTAAGGAATATAAGTAGTCCAAACTGCAGACTGTAAATGCTGCACAAGGCACAACAAAAAGATAAAGAAAGAAATCAGCACTCAGACAACAATGCTGGAATGGATGGGCCTTGACCATTAGAATATCAAATAACTTTCAGATCAGCAATACATGAAATAAAGCAGTGATTGACAATGAACTATTGTGAGACTCCAGTGAATATTTCAATGTTCTAAGATTTATGTCTCACATAAATGAGAACTCCGCACAAGAAGGAGTATACTTTCCTCAGGCAGGGAAGTGGTTTAAATAAGACCAGTAAAACATGGTGTTGGCTCTTCTGATGAGCCTTTCAACCATGTCAGTGATTATACCCCAACTCTTTACTCTACACATAGCTCAAAGGGTGAGCTCTATGACCAGCTCTCAAGGATAATACAAGAGGTCCCAAGTTAGAAACAGTTGCTGTTACTTAGCAACTTCAATGCTAAAATGGATGCTAACTACAACTCCTGACCAAGCTCCTGGGAGGGGGGGGGGTAGTATGAGATTGGCAACATAAATTGTAATGGGTAACAACTGTTTGAGTTTTGCATACTGGTACCTATTTCTAGAACAAAGCTCAGCACAGTGTCATAGAGATATCCCACACTCCAAACACTGCCACTAGGTAGCCCTCATAATCACAAGATTCTCACCTCCTGAGAAATGTACTCATGACTCAGTGCTGACTGTGATACAGATCACTATTGTTTGCTGCAAAATCAGGCTTCAACCAAAGAAGTTACATTAGACCAAGCTTCCCAGCAAGCATTGTATTGATGCCAATAAAATGCAAGACCCACATAAGCAGCAGAGTTCATCAAGTCATTGTAAAATGTTCTTCACTTAAGGCTTTGAGAAAAAATGAATCAATATACAGGTCTAGTTTGAAGCAAGCTCATCTAAACTCACTGCTGTCATCGAGGTAAAGTTTACTGCATTACTAGAACACAAACAGTACCCTACTTAGGCACCCCTTCAAGTACTAAAGATGGCAAGAAGCAAGGCTCAGAAAAAAAAAACCTAGCACTGCAAATGATTATAGTAGTAAAGGTATTCAGTCATCAGTAGAACTCAGAATAAGACAGCACTACATGTCAGATCAGAGGATCCTGAAAGACATACTGCATGAAAGCACAAAGGTAGCCTCCATCTTCACTTTAAATTCCTTAATTAAATGTATCTTTGATTTCCCATAATAATAAAAATTGGAAGATCTAAAAGAAAATTGTATATTGTTATATTTTGATCAATATTTCAAATTGCTTTTAAGATTTAAAGAAAAGAAATTTGATTTGATTTTCACCTTTTGGAGGTAGAGAAATGGATTTTGTCAAAGGAATCTTTGTGAATATTATAATTAATCTATGATCGTCAGTTATCATCATCATCATCATTTAGCATCCATTTTCCATGCTGACACGAGTTAGACAGTTTGACTGGAAACTGGCAAGCTGGGGAGCTGCGCCAAACTCCAGTCTGTTTTGGCTTGGTTTCTACAGCTGGATGCCCTTCCTAACACTAACCACTCCAGAGAGTGTAGCGGGTGCCTTTAACATGTCACTGGCACAGGTGTTTTTAATGTGTCACCGGCATGGGTGTTTTTAATGTGTCACCGGCACGAGTGTTTTTAACGTGTCACCAGCATGAGTGTTTTTAACGTGTCACTGGCATGAGTAATATTTTAAACAATTTATCTTATTTCCAAGATATAATAGAAAATATTTTTGTTTTTACTATTAGGAATTTTGGTTGGCCACCTTTATTTTTACCTTGAAGATGTATTCCCTCTACAAATGGGTGGCTTCAAAATATTGCGAACTCCTCGATTTCTGTAAGTATTACATTCAACTAACAAATTCTAATCTTTTCACTTAGATTTTATTTGGAATAGCTTTCTATCTATTCTGCACTGATTTGGATTGATCTGGTTTGTAAAATTTTCTTTAGCTACCCCAACATTTATCCATATTAATTTTCTTCTTAATCATTACTTCCTTCCATATTGTCCTTAACCCACAAATTATTTACTATCTGCTCTCAATTCAGAACTCATATATATTGTGTTGTTGTCAAGTTTATTTACCACCTGCATATTTTTTTCAAATAATAGTTGATTTTCTGATTTATTTTCTTAGATTACTGCAACTTTTCTCTCTATGATCAGTCCAGATTTTTTAAAAAGTTGATTTCAATACTTAATACTCACATTTATTACTTTCTTAGATTGATAGAAATCTGACTGGCATATAAGGTCCACATTTTTTAAATTCATTTGAATCTGCACATCTCAAATTGCATTCTTTATCAGTTAATTATTGTCAAAAGTTCAATGAATTGACAATTGATAGCTCTGTAAAAGGGTAAAAACATGAACTTGATGAATGATTAAATTATTGATCTACTGATCATGAGTGTATATGATTGTCTTAGTTTACTATGCTAAATATGTACCGGGCTCTTTTGGGGAATATTACATGTGATTGATTTGTGAAGAGATGTATCTCTCAGCCATATGAATCCTTTAAGTTCAAGGATTTGTATTTATGATGGAGACAATATAATTATTGTAACAATTCATCCTTCTAATACAGCAATAAAATAAATTCTATTCTACTTTATGAATTTTCTCTACCCATGCTGTTAATTGTTACAACTCTCATGTGTTTAGTTGAGCACTGCAGTTTTAGATGGAGTACTGCTTACAAAAATTGGGCTCAGTATTTTTTAAAAAGATTGTACTCTTAGGTAAGAGTACAATTAGGTAAGCACATCTTAATTCACCTGTTAAAGGGTAATTTTCTCACTTCATAATTTAAATAATTAGCTTTAGGAAAGGCTTCAACTACTTTGATGAAAAAAAATTCCGATTTCCAGAACCTTCTGTCTATTTAAACATAAAAAAATATTGATAAAACCATTAAAAAAGTCAATATTTTTTTTCTTTTACTGCTTTACAAACAGTTTTATCCCAGGCAGACAATAAGTTAGATACCATCTTCATGAAAATGAATCTTTGGTCAAAGTTTTAAACAAAATGCAAAAATAATAAAAAGAAATGTTATTAATATAGAATATACAACAATAAATACTATTAAAAAAAACATCATAAAGCTGAAGAAAGATGTAAACAATGATAAAAATATCTTTTGTCTCATAAAATTAATGATATAATTTGATATAAACAAAATTACTTACAGAAATAACGATATTTCTTTAATAATCTTTTCCTTTGTTACATCTTGTCACTTCATTTTCATCTCTTTATAGTAAATATTTGATGGACACAACTGTTGAAGATCCAAATTACCAACCGTTCCCAGAGGACCGTCCAGGTGGGTTTGATTGGGGTAATAATGGAAACTAGAGAACTATTCTCTTGGTTTTCTTTTTTCCTCCAACTTAGAATTGAAATAAAGGAGTCTGATACAATTTCAGCTTTCTGAAGACAACTGCTTTCCCACAGCATTGTGCCTTCCGCTTCACTTCATCTCGGCACTAATGCTATATGTGGTATTTTCTGAAGCAAATGACTTCACTCCTCCAACCTGACTGAACTGCATTTCAAATTTATACAACTATTCTCTTTTGAATAGACTTGTATACTTTTGATAAGGGTTACAATAATAACAACTCTTATTAGCTTTGTTGACATCTTGTGAACTTGGTGAAAATACTGCAGTTTTTTAAAACATTTCATGCAGACACTCACAGATATATGTACACACCCAGATACATATTTGAAAAAATCCCTACACAAATACAGACAGTATATTATACACATTCAATATTGTTTATTTAATTATGAAAGAAAAAGTTTAAAAAAACAAAATAAACTTTCTATTGTAGTATAAAATAACCTCTCGTCTGATGGACATTCTTTGTTTTTGTATTTACTTTGAGTTGGTTTATTGATAACCCTTAAATTCCTTAAATTGACATCATTTCTGAGATCAGCTAAACGGTGAAATATGTATGTTCTCAAGTATTTGTATCATGAAACCTCAAAGATTTTTGATTTACTTCCTTCATCCCCCTACCAGCTACTGTTGAATCTTTTGAAAATCAGATGATGTTTATGCTAATGTGATATATATGAAATTTGTTAAGAATTTGCTTTGGTCAGGTTCTACACAAAGGAAAATGTGCTTAGGGTTACCTCTAAGTTGAGAAAGTATGTCAGAACTATATGTAAATAATAGTGTCTAGGTTGCCCCCGAAGAGAAAATGATGGAAAAAATATTCTAGTGACTGTTAAAGACAATCTAATAGTTTGGATAATCATCAAAAATTTATCAATATCATATTGTTTTCTCACAACTATTTAGTCACCAATGTAGTTCTAAAGCTTTTGGAATAGTACTCTGTTATCATTAGGCTCTCCACTCTTATATTTCCTCATTTTCCTAAATGCTTCCTGATGTTTATTTGTGATATATGTATATATTGTATAGCATAATTCATATTTAGGAGTCTTTTTATATATCTATTGTAATTATGTTATTTATTTGAAATATTATTTAATAAATCCTTATAAATACGATATCATTTTACACATACAACACCGTTATAAAACTGCGGTAAGGAATCTTCAGTTTTCTTTGTTTGATTTTTAAAAGAGTGTAATTAAGATGGCATTATTTTCCCAAGGAATGAAGGAATGTCTACTTTGTAAACTTCTTTTATTTGTTTTAGCTGTCTTTGCAAAATGTATTATTGTTGCAGTTCTTCACTGATAGCAATGTGCTGTATATCTTGTACTGTTCTACATATAGTGGTTTGCGTTAGTGTTATGACAATATTAAGAATATGAAATAATTTTGTACTCTCTGTTTTCTTAATTCTATAAAAACAATCCTATTTCAACTGCTAAGATTCAAGTGCCACATTTATTGAGGTAGAGATCCTCTTGCCTGAGCTTTGTTAGCTTCATTTAATTGGAATGTATAGCTGTAAATATCTGAAAGGATAATTATGACAACTTAAAATTATGTTACTTTTTAAAGTCATCTGCTTTTTTAGAAAATGCTGTGTTGCAAAAACAAACTACAAACGGGTTCCATTTTACTTGTCAGTGCTTCACCTTAAATAAGCTATGATGTTTTATCATATGTGTAGGATTATTCCACGCTATTTTTAATTGCCATTAATTCTTGATTTGAAACTTTGGTCTTGGGTCTATGCTTCTACCTCAATGCTAGCTGGATTTTCCTCCATGAACCATCAATATAGCCTTGGTTACTGATCCGCATTAAGTTTTGGTAAAGGGAATTTATCTTGTAACTGATTATTAAAAATAATTGTTGTAGGGCATTTCTGCTGTGTAAATTCCAAGTTATTTCCCACAATCTTACTAATTTTAAATATGTGGGATTTTGTATTTCCCTTTCAAAATGCTATCATATCTAGTTTACAGCCTGTTAATCCTTTTATTTTGACCCATTTTTCTTTGTTGAGCCAATAATAATAATGATCTACTGCAATGATTATCAAACATTGTACTGGGGCTCAATAAGAAAATATTGTTGACTTTGTGGCATGATCATTGACTTTGTGGCATGATCATTCATATCTTAAAACTGAGCTCTTATTTTTCTTTTTCGTTCTTAAATTAAAAAAACAATAATGATACAAAGCCTGATGATAAGCGCCCTTTAATCTCAATAAATCTGGTATGCCACAACATATTTTTAGATACATCAGCTCTTGCAGTAAATTGTCTTGCCTCATGCTAATAATCTCTCCATTACAACCCTCTTCAGTTGAAATATTACATGCAAAATGCTGCAAGTCTTTATTTAGCTTCATTGCAGCAGAAGTGGATTTGTTTGTAATTTAATGAATTGAATGTGTAACACATAATGGTTTTTAAAGGGTTTATTCTGTAGAATGTGAGCATATTTATTGTGTAAACAGGAAGAGTTACAGAAGCTAAGTGAATAAGGTATTTATTCCACAGTTGTAGAGTTGAGGGTCATATCCTGTCTTTTGCCCCAACTTACCTAGCTGAAAGTGGAGGAATACTGAAATGGAAATTACTAATTGATTTGAGGGTTTACTATGATGAGAGTGAATCCTCATTTATGGAATGAAAGATAACGATAAGTAGAATATTACATTTACTATTGCAATGATCATAAATTCATAAATGTTTTTTCTTTTATTAATTAAAATATTAAATTATTTAAAGATTTGAATTTAAAAAGAAATTATGGATTTATAATTATAATTGCAATAACAAATTTAAGCTATATTTTATTTATTTTTCTCAAAGAAGAAGAAATGTTCCTTACAAAGGTTTCCATTTGTTTGGGAGGGAGTGTCAGAAACGGCTACAAGTTCTGTTCATAGTTTCCCAAGGAGATTAGGGAAATATATGCTCTAAAGTCCCCAACTGAGGATGAAATCTAAATTGGAATTACTGTTGTTGGAAGCATACCACTTTTTTCTTTTTTACAATGCTACTACAAATTGGTTTCTTGTTAAGGAATTTGGATATTAATTTCAAGCTTGTGAGAGAAACAGTAAGTATTTAAAAATTGTGATATTCAATAACACCTTTTAAATATTTACTATTTCTCTTGAGATTTTTCCTATTGGAATTATACTACACCCTTATATGTAGAATGGCAATTTTTCAGTTGTAACAAATGGTGACCTTAATTTAGTGAATAACTTTCATTGGTTTTTCTCTTGAGTATGCTGCTAACATTAAGCAGGAGTGCTACAACAATAGCCCTACCATAGGCTTGGAACAGTCATAATATTTAAATTAACTTCTAAAAGAGAATCAGTTGTGCCACATTAAAATACTTGACTTTCATACTGTCATGAAAGGGTGGATGAAATATCTCTATAATACAATATTTCACCAGTTCAAATCAATGAAAAAAAAAACTTCCTGGAATTGTGTAATTGGTGTTGAGGCAGTATGTATTATTTGAAAAATGTGATACCATGTTTTCATGTTTCTATGTTCTAAGACGGATGTGTTTCTATTTATTTTAAACAAAGGTTATCAAAGAAAGGCCCAGACTGAAGCTTTTAATGCTGTGTTTTATACATCTGTAGCACTATCTGTTTAGTTCTTTGAAATTATTTCAGTAGCTTTCTCATTGGAATAAGAATGTCAGGCAAAAATTATCTTTGTTAGACATGTCATTTGTATGTTCTTTAAATGTTACTCATAAATCCCTTTCCTCGAATTTAAAACAAAGTCCTTGATTCAGTATATTTTTTTAAATATCTCAATTATTTGGAATATATTTTATTAAATATTTTTTCTAACAACCAAATCTCTATATGATCAATATCATTTAAAAAAAAAGAAGTCTTTTTTCCTCGTGTAAATGGGTCTTATCTGATATCCTTCAACAAATAACTTAATATTTAGACACTTCAATCACATGACAATTTTATTTAAATTTTGATTTAAAAAATTAAACTGATGTTATTAGATTTTTTTTTTAGTTATTTGCTTAGATTCTTCTGTACGATGTGTTATACTCTCGTTTTGTCAAAAGTGAAACATACTTAAACACTCTTTACTCAGCTGTTTATTCCTTTTGTACCTAAGAAAAAAAAAAACCATTGTCAGCTTATTAAGCTACATTTTAAGTTGTATATAGACTGTATAATAAAATTTTCATTCAGAACCTCTTGGAAAATGTCTTTTATTACTTTTTTTTTCTATTTTTAATCCTTTAACTGTGAAATTAAATTTCATGGTTATTCCAGTAATGATATTAAATATCTACTAAAAAATAGAATTGGTTTTTTTTCTGTAAGTCATGTTGCCTCAATAAACTTGACATATCTCAACAAAAAATACTTTCAAGTATGACATTCCTCAACAAAAGATAGATTGGTCTATAAAACTAATTTCTGCAGTTAAGGATAATGAAATTTTGAGTGGATATATCTGATTTCTACAGAGAACGGATTAATTATTTTATTATAAATGAATGTTTACAAAACTTTCAACTTTTAGATTTAAGGAAATGCAACCATCTCAGTCAGAAGGATAGTATGTAACAACATTTTTCTCAATGCATTTCCAGTAAGGGATTGAGTTATTAACAAATCCCAAATCTGTTTAGATCATAATGTATAATTTGATTGTGAACTTGCAATCATTTAGGGAGTTGACTAAAGGAGAAATGAGGAAAGCGCGTTGCTACAATAAGTGGGGCATAAAATTACATTAAACTTTATACAGTAGTATAAATTGAAAAAGAGAGAAAAAAAAAGAGAAAAGGGGGAAAAACAAATGTAGAGACAGAAGGTGGGGTTATTCAGCCATGCCCTGCGGTAATGACTGCGGAGGCGTCGCCACGGAGAATGGCCAGCGACACATGCTGCAGTAGCCACTCCATCTTGTGGGGCTCATTTTTCCAGTGGGCCACAGCAGACCCTATTTGGCCGAGGAAGGCTGTGGTTCGAGGACCCAGGACACCAAACGTCTTGATGGCACAAACTGATAGTCGCCGGCAAGGCTCCAGTATTTATGGACCTTCCTGTCGTATGCGTTGCGGGCTGCGACACCGGAGTTTGTGGCAGAAGCCGTGAGGTTGGTGCTGGAGAACGTGTTGCAGCACGTTGCATCCCAGATTAGGGATCTGCCTCCC
>JAOPUL010000001.1:63609450-63637131 GCA_027564515.1 Octopus rubescens | reverse complement strand
TAGACGAGGACAAGATCTCCGCGCAATCTCCTACGTCCAAGGGAGTAGAGATTTAGAACCTCCAACCTTTGTTCATAAGACATCCCACGGAATCCGTAAATCATTCTTGTCGCCAACCTCTGGACACGTTCCAAGATGAAACACACTTGACTACAGATCCAGTAATGGAGCCTCTACATAGTCTGTCAACCTGCTAAAAATAGCAAACAAATTTCCTTCATATCACATACTAAAATCTTTAAGAATTAACGAACATATTAGAAAATGCATTCCTAGATGATGCCAAATAGATGGAATGGTTACTGCTAGAATACCTTTGATTATAATTCTGCTTGGTCAGGGTTGAGCTGGGATTAAGCACCATCATTTGACTACTGTAGATATTATGACGGTTTTGAGATCATAAGGTACTTAACTGTTTCGTCAAGCATCCACTCAGTTTAAAAAACATTTCTCAAGTGTGTTTTTTTTTATCTAATTATATTGTTCATTTTACCTAACGAAAAGGGATGAAAAATTCAGAAGTTAACAATTTGAGTATATTGTTTTTTTACAATCTTCAGCAATTCAATTGGTATATTATTTACAAGAAGGTATGAGGTGTCAGGGAATGACGGTAATTTTGATGACAATAACTTTGATAGAAGTTCTGCCAATTCCATTTCAGGACAACTCATCTCCTAGTGGCACCCATCTGACCCCCAACTCACACCTGCGGAACCACAAACTCTAACATATGTGGTGGTGCACCACCTCCTGGGCAACAGAATTTGCAAACCAGCTAAACCAGATGAGGGAAGCTGACAACTCAATTTCTTGGTGAAATTATTTAAGGGCTTGTCACCCGATGCATGTAAAAATTGGATTTCTGACAGGCTGTGCAGATTAAACTCAACAATAAGTGGCAAAGTTTCAAATGAGCGGTAAACCACTGCCCAGTAATGTCACTTTGGGACATGCACCACAAGAGCATGGTGGGACATATAGATCATCTGAGTCATTCCACCGCATCCTTGGTATGCCTCCAATCAACTCAGCCAGCCAGGAAGTCAGGGACTATGTGAGGCTGGTTGTCCAGTACAACCCTCCCTCATTAAAATCCAACAACTGAACAAGTCAAGATTCAAGCTTCTTGGAAGCATAAACAAACAGCAAATATTTTGTTTCAGCAGTTTTGGTTTTTCTGCTAAATTTATATATTTTTGCACTCTCTTCCATATAAACATACAACTAATGGCTCAATGCTTTGCGACAGCTTGTCTGTTTATTCTTTATTCTGTTATACCTAAATCAGCTCAATCCGTACATTGCCTATAGCCAACACTTATTTCTACAGATCCTCTAGCTCTTCCCTTAACATCGGATGTTTTAGGCACTTGGTCTGGTCTCAGCACTTATTGTGTGTATCTGTTATATTATTTATCTTTGTAACATTTTCTTATTTATTACTTATTCACATGAAATACCACCACTTCCATCGTTTTCTCAATGATGAGGGATGTAGTAGAGGTGAGAGCAATCCTAATTCTCTTGTTGGTCACACAATCAGTGGTATCCTACATTGATGATGTTCTTCTGAAAACATGAGCCTTGTTGTTTTAAACTTCAAGACAGCATCGACTGAGCAGACCTATATGCAAAGGAATTCAAGACATAACCATGTCTGTCTGTCCCTTTGAGCATTACATATCTATGACTTGATTATCTAATGTGTTCTTATACGATATTAGCTGCTATTTCTTGCAGGTTGAACAACCTCGTAAAGGCTTTCTCGTTGACACACTGTTTTTTTTTCTCCTATAACTGGTGAAATAACAACATTGTTTGAGATAGCAAAACACACCAGTTGTTTCCCATTAATTTTCTTTTTATTCCTGTTTCAAATATTAACAGACATGAAAAGACACGCAAAAAAAAACACACATGAAGGCTGATAATATTGTTGATGTTGATGATCATGACAATGATGGTGATGATGTGGATGATAACAATTAGTAAATTTAACAAACAACAAGGGTAAACCAAACAATGTAAACTAACAAAATTGATCTTAATCGAATTAATATAATCAACGGTTCTTTATTAGTTCTTTATTAGAAATTAGATAAAGGCAAATGAAACTCACTGGAACAAGTTGTTTCGCCCACCAAGAACAGAATTTATGCTTAATTAAAGCAATATTTGGTTGAAATATCCATCTAGAACTAATGTTAAAATATATACAGTGGATAATAAATGAACAGGGTGTTGTGTGTGTGTATGCTTATATATATATGTATACATATATATATATATGTATATATATTCTCTTATATATGTGTGTGTGTATATATATATATATATATATGTATATATATTCTCTTTTATATATGTATATATACTCTCTTTTATATGTGTATATATATATTCTCTTTTGTATGTGTATATATATATTCTCTTTTGTATATGTATATATATATTCTCTTTTGTATATTTTTGGGGTCAATATTCTTCAAGAGCAGATTTTTATGTGGGGCAAAAGTTGAAGAGAGGACAGGGTTTAGTGTTCAGCAAACAATTCACAGCCTGCAGAAAGGAACTAAGAAAAGCTGGGAGGAACAAGGAAAGGGCCTAGAGGAAAAAGGTAATGAAAGAAATATTGTTTTTTTTTAATTCAGAATTTTTTTTTTTTTTTTTTTAACAAAACGCATGTTGAGTTAATGAAGAAAACAGTAAAAACATGGAAAGTGATGTATATCACAAGAACTTCAGACCCAAACACAAAATGAAAGTTTAATTAAAAAAAAAAAAAAAATTACCATTTTTTTAAATAAACATTTTTTTCTTTGTTATTCTTCATGTTCAAAATGTCCTGTTTTTTTGTTTTCCGCATATTAAAGACTACTACAGTAGAAAAATTAAATACACAAATTCATCTTCAAATCAGAGTTACTTCACAACAACCACCATTTTTGTTCAAGAATATATATATATATATATATATATGAAGTTAGCAAGTGAGATCGTGAAATCTCAAAATAGAAAACACTTTGTAGCACTCAGATGATTAGAACTTTGTCCCCGGTAGAGATCTTGGAGTCTAAGTCAGTGGGGGTAAAGAATGGCTGTAAGTCAAATTCAAATGAGCAGATATGGAGGCAATTAAGTAAATGAGCAGGTAAATTCCAATAGGTAGAATATAGATATATAAGGAAACATTAAAAAAAGAAGGCAAAGACTGAATTTTCAGATGCATTATGAAGATACAGATTTATATACAGGCAGAGCAAACTTACTCAGGTGACATAGACTTCAAAAAACAAAGAGGGGAGGTGTTATAAATCTGACAGCTGTTTCTGGGGGCATGAAGATTCTTCATAATGCTGGGAGATATATGGTTCACCAACAGAATTTGCCATGAGTTTGTAGAAGCAAATCCACATTAGAAGTTGTTGGCCTCCTTCATCAGGGTGGTGAGATCGAAATCAAACGAATCAAATCAAGATGCAGGGAATTATATAGGTACAGTGGGGTGTAGTGAGAGGTAAGGACATAGTAGAGGTAGGAGATAGGTAGCTCGATAGGAATGTGGATGTTGGATCAGGGTAGGGAGAGGAGGTAAGATGGTTAAAATCAAGATGATGGTGTGGGGGGATGAAAGAATGGGGTGTTGAAGGGAACAGTAGTGAAAATAATGGTGGTGTCTCAGAAATTCTCAGTGTGAGTAGAAATTAAGTTTGGGATGGTTTCAGAAAAAATAGAAAATGAATAGTTGTTAGAGATTCGGGATGGTGTGGGCTAGAATAAAGGAATTTGAGGTCATGAGAGGTGGGGCGAGCAAATAGGAGGGGAAAGGATCCAAATAAATTATACTTGTAGTGTAACTAGGGGAGGGAGAGAAAGTGGTAGAGGTACAGTGCAGTGAATACCAGTAAATTGAGGGAGGTGGAGTGAGATGGAGAGGGTGAGGGTGTATCTATTGCAGTGGTATGATAGTTGGCGATAGGTGATGAAAGGTAGTAGTGAAGATTTGTTTTGGTTAAGGAGGTGAGGAGTAGGGGGAGAGGGGTAAGGATGTACAGGTGGGAGTAATTGTTGATGGATGGTACATAATAGTAAACGTTGATTGTTTTGGTTGAGGAGGTAGAAATTCAAGGAATAATGATGGGGGGGGGCAAAGAGTAGGGAATATACTGCGTAGTAAGATTCACAATGTAATTTTAAAAGGGAAAAAGGTTTAGTGGAAAGCTAGTGCAAATCATGCGACCATGTCGTGATTTAAGGTAAATTATAAATCAATGTTAAGGGTAATAGTGGTATTACATAAATTTAGCAAAATACACAAATATTACATCAGAGAATTTATTGAGAGGTTGTGGTTGCGAATTATGGGGAGTGATTCCCTTATACATAATTTACAGACGCCGAGATTAGTGTTGTGAGGGGGGCTTTGTTTACTATGGACCAGGATAGGGTGTATAGGATGCCTCGGGAATTAAGGTTGTGTATATAAGTTGCGAAGGAAGTAGACAATTTAGAGTTTGGATTGGAGAACGAATTCATATGTGCGGCGCTTAAAATCCACCGTGCCACCAATGTAAACCCTAGTTTGGTGGGAGAGTGTAGTAACTACTCGACATTTGTAGACTAAATTTTTGCGTAGGGAGAAACCTCCAAGACACACAGCAGTTGCAGATTTCCTGGGAGGGGTGGGGCTGGGATTCGTTGATTGGAAAGTATGGTTGGTATGGTCCATTAGCGGGAGAGAAGAGCGGGAGGTATCAACAATAGCAATGTTGGATTGGGAGGGTGTATGATTATACTTATATGTGGTGGTATGGGCGATATTATAGGAAGTCGGGTTACGGTTGGTGTTATTGAGTCGGGTGTTTGCAACCGTCAGATACGGATTTACCATTCACGCTGAAAAAACGAGTTTCCTATCAGAACAATAAATAAGAGCCAAGGACAGAGTCTAAGCAAGTGTGGACTCTACCTACCCTCACCTGTCTTCACCCATGGACAACTCTATGTAGCATTAAGTTGAATGGGAGATCCAAACCACATGAAAATACTCGCTGATCAGAGTGAGATTTTGCAAATTACAAGATCTCGACCACGTGACGAAGAAGAAAAAAAATCCAGGAACGTTGTATATTGTATATAAATAAATAGTTTGCTGAAGAAAGATGTGCAAACCAGTGTGTGCTGGTGAAAAATAAAGATCAGCAACAAGGACGGGATCACGAAATGTAGGCTTGGGAGAGAAAAATATGAACTAAATTATCAATAGTGTAGGCATATAAACATAATAAATTAAAGTTAAAAAAGTGTTATTAAATTTTATTTTTCCATCAGCAAAGCGACAGGTTCTGTACTAGTATACATAAAATTCATATGAAAATAAATATTACTATTATATATTCGAGGTGGTACGAAAGAGCTCCCGGATAGTTCTGTAGCATGCCAACAGATGACAGCACACAGTTGCGTGCGCAGTGAGAGCTAGCAGTGGCAGTGTACCAAGTGACATCGCTGTTTACTTTGCAAGTTGTGAAATTTGTGTTTTTGTGATCACGTGTATGATGTTGTCTGATTTTGTCATGGATAGTAAATAATAGCATGTCGAAGTCTGTCAAGAACTCTGTCAGCATGCCGCTGAACACCCATCCTTCATGTCGAGGATCATCACCAGTGACGAGTCTGGTATACAGGTGCGACCCTAAGACGAAGCAGCAGTCGTCACAATGGAAGAGGCACAACAGAGCTGCAGCTCAATCAAGAGCATGCTCAGCGTTATTGTGCATTGAGAATTCATCCCCCAGGGACAGACCGTCAATCGAGAGTTCTACTGCGACGTTTGAGGGAGGGCATTCAGTGAAAGCGACTGGATCTGTGGAATGCAAAGAAATGGATTCTTCACGACAACAAAGCATCCCGTCACTGGGCTCTCCTCACTCGTGAGTTTCTCACCAGATTTAGCACCTGTGGACTTCCATCTCTTCCCCAAGATGAAAATGCAGCTCAAAGGTCGTCGTTTTAACACTGTTGTCAAGATCTAGAGCAAATCGCAAAAAGTCCTCAACTCACTTACAGAAAACAACTTCCAGGCCGGATTCCAAAAGTGACAGGGACAGATAGCTCCATAACCCTAACCATGTACTCCTGCTATGTGGATATCAACATAGTAGCAAAAGCACACCGACAAGACAAGATCTATGAACTAGAAACTAGCACTATGGAGAGCATCCAGCAAATAGCTAACGCCATCCATCACAGTATTAAAGTAACAGTAGATTACTCTAGCAAGCACCCCAACTGTAGGCTACAGGTCTTAGACACAGAACTCTGGCTGGAAATTAAGAACGATAAGGTCTAGATCCTGCATTCCCACTATGCCAAACCTATGGCCTCTAAATACCTGGTCCACAAGAACGCAGCTATTGCAGACAACACCAAGTTCAATATCCTGATAGCAGACTTGCTCAGAGTGATGAGAAATGTGTCCCGCATGTGCAATCCAACAGAATTAGGAAGACACATACAACTTCATTCACCGCATGCAGTTCTCTGGCTACACCCAAAGGGACAGGATTAGAGTGTACAAAGGAGCCAGGATTAAGTACAAGGCCATCATAGATAATGATGCAAATAGGATCTGCCCGCTTACAGGAGTAAATCCTGGATTAGCATAGAAAGGACAAGAAGAAGGTAGACAAGGCCAACTCATGGTATGACAATCAGAAATACCAGAGTGTCATGTTCGTTGATGCTACACCTGGTGGCAAACTAGCATACCTTTTTAGAAAAACTTTAGATAAGGTGAATCCACGGATTAAAGTAGTAGAAAGGCCAGGAACCCCCATAAAATCTCTGATCTGTAGAACATATCCGTTTGAAAGGCCCCCCCCCCATGTACGGATAACACCTGTGCAGTATGTAGGATGAACCCACTGGTCAACTGTAAGATTAGGAATGTGGTCTATAACATACAGTGTACTGAGGGATGATGGAGAAACAAGACAACAACATACATTGGGGAGACAGCACAGAGCATAGAGGAACGGATAGACGAACACTGGTGGGAGCTCATGAAGGGAAAAAGCTCATCAGTGCTCTTCCAACATGCTCAATTAGAACATAGAGGCTCAATTAATAACATAGATGTTAAAATACTATCAACACATAGAACAGACATGACACTTAGACAGATTATGGTGGCTACACACATAGCAATAGACAGACCAAGCCTCAACAGAAAACACGAATGGAACAACCACCCACCACACCACCCACCACACTACACAACATGACAACCTAAGACAGAATGTAAAAAAAAAAATAAAAAGATGCAGATACAAACAGTATAATACATAAACCCATATACATACACAAGACACGTACTTGAGACGAAATGAGAAGAAAAAAAATAGAGAAATAAATAAGTAAACAAATGGAAAAAAAAAAATAAAATAAATAAATAAAAGACACGGGTACTAACAATATAGTAAACAAACCCATATACACACACACACAAAACACATACTGAACACATAGACAGTGCATGCACACACACACACACATACAAACACAGATACAGACACAATCGTTTGCGCAGATAAGGATATATGCAGCAGAAACACAGAATGGAATAAATGGAACAGGAGGAGACACAAAAAGGATAGTGAGTCACTGAAGAGGTCACAGGATGTGTGACGAAAGATTTACAAAGGACACTAAAGTAAGAACAATAATAAAACTGAAGTGAAGGATAAGTTTATAGTGCATGTGGTTATTTGGCCAAAAAGAAAAAAAAATGACCATCCCCAAAAAAGTATATATACGTCTGGAAAGTCTTTGGTCATATGTCTACTACAACAGGACTGATCAGGAACTAAACAACAACAAGCAGTAGTAGTTTAAATTACTTGTCAACAGAATCGCTTTAAAAATATTTTACTTCTTTTAATGTAATAGCTATAACAGGAAAATTTCAATTTAGTGTCATCTATAGGAAATTAAAAGGGAGAAAAGTGGTCAATAGAAATATTTATCTTTTATCTGTTACTTGTTTCAGTCATTGGACTGTGGCCCAGTCATTGGACTGGGCACCACCTTGAAGAGTTTTAGTTGAACAGATTAACCCCAGTCATTTTTTAAAAGTCTGATACATATTCTAACAGACTCTTTTGTCAAATTGCTAAGTTACAGGGATGTAAACAAACTAACACGGGTTGTCAAGTAGTTGTGAAATGGGAGACAAAGACACATGCACACACACACACACACGCATTTGTATATGATGGGCTTCCACACAGTTTCTGTCAACTAAATTCCCTCACAAGGCATTGGTTAGCTCATGATGCTGTGCAGTGGGACTGAACCTGAAACCACTCAGTTGCAAAGCAAGCTTTTTAACCACACAATCATGCCTATGCCTAGAAATTATGTCATATATCCCTGAGTGTAGATTAATTTTTAAACGTTACAATCTTAAATAAGGGAAGGACATATTGAATAATGTAGTTCTAGATATATCCCTAGAAAGTTGAGGTAGTCACAGCTGGAATGCCTTTGATCATAAGTCTCTTTGATCAGGGTTACAATGATATGGGACCTTCTATGTGGTTGTTCTGTTTGTTAGAAAATTGCACTTAAATCTACCTTAAAAAGAGAAGGACCTATTAGATCACATTATCTTTAATACACTGTCTGAATTAATAGATGAAATGGTCATGGTTTGAACACAGTAGCAGATTTATCTATAGGCAAAGGTGTATATTAATTTTGACTTTATTCTTCGTGCCGTTGACACGTTAAAAACACCTGTGCCGGCGACACGTTAAAAACACCTGTGCTGGCGACACGTTAAAAACACCTGTGCCGGCGACACGTTAAAAACATCTGTGCCGGCGACACGTTAAAGGAACCGGGTATTCTCTGGAGTGGTTGGTTTTAGGAAGGGCATCCAGCCGTAGAAACCAAGCCAAAACGGACTGGAGTCTGGTGTAGCTCTCTGGCTTGCCAGTCTCCAGTCAAACCATCTAACCCATGTCAGCATGGAAAATGGACGCTAAATGATGATGATGAGGCTGATGACATATATAAAATGAAAATGCGGTGTCTGAAAAATGGTTTGTGATAGGAAAAAGCTGAAGCTAGGTTTGGAATGTTGTTTAGCCCTATAAACAAAGGCATTCTAGCCATGACTATTCTATACATTTTTTCAGGTATTGTGTATCTAGGACTGCATTATTGAATGTCCCCCTTTTTTCAAAAGTATAAAGAGTAATTTGCTGTTTTTGTAAATCACACTATACTCTTGTTTTGCAAAGTTTCAGAAAGAAAAAAGTAAAAATTATTTCTGGTAATAAAGTAAAAGAAATCAGCTTGGAAACAACATCTTTATTACATGGAACAGCTTCTGCAGCAGGCTGCATCCAACATGGCTCAACATGCTGTCATACTGGTAAGTTTACAGAGAGTTACTATAAATTAAAAATAAATAAGTAACATATATAACAATATGAGAAAATAAATAAAAGATCTCACAAATAATAGGAATATACATACATATGCCCATTTTATATACATATATAAACATACACAAGCACACATTCATAAGCATGCACACAAACACAAACATTCAAGCACATGAGCATTTGTGTGTGTATATATGTATATGATTAAATGATACAAGTATGTTATAAATTATTAAAATAATATTGTAAAAAATAAAGCATTTCTGTGTGTAGATATAAATTCTTTCTGGAACTATGAGAAAGACTGTGTAAAAATACATTATCTCGATAAATTTCTTGCAATTCTTTAATAAAATCCAGACAAATGCCAACTAGAATGGGCACTGTTACCAGCAATAACCTAAACCATTTCACTTCCGTCATACAAAAGAAAACTGAACTGATTCTACTATTAATAAATCATCTTTAGTTTTTCTTACAGAAGGATGAGAGAGATTTTACAGCTTTACTTCATTGTGGTGTGGGTATGTGCAAGTATATACAAACACCCACATAGGTGCTGGTGAATGTGCATTTCTGCATGCATATTAATTCATTCAATATTTATTTAGATGTTAGCTATACACTGTACATGGTATTTTATGTACAAGAATAGACAATATATACATGAGTGTGTGTGTATATGTGTATGTATGTATAAGACCTTGGCAACAAAGTATCACGTAGTTGTAGAGGTTACTGCCATAGATACCTGTACTGCCGTGGTAGTAGGCACTGTCACCATCACAAGGGGTTTGGTTGTAACTGTTTGACCAACAACTTGATTGCTGGGAAACAGCTGGTACTGGACCCGTGGAATCACATTTAACTGAGTGGCTTGGTTAAGCCCTGGAGACATATGGACAGCCGATGACATCATTGCCATGGGTGAAACAATCTGTGATACAGACTTCATAGGAGTCAATGGAACAACTGAGTGACCGGAGGAAATGCTTGATGGACTGTTAGACATTGTGGTAACACCTGAAGAACCTACATTAGTAACATTGTTTAGTATTTGTGTCCTTGTTATTGATTGCCCTAATAAAGGGTTCACAGTAATAGGACTACCAGGCATAATCTGTGTAGCTGGTGTTGCAAGAATTTGTTTTACAGCAGACATCACCGGCAAAGTCTGCGTTACAATAGGGTGTGCCACTGATATAACATTTGTTGAAGGAGCTGTTGAAGCTGTGGATGACACCACTAATCCAGTCAGAGTATTAGATGCTTCAATAGTTTTCTTAGATTGGCTTATAGGAGTAGTCAAAGTTGCTACTTTGGTAATTCCAGACACTTTGATGCTAGCTGGTTGAAGACCTGGCTTAATAATGCTTGGAGTCATTGGAACTACTGAACGAACAGAATTTGAATTTCTTCCAAGTTGGCTCACAGATTTCATGGTCTTTGATGCTTGAACTGTTGTAACTGAAATATACAGACAGATAAATAAGCAAGTATAGATAGATACTGTAGAAGGATAAGACAATGAGAGAGAGAGAGAGATGGACAAAAGAAAGAGATTAATAAATAGCTTGAGGAAAAACTAAATAAAAGAACTCAAGCAAAATATGTAAGATAGGAATAATTAGAAAGTGAAATGAATCATCATATAATGATTTAAATATTTTCACTCCAGTATAAATTGTATAATTCTGTAACAATGCCATTTCTTTTATTAATTATCTGCTATGATGGCTGAGGCAAATAGAATATTGTGCCAATGACTCTACTGTGGAATTTGTAAAGTCATGTTAAGTTCTTAGTGAGAGTAGCATATAACCATTTGAATACCTGATTAAAACTTTTCCAATTCTCATGTTTCTTATGCTTATGGGAAAAGAATGAACATTATAACTTGTCATATACTATTTCATAAAGACATTATTTTGTGTGCTTCTAAAAACCCTTGATTTCATGGGTACTCCTGAGTTGTAAAGCAGAAAATTTAAAACATCTAAGTTAAGGAGCACAAAAATAATGTCTAAAACAGAAATTGTAATCTTCAACTTGTTACCTAACATTTTAATCACCCAACCATCTTTAAAAATTGTTTTGAATGAATATATTTATGGGTCATGAAAATTTAATTTTTTTTTTGTATATAAATTAAAGTTATTGTATGTACAACATTCCTAATGCTAACAACTTGTCAATGGCTCTTTCTGTGTAAACAGATTGATACAAGCTGAGCAATATTACATTTCAGTTTACTTTATATAAATTATTCAATGAGAAAGTATTTTCTGAGCTTAATGAAAAAAATTCAACCTTTATGACACACTTTTAGCAATGTAAAGAATGAATGGTTTAGTGCAGTGTGATAGCTTGAGTAGTGTTTTGTTTATGAGTAGAGAAAAATATGTTTTTAGTTTGTTTCATTGAAATGTTTAGTGTTTATGTTGAATAAGACATACGTCACCAATGCAAAAAAAAAAACAGTTATTGCTGCCAATGTTCAGGAAGAATGTGCAGCTTAGTGTGAGGTATTGAAATTCCATGTATGTAAAGCTTTATATTACAGAAATTAAAGAAATATAACAGGGTTAGGTGATAATGAGTAGATCCATATAGTAATGGATGAAGATAGAGAGAGATGACAGAACTATGAAATATGTTCATGTTTGTAAGTAATATGCACGTGGGTTGGTGGATGGAGGGAGACTGAAATAATTTTATCAACACATACTATGCTATAACGACTTAGGTGAACTCTTAAGCAGGTAATTATGATAGCAAATTCTCTTGTCATAATCTCAGTTTGACGCTTGGATATAAGGGCAATAACTCAGCATTTGCAAAAATTCTCACTGTGTGGTGTAGCAACATGAAGTTGATCTGATTTTATAGTAACTAACCTGGTATCACTGAAGTTTGGCACAAATTCAAGGTGGTTTAAGAACATTCAAGATTGTTTTCATCACATGAGAAAAGTAAAATATGAATGGCATGTACAAGTAAGAGGATATGTATAAGTTTGGAGAGGAGGATGAAAGCATATTGTTTTATGGTGATGGTAAAGAAACAGACACTATTCACATTCAGCAATCGTGAACAGAAAAGGCATTATTTTTCACAATTTTTTTTATATCATGCATTTTGTGAACAACAGTGACATTGACTATAGGTTTCCAATGAGTTAATCACTGATTCACTACATCTCTGATGGTGAGAGAGACAAGAGAGTATATATGCAACTTATGAGGAATAAACAAGGTATTTTGCTCAACAAACCAGTTTATTTGCAATTTTTTCACCTCTGTTTATACCTTTCACTGATATACACAGGTATAGACATAAACACATACAATAGGATTATGCACAATTTGTGCCTATTAAATTTTAATTACAAAGTATTGGTAAACCCAAGATGTCACAGTTGGATCTAACTTGGAACTATGTGATTGCAAAACAAACTTCTTAACCGAACAGTCTGCCTGCTTCCTTTGTCTGCAAAAATGTTACTGATAGATATTTGTGAGCTGAGGAGTGGTAAGGAAAGAAGATTTAGCAAATTGAGAGAAGTGTCCTAAGTTAAGAACACAGAATGCTTAACTTCACTTAGAGAGTGTTGAGATCTTATTGTTTTCATATTGCTTTCTCAATAAAAGATCTCATCAATTAGCCAAGGGTGCTACTTGTTGTGTGTTATTTTAAAGTATAGAAGACTTATGTAATGAAACAACAATTTCCCGACCCTGTGTTGTAGATACCCTGCATGAGTAGAGGATAGAGATGAGAAAGAAACTAAAAGTGTTCAGAGAACTGGTACATTTCATACAAGTATGAAGAGAAAATTAGCTAGGGTGACTTGTTTAGCTTATGCACTTCTCAACATGTAATATATTTTCACATTTCCTATAGTTAGTATCTAGGTACAAAACATTGCCTCAATATTTTTGAAATGTTACATTGTTTCTAAATATACCTGAATTAAATTTCCTCAATGGTTTCATTTTGTATAATTTAGACATGTGCTGTTCTGAGAGAAACAAAATTTTATGATGTGACAAAACAGTTGATGGAAAAAGAAACAGATAGCAAAGAAAAGATAGAATAAGTACACATACCTTGTGCTGCTGTTGCCACAGCAACATTGGTGGTATTAATACAGTTAATACTATTGATGTTGTTATTGTTATTATTATTATTATTATTACTACTATTATTATAACTATTATTATTATTGTTGTTGTTATTACTATTATTGTTGTTTATGATCAGAGTATTACTGTTGTTATTGTTGTTGCTACTGCTAAGAATAGTCTGCTTCTTTTGTGACTGACGTTGAACAACAGTCTGCTGCAAAATTTGTGTCACCGAATTGCGAGTCATATTAGGGACTAAAGTAAGCGGCGTAGATGTCTGACCAGCAGTGCCAGTTGAAACGACTGGTTTAACTGCTGCAGGTACAAGTGTTGCATTGCCAGTTGTACAAATAACAGGAGTCAGGATGTTGGAAAGTTGATGTGCTGAAGCCAGAATATTGGGTGAACTGTATGCTGTGGCAGTGGTAGCCAACTCTTGTACACGCACTGACTGAGCTGCAAGAAATCAAGATATAACATTTCATTCAATTTAATGCAAAGAATTAAAAAAAAGCTAGGTTAATGAAATGGAAATATGTGGCTGCTGAAACAGAGAAAGGGTACTAAGCATTAAAATAAGGGAAACATAGTTATAACATTTACATTTCATATATTGAAATAGCAAGTAAACTGTTTATAAAAAATGGGTAGAACAAATGGAAAAGGAGTAAAAGTTGTACCTACATTAACGAAGATAGTAAATTTTACATAATGTGGAAGACACTTCCACAGGAAATGGGGTACAGAGAAAATGCAAGAACAATCTCTAGGTAGGTTTTATATTGGTGTATAATCACTTTATATGGTAGTTGTAGAGATGCCTGTGTATACCTTCAACATATCTCCTTTCTATTAACTCTATAATCCAAAATAAGCAGTAATATCTAAAGTGACTATAGACATTAGCAAACAAGAACTCATGTTAGCATTAGTTAACAGTAAGTTAACATATAAACTGTAAATTATAACAAATACTTGACTATTATTTTAATTACTTAATTATTTGTTGTAATAAATGAATGCTGTTGGCTATGCACTCAACACATCTTGAATCTACACCCCTAGTTTAACATTTTAACATATACACTTATCACACCTAGATTATATGCCTGGGTTTAATGTCCTTTAATAGGCAAAAATGAAAGCACTGATAGAAATAGGTTAATATTTAGTATGAAAATGGAATTGAAGTGACAGAATCATTAAAATACCAGATTAAATGTCCAATAGTATTTAGTCTGGTGTTTCCATATTCTTAGTTTAACACAAACAAGAGTTGGCTTCAATCATTTTAAGGTCAATAAAATAAAATACCAGACACAGCATGGCTTTGTACCAATGTAATAAATCAATATTTACGAGCATTCAAAGAGTGAAAAATTTACAGTTAACCATTAACGTTACTCCTTTTTTTCAATGGTTTAGTAAGGAGGAAGGAACATTACCCTATGCAACCACCCACCTACTGAAACAGATTAATAGAGTTGATATTCAATTTGAACATATTGAAGTTGATCAATGCAGGAAAAACATGGGCATTGACATAATTCCAGATGGTCAATGTCCTAGGAAGGTAGGATTGGTTGAAGTGGTTAGTGTGGGATCTGGGTTACAAGGGGAAAAGAGAAAGATGTATTAGGTGGGTCTGGGTGAAGGTGGTATAGTTAGTTCATAGGAGTAGAGGTCGTTGTAGTAGTGATAGAATGGGCAAAAGAGGACAACGGCATGTCTATAGGTAAGAGAGCTTAAGTGTGTTGGTGATGTGGTCATGAATGTTACTGAGTGTAGCAGCAACAGTAGCCTATATATTTCCTGGTCCTGAACAGGAAAGCTAGTTTAGTTTTCCTTTTCAGGATCAGTTTTAGCTGTGTTATGTTATATGAATTTGGAATAACAAACAGTTCATCAAATGTTGTGAGGTCTAGTATTAGTATTTTTGGAGTTGTAATTGCATGTTGTCTAAGAGAATGAAGTAAAGGTCATGTTCCTGTGATATGAACAGTACTTATGTTTTTGTGTTGCTGAAAGAAATGAAACTATCATATCTCCATTTAGTATGTTTGCTAGGTTTCTTTATGGAGGTAGTGCAAACTGGACATGAGATGTCTAGGTTGCATGTCTAAGATGACACCTGTATTCAGGAAATTAATTGATTTCCTCACTCTTTTTAGAATTAGCCACATGAAGGAGCCTTCAAACCATGCTCCCGGCTATCCTTTTATGACTATTCTGTAGAAATGACAAGAAAGAAAGATCTACCCAAGAGTGAGCATTGTTAGAGGGGAAGCACATAGATCTGGTTCTGGTGAATAACATAAATCTGGCTCTATGAAAACTGTACCGGTGACCACCGAGGAGGCAGTGAAAGTCATAAAGATGACTGTTAATAAGCTAGCTCAATCAATTTGGAATGAAATTTTGCAAATGAGAGAGATGAGTTGATAACTGTCAGGTCAAAAAGTTTGCCATTCTTAGGAATTTTACACACTTTAGCATGTTTTCAAAAATTAGGATAGATCACTGCAGAGAGAGAAAGATTCAAGAATTTGTCATGAATAAGGGTAGCTCTGGTGCACACAGTTTAACTGTGAGGGAAGGGACATTATTAGGGTGTTGTGTGCATGTGTATGGAGGGATACATGCATGGTAAGACTGGAAAGTTTTGGAGATTTGTCAAATGTGTGTATTGCAGAGGAGGAAACAAAATGGGCATAATTGTGGAAACTTTCTCTGAGGGAGTATTGCTTATACAACCAACTTGGTTGAGAAGTGGTGGGTAGGGGGATTTCACAAAGATCTTGGCAACAGACCAAAATATGACTTTTTTGCAGGGGTGGGGGTGAGGAAATCTTGCAAATTGTGCAATGTTCAAAAGAATCTATTTCTTTTGGGATGGGTAGAAGCTACCTGGGTGAGTTTCTCCAGATGTTGTAGGTTGTTTTCCTCGTAACTGCTGGAGCCTAACTGCACACTATCCATCTGAGTAATTTGAGATAGTGGACTTTGGTCGTATGTGGGACAGGAAGAGACATACCCAAAAGGATAGTTTCCGGTTCTGTTAAGCATAGTTAGCATAAAACAGACACAGTTCCAGCTGGTTAGTTCACTTGAAGTATCAGAGTTTGGAAGTACATGGATGTGTGGTTGGAGACCTTGTTTAAACAGTGGTCAGATGATTTGATATGTGCAGTGGCAATGATAGTTTGATAAAGGTTAGGTTTGGAGAAGAGATTAAAAGTGTTTGTAGAGTCTGTGTATCACTTTACAATTAGGTGATGACACTAACTGTTGCATACACAGAGTTCAGAATGGCAAATGATTCAGTTTCTGTACCAGCAGCATTGGTGTGATGTGTTCAATAGCCAAAAGGAAACATAAATGTTGAAGTCGCGAATGTAGATAACTTCAATAGAGGACAAGAAGCAGTAGAACTGTTGAGAGAGAGAGAGAGAGAGAGAGAGAGAGAGAGAGAGGGAGAGAGAGAGAGAGAGAGAGAGAGAATGAGGAAGGGAGGCTCTGGGATTGGGTAACTGGAAGTCTTTGTTGCTAATATCCAGGTAAGAAAAATGAATGGTGGGATGAGAGGATTCTACATACATTCTTGAGAGGATTCTACATTCTACACCAAATTTCAGAATGAAATAAAAATATACAGTGCAACTTGGTCAACAGAAATAAAGAATGAGGAGGAACAGAATGTATGCTTTGCATATTAGTAATACGTGATGGGTCGAGTTCAGGTTAAATGAAGTTCAAGGATATTGGTATATAGGAGGGAAAACTGCCCAGCAGATTTGCTCACAGAGAGTAAATTTATAAAGCACGCTGCTAGGTACAAAACAAAACCCCTCATCTAACATATACCGAAAGATAACAAGAGCTTCAAAACCAATGATATACAATCTTTCATTACAGCCACTTTTTGATAGTTCAATAATTAAATGTAAAATTATTATCTACATGTAGAGGGCCTGTAAAGATCATAGGCAACATACCTTACCCCAGACTCAAGAAGTAATAAAAAAAACAATATGGAAAATAATTTTTTTCTACTGCCCTCTTAAGATGTCAAATTAGTAATATTCAGATAAAAACAACAGTTTTAATAGTAACAATTATGAGCCAACGTGTAATGAAATAGACAAAAAAAAAGAAATTTTTTAATTGGAGCTTAAAACTTTGGTATGTATGTAATGAAATATGTAGTAAAAAGCATAAGGGTAAAATGTGGTGAGGGTAAGCATTAGGGTAAAATGACTGTTTTTAGAATAACTTAGACTGATGGATCATGAACATTTTGAGAGCTCATTATTTCTTGCCCATTGTAAAAAGTGACACTATATATGCTATGAAATGGCAAAACGAAATAACCCCAGCGGTAGTTGTGAGAGAGACAGATACATATTTCGCTGTTGTTGTGGCTTGTCAATATCACATACACATGTCACTTCTGAAATGAAATCGAATCAACCAGTCTGAAGACTATATAGATAGTGTATAAACTATACATTAGTTTGTAATGGTGCTGCATAAGCAGAATAAAATTTGAATTATGCAATAGAAGCAGCTTCTGGGGTAATTTTGTTTCACCTAGCTCTGAGGTATATTGTATTTTTTAACACTATACATCTATAAAATGAAAAACTGCAGCCCCTGGCTTTTCAACAACACACATACAATAAGTTTGTTATATAGAAAAAGATTTACTCTAAAGCTCCTTCTATTGCCAGACGAAAAACTGTAGCCTCTGTATTTTCAATAACACATGTTAAGTATGTTACATAGTAAAAGATAATAATATATATATATATATATATTATCATCATCATTATCTTTTTGTGACCGGTTCCATGCTGATGTGGTTTTGATGGTTTTATAGGATGCAACAGATTTGAGAACTTCATCATGCTCCAATGTCTGCTCTTGCATGGTTTTTATAGTTGGATGCCATTCCTCATTCTAATCCCTTTATAGAATATACTGAGTGCTTTTTTCAGGGTACCAACACTAGTGAGGTTGCCATGTAACATGCATGACTGATTCTCTTTAATTCTGTAGGGTTACAGTAGATGAGAGGTTAAATTATGAGAGGAGCCAGAACAGAATAGGTTTCTAGCTGTAGAGGGGCTACATAGCTACTCTCATCGAAGAATGGAGGGTAGAAGTAATTGGGGTAGAGCTAGAAAGAGAGATAAAATAGTGGAGATGTGGTAGTGTATGGGGAAAGTGAGAGAGGTTTAGAGATGGGGAATGGGTGAGAGGGTGAATATAATGAAACAAACAACAAGTGTACATTAGAAAGAAGGTAGGGAAGAGTAGATGACAACTGAAATGATTGGGAAGAATTAAGGGTTGGATGTAGTGAAAGGTGGATAAAAGTGGGAGTGATAAATGATACATATGAGTTGGGGGAGAAGGGAGGGTAGGAGACAGTGCAGAAAGGGGCAAATAGCAGCAGAATAGCAATAATGATACAGTAGACAGGAGAAAGATGAGAGAAAGAAGCAGGATGTGTGGATGAAGAGAGCCCAACCACATGTGTGTGTTTGTGTGTATCTTGGTTAGCACTGTCACACAAGCGATGTCATTTGTTTCCAATCTTCCATGAAAATCATGTCTGGCCATTGGAAGAATTAATCTTACTTAGAAACAGGTATGGGTTGGTGACAGGAAGGTCATCTAGCTATAACCCATGCAGTTCAATGGGATGAAAAAATGGATGTTAAATGATGAAACACATACATATACATACACGACTCAAGACAGAGTCTTTTATATATATATATATACATGGTTCGGGGTTCAATCCCACTGTGTGGCACCTTGGGCAAATGTCTTCTACTGTAGCCTCAGGCCGACCAAAGCCTTGTGAGTGAATTTAGTAGATGAAAACTGAAAGAAGCCTGTTGTGTGTGTGTGTGTATATATATATATATATCTTCATGCCAGTGACATGTTAAAGGCACCTGGTACACTCTCTGGAGTGGTTGGTGTTAGCAAGGGCATCCAGCTGTAGAAACCAAGACAAAAATAGACTGGAGTCTGGTGCAGCTCTCCAGCTTGCCAGTCTCAAGTCAAACCACCTAACCCATGCCGGCATGGAAAACGGACTCTAAATGATTATGATGATGATATATATATATATATATATACAGGGTGTGTCAGCTATTTGAGAACAAAACTTTTAAGAATCATAAGTGGCCCAAACTTTGACTAAACATCCTCTTTTTTCCAGCCCTAATCTGGAAGTTTTGAATCTAATACAGACAATGAAAAGGCTTCTTAAATATCACCAGGTCCTTCATGTTTAAAATCAGAAAAGAACTCCTGGCTGAAAGGAAAAGACATACTTGACAGTCAGACATTATCAGAAAAGTTGAGTTTGTCCAGCAAGTCCAGGGCATTATCAATGAGAATCCCTGCAAGTCAATGAGAGTCATTGCCAATCGTTGTCCATGTGTCAGGGTTAATGGTTAGATGTGTGGTACATCAAGGCATTAGGTACAAATCCCATGTTATGAGAAGAAGACAGTTCATGTCCGATAAGACCCGGGAGAACTGTGTGATCTGGTTGAAGTGTTTGCTGAACAAACTCAAGCACTCATGCTCTGTTTCTCTCAGATGACAACTTTGTTCAAGATCAAAAAGTGATCAGGAGGAATGAGCTCTGTGTCAGCCTCACTGAAGTCCCCAAATACTATACATATCAAGTTTCCATCGTCTGTAAGGGTCTTGTGGGGTTGCAAGCAATGAGGGTCATGTCATGCCTTCTCAATTTTTCCTCACAAGTTCTTAGCAGCCTACATTGACTGGCTGGAGATGGTTGTCAAACGCTGGATCAAGAGAGTTGTTTGGGAGAGGCTGTATATGTTCCAGCAAGACTATGCTCCTTCTCACACAGCCTGAATGACCCAGGAGTGGATGGCCAAAAATGTTCATAGTCGCCCCTAACATTTGGCCTCCTAGCTCTCCTGATTTAAACCCCCTGGACTACTACATCTAGAACATTGTTGAGAAAGAGACCAACAAGCATGCCTACAATTCCAAGGACTCATTGATGTCTTCTATTTAGGATGTTATGGCCAACATGAATAAAAATCACCTGATTAACACATTTTGTCATTTCAGAAGCTATATCGAGGCAGTAATTAAGGCTGATGGCAGTTTTATTGAACAGCATTTTGCTATGTGTTTGTAAGAAAATGTATCACAAATTCTATAATATTTTTGTTTGTTTTTAAAATTAAAATGATGTTCTCATATAGCTCATGCACCCTGTGTATACGATGATGATATAGCCATTTGTAATGAATCCTATATTTTGAAAGTAACTTGAAGTTCATAGCAATGCATGCATGTATGTATGCATGTGTGTGTACATACATGCAGAAAATGTGTTATAATTTAGTGTAGCACAGCATGCACAACTGGAGCAAATACTGTACAACTAGATTCTATCATTCATGGAACCCAATAATTATGAAAACAAATAGATCATTAATAACAATCAAGTATCATATCTTTGTTCATAGTTCTACATCTGATAATATTTGCAAGCTTAATTTTATGACACAGATTGGTATAAGAAAGGAGTTTAGCTTATCAAACTTTAATATGAAATATCTTCTCCATGAATTAAATTTAATTTATAAAAAAAAACAAGAAAAAAACACATTTTGTTCTAAACTGAATATATGGTTACACCATAACAATTTTTTTATAAACCAGTTTTTTCAAAAAAGAAAATACTTAGATATTTCCTTACCTAAAAGTGGAATTGCAGCCTGTTTTTTTGTAATTATTCTTGGTTCTTCTTTGGATTTCATTGCATGTTTATTATTTATTAAAGGGCTGCCACTCCACTGTATTTTCTGTAGCTCTGGTGATGAGATCTGCTGAGTTTTGACTTCCAAAGTTCTTGGAATTACCCAAACCTTTTTTTTGGCTCCTGTGGAAGCAGTGTTTGTGTCACAGATTATTGAATCCAATTTACTTTCAGTTATATTTGACACTGAATCAGATTGATGGGTCTTTTCCAATTCTATTACTTTAGAGGTTGTGTGTAAGGATTTGGAGAGAGACTGAGGTTTGTAATCACTGAGTGCTGTGCTTGTCAAAGGCATGACAGATGAAGTTGGCAAGGAAGGTGCTATCTTGGGTGCAGTAAATTCTTGATTCAAGATAAATGAAGAAGGCACGATGTGGTAACTCAGTGGCCTCTTCTTACCTGGTACAGCTTCTGAAACAGCTTTTACAGGTTGAGATACAGGTGTAGTGCTTTCTTCCTCCACATCACTTAAAATGGGTCCATTACCCTCTGCAATCAAATATTAAACACAAGGAATTAAGATTAAATTAATTTCAATTAACAATGAAAGGGAAAGCAAAGCAAAATGAAGGAAAGAAACAAAGAAAAAGAAAGATACAAAATGGAAACTCGTCCTTTGGCCATAATTTTCAGTTATAACAAGCTTGCAATTGCCATAGATGTAGAATATATAGCAACAGCAACAATATAAAGTTAACCTGAGCCATGACAGTACTGTTATAAGTGAAAATTATAGTAGTCACTCATTACTTAGCTTTTACTGATACAATAAACTGCTTTGTTCCAAAAAAGAGTAACCACATGTATATTACATGTATATTAAATGATGATGACCATAATCGTCATCATTCAATATGCATAAGTTACAGGAACAGAAAGTACAGCACCACTTGAACTAAGGAGGGCGTTTACTACATGGTCACTTAACATGCTAGAAATAGAAACCAAATTTCCTCTATGTCATGACTGACTGTCTTAAGTAGTAAACGTAATCAATAGGGTTGATTTAATTCCCACCACCTGGTTCTTGGGTAGCTTTAGCAGGTTCTTGGGAAGCTTTAGCAGAGTATCCCCTCTATTACAATCATTCAGGTGTCCAGTCTGAGGATAACTTGTTCCTTTCTTCTCATCTATTTTGAAAGCCCGGAAAAGGGTCACAAGTACTTTCACTCTTCTTTTAACTAAGGTATTAAATAAAAAAAAAAAAAGAACCGCACACAGCCCCATCTGATCCAAAAAACAAACAAAAACAGGATGGTCATAGTCAGAACTCCTTTGATCATAGTACCATAATTTTACTTAATCAGGACTGACATTGTGTTAACAACACTAGCATCAGCATCACCACCAACAACAACAGCAGCAGCATCACCACCAACAACAATAACAATCCAAATGTGAAACAACGCTAATACTGGAAAGCAATATCTAGTTCAACACTTCATTTTTGCTTCTTTCATCATCATCATCATCATTTAGCGGCCATTCTCCCTGCTGGCATGGGTTAGACGATTTGATGGGAGACTGGCAAGCCGGAGAGCTGCACCAAACTCCAGTCCGTTTTGGCCAAGTTTCTATGGCTGGATACCTTTCCTAACACTAACCACTACAGTTAATCCAAAAATTTACATGCCAATATCAAATTTGAAGAGAAAATATATCTGAATTAAACTATCATTCAAAAATGGATATAAAAGACAAAAATTAACCCTTAATAGATACAAACCAGAATAATAGTATTCTGTTAATTTACTGAGCATGTCTTCATGTAATGACTTAACATTATTGTTAACTTATTTCTGTCAAAATATACTTAATTTTGAAAATAATGAAGAATTTAGGAAAATAATGAAGAATTTAGGAAAATAACTTCATTATTAAACACAGAATCTTGATGGAAGGTTTTAATTTAGATCACTTTGAACATGAAATTTGTATCATAGGACCCTGGGTGGTCTCAGGTAAGTTGATATAAAAAGGCTTAAGGGAAGTCACATTGGAATGGTTTTCCTTTGCTTTCTCAAGAAGCAAGGAAGGATTTGAGTTTAGAACTGCAAGCTGACAACAAACCCGTGAGTAATAAAGTGCCTCTTTTGTTTACAACGGTGAATTGTACCATACTCAGGTAACTATTATGAACAGGGTACTGAAGGTAGGATATTAAACACCGGTGCTTCAATCAAAATAGTAATATTCTACTGATTTAGTTAATTGTAAGTTTCTGTTTTTTTAATAAATGTTTTATTCTGGAGGTTTTGAGACTGGTGAAATGACTATTATTAACATTTCACTTGAACAGTTTCAAGACTCTACAAATGTGTAAGAACCGAGATATATTTGACTTTTAAATCATACTTTAAAGAAGTAGAATTTGTTTTATAGATAAATTCCCTGATTTCAGTGTACTTACCTGATGCTGTGGACGTTGAGTTGGAATCAGTATCATCATCATCATTTGTTGGAATGTCGTCAATGTTGAACTCTATATTCATACGACTCAATTCCATTTTTAACTTGCATACTGTCTCTTGAAGAGAGATCTTGTTTCGTGCAAGTCGCTGCACTTCAACTTCATACTCTTTCTCTCGACGATGCAGAAGCTAAAAACAAACAATAAGAAAATTACATGCTAACTAACAAAAACCATTCACAGTAATAAATGAAACACCCACAATTGTTCTTGCATTTGTTAGGAAATATTTCAGCAAGCAATAACAATAAGTAATAATCAGATACCAGGTATGGTGTTAATTGACTGTACTTTCCTCTTAGAAATTCGTATAAGGAATGATTATTGCTGCACTTTAAAATTATTAAACACGTTTTTTCCTATCAGTAAAACTTCTGACTCTATTCCCTAATACTTTTTAATAAAATACTAAACATCTTAAACATATGGTGATGGTGAACTGTCCCTCATATTGCCAAGCCAATGTAGAATAGTATAACAATGAATCTAGAATCTGTATTTCGCTTGACCTGTAAAAAATAGTGGCAAAATTTCCTTTAAATCATACCCTAGTATCTTAAAAAAATGCTATATTAGATAACAGTATTAAATACACAATGCTTGGAAAAAAAAACTGAGAAGATGGTCATTGCTGAAGCTAAAGAACAGTATAAACCCACACAGAAGGCAAAAACGCTAGGGATTACATGCAACACCTACAGATGTTAAGAGCAACCGCAGGTGCCACATTCGGTCAACATATACTAACAACAGCAAAACTTAGAAACAATATGTTACACCCTTTATAGCTAATGTCAGACAGTCTGGACCGCTAACATCACTGCAATAAATCACAACTTGCAAATAACATAAAATAGTACACTTCGCATCATCGCAGACCATACCTAAAGGTAACTTTAGGAATGGCGATGAAACAATAACAAACAAAATGAAAAATCATTTGGATATGCAAAGCATAGAGTATGTTTGGTTACAGAAAGCTATGTAATTCATGCTATTGCATGACTCAAATACCTAGACACATATCTGTCAGACTCAAATACCTAGACACATTGAAAACACCCCCAGAATACTATTCTTGCTACTTAGTCTCAACAAACACAAAATGCATGTACACACAAAAATAGCAACATCAACAGTCTCAAATACTGTAATGGGATGTACTATGTTAGACATACAGCAACAGTCATGCTTTGACCTTAATGCCTTTCCGACAGCCACCACCAACACGTACAGACTGGATAGTGGTGAAAATATACGCTCAGATGCATGACTCAGTATGCATATACGCTCAGTATGCATGACTAGGATATGCTGGGTTACATATCAAGCATTAAATTTGGTTATAATTTTTAACCTGTTAAATGCCAAAGAAAAGAGAATCAATGGGAGGTAACTCTAATGTCTTCGATCCGATCCCTTTAAAATTATGAGTTTTTAGTCATGGACAATTTGTTCAGAATCCAGTTAATACACCATAACTAGTCATTAATAAAAACTGTATTGCGTATAATTATATATCGTGTTCGAAGATACAATGGTACCAGCACGCTATAAAGACATGGACATATGCATGGAGCCAATGCAGATATTTATTAACAGAACAAAACTTAATTATAACGTAACTAAACCGTGAAAAGCCAAGGCCTAACCCTAAAACAATGATTCTTGAGCAAGGCACGTAACCTAGTAGCATTCCAACACGTGTTGCTGTTGTTTAGCCACAGGTCAGCCTCGATCGAGCAGAGCAGACTCATGACGTAAATGAACATCCCGTCATTCACCACGTATTGTGTACCTGAATTATATTGTCCAACGTGTCTGTTTACAAGACAACAGAAAACATTGAGGGAAACTTGGTTATTATTTTTAAAAGGTTGAGTGACCACATAGAAGCTTTCCCACGTTTTTCTATGCTGGTTATAGTCTGATTGATTGACTCCACAGTTTATAGTAAATTATCTTGATTATCTAGTGCTTCATCCATGAGGCTCAGCATCATAAGATTTGATCTTATTAGTTCGTACCATAGCAACAACACAGCACTTTTTCACCGAAAACTTATCGTTAATTTGTATCACAAGTCATTTCTTCTACACGCTTCGATGCCTATATTGCCAACCACTATGTCTCATTTTATACTTTCATGCAAGTTTAAAATGACCACAGCTAAAGGATCACACTCATTACAATAATCCTCCAACCAAAGAAGTCTCTGAAAATGAACATTATATTTCTCATTTCACTTTAAATATAAGAGCTTCCTCTCCCTCAAGAAACAAAATTTTAAAAATTCATTTAAAATTACTGAAGGTATTCCTTATAAAGTATGATAAAAAAAAAGAAAACTATTTCCTCAAAATTCTCAATAAAAACTCAAAGTATTCCCTATATTGAAAATCAATCTTCTACTTCTAAATAATTAAATAATTTTTTTAAAAATTACATGCACGTATATTAGTAACAGGAGAATATTGACCATAAATTATACGAAGCAACAAGGTTTCAAAATTTGGGAAGAGGTATCAACGCTGAGAGAGAGAGAGAGAAAATGCTCAAAAATCATAAATTATTCAGTAATATAATTAAAATTCATGGCATTGAATAAGTTGAACGACGCTCCCAACTCTATCTTATGTTTATCTAAGTCTAAGGATTGAAATAATTCGTAATAATTTTTTTTATAAAAAAAACACACACGCACGAACATTATTTATAACACGCAAAACACTAGAGGGCCCAGGTGGGAAGGGCAAATACACAGCTTTATTGATAATACAAAAATAAAAGAGCAAACTAAAATTAATGCTGTCTACGGAGCGTGTACCGATTTCAGAGCACGTTCTATCTGTTATGTATACACACACACAAAATACACCCATTTCTTATACATTAATTCCTTTATATTATTTGTCCGATATTAAAATAATTATTACACACCAAGGGTTCTGCATTTAATAATTATTATGAGGGCTCATACTATTAGCACTAGTATTGCGAGGAGACAGACATTTGAAGAGCGAATACAAGAGTCAATGGAGATTACAGAATCACATCATTATTTTTTTTTACTTTTAATTTCCCCGTGGAAAGGTAACACTTGCTAACCCAGTTAGAATAAAAACAACAACACGTGACCAACATTGACCAATCGCCATGCCCGATTCTTATCTGCGCTAAGCCATGATCAAACCCATCACGTGAGCGACTGTAACTAATCAGCAGTGTAGAAATGGGCGTTCTTCCCAATTCAATCGTATCCTTTGACGTCAGTTGTTTTAGTTGTCACACAAGCATGTGGAGCACGTGATGTTGTTTCTTGTGTGTTTGATAAGGTCCTCAGCAGACGTAGAAATGGCCTCGTATACTTATCCTTCACTCACTAGACACCAAAACACGTTGTACTTCCAAGTCAACCTTGACTGAGTAAAAAAACCTTACGATCGAAAACATTACATCACCTTTAAGACAGTAGCGTGTAAAGGTGTAAGGGAAATTTTGCTGCGATTTACAACTCCATCATTTGCACGAGTATCGTTATGAGGAGGCGGAGGAAAAAACAAACAAACTAACAGCGACCTGTTTAGATCACAGTCAATCCTGATCGAGAATTTCTATGACAGTCGCAGACCTTTTTCTTTTCAGACATTGTATTTAGGAGGACTACATTATCCTCTCTCTCTCTCTTATATATATATATATATATATATATATATATAGAATAATGTTCGCCAAGCCGAACTCAACACGATACGCCAAAAATACTGCTATTTTAACCCCAGGAAAACGCTCTTT
>JAOPUL010000001.1:63574959-63587338 GCA_027564515.1 Octopus rubescens | reverse complement strand
GATAGATAGATAGATAGATAGATAGATAGATAGATAGATAGATAGATAGATATAGATATATATATATATGCACACACGCACATACATTTTGTTTTGCTTATGTATTCGTTCATGCGCGCGTGTGTGTGTGTGTGTGTGTGTTTGAGTTCCATAGACCACTACCTATAATATGAACGTTTCATTAAATATGTATATTACCATGCTCATTCACTTTCACATATGGCTTTATTGATTTCTTACTGAACTCACTCTATGTATGCGTATCTTTGCTCCTGTTTGTGTTACTGTGTCTGTGTGTAGCTATTTGAATACGTTTAGAACAGCATGTCTGCACATCGAATGGCTGTTTGCCCTATATTTTGAAAATATAGATACGTGTGTGTACGTGCGCGCGCACATGTCTGTTTGTGCGTGTATGTATGTGTGTGAGTGTGTGTGTGTGTGTGTGTGTGTGTGTGTGTGTGTGTGTGTGTGTGTAATCATTGTTGCACGTTTTTGTCAGCGTGTTTCAGTTTACGGCTTGGCATCCAATATCTGTGTACATATTTGGTTTTCTAATATATGTCTATATTAACGCGGCGTGCTATCCGAATCATTAGCGTGTCGGACGAAATGCTTAGTGGCGTTTCGTCCGTCTTAGTTCAAATTCCGCCGAGCTCGACATTGCCTTTAATCCTATTTTTGGTGGGGTGGGGGTCGATTAAATAAGTATCTGTTGAGTACTGGGCTCGATGTAATCGACTTAAACCCCACCCCCGGGAATTGCTGGCCATGTGTCAAAATTTAAAATCAATATATGTCTATATTAAGGCAGTGAGATAGCAGAATCGTTACCCCGCCGGACGCAACGCTTAGTGGCGTTTGTCCGTCTTTACATTCTGAGTTCAAATCTCGCCGAGGTCGACTTTGCCTTTCATTTTTTTCGGAGTCGATAAAATAAGTACCAGTTGAATACTGGGGTCGGTGTAATCAACTAATCCTCTCACCCGGATTTGCTGGCATTGTGCCGTAATTTGAAATCAGTATATCTCTATAGTATTGACGGTTTGTTTTACAGGCCACTGTTGTTATTTTGCCCTAGGTTGTCCTGTTAAATATGCTTACCATTTTACCTATTGGCGTTTATGTATTTCAGTTATTGGACTGCGCCCGTGCTGGAGCATTACAGTGAAAGAGTTTATGCCATGCATGGACAGCCTTTTTCGACAAATGGGCCACATGAGACATGATTCATCATCAAGCGGGTTGCAATACTAAAACAATTCAAGGTAGTTTTTCCTTAGTCTCACGGGCGGCAATTAGCCCATGACTGGTTTGGTTGAACTAATCAACACCAGTAGTTAATTATTATTTTTAAAGTCTTGTGTTTATTCTGTAGGTCACTTTTGCCGAAGCGCTATGTTACGAGAGGGGAGTGTAAACAGAGCAATAGCGGTTGTCAAGCGTTGGCGAAGTGTGTGTGTGTGTGTGCTAAACACAGATACAGTGGCACACACACGCACACACACGCACACACATACTCATACATATACGACATGCTTCAACACATTTTCCGTCTACCAAAACCAACTCGAAAGGCATTGATCGGCTCAAGGATATAGTAGAACATACTTACCCAGTGTGCCACGCAATGGGAATGAACCCGAAACAAAATGGTTGCAAAAACAACTTCTTAACCACACAGCCATGCCTGCAGCTAGGTTATCTATTCTCAGTAACGTTTGTGGGCCTATTTTCCTTTATTCATTTGGTAATTTTAAGATGACTAGGCACTATATGAGGGAGATTTGGTTGCCATGTCCTAGCCTCTCATGGGACAACAACGGAACTCTCTGGTGCATTGACCTTATTTTGTATACGTGTGGTTTTGTGTCATTTAGTGTATGTCAGGAGGCATGATAGTGAGGTTATGAAGTTCACTCTTAAATCACGTTTTGGCGCCCATTCCTTCCTCGGCAAAAACAATCTTCTACAATAGCTTCATCTCGACCCACTACTTAAGACAGGAATTGGGTAGATGATGGCTCTGTAATTGTCTCTTCATCTTTGTCCTTTTTCTCCAAATCGTCACCTCCCCTTTTCTCTATATGTATATCTCACTTCCACTTGCCCTTGTTCCCCCCTCCCATGTCTGTACCATTCCTTCAGTGTTCTGCTTTGTTATAATCAGAAATGACACTGACGAAAGTAGCATTAATTTTTTAGGTCGTGCAACTTTTCTCAACCGATCAATGGACCGATTGGGTAAACCTTTTAATAACGAACCTATAATGACTACTGGAAACACACACACACACACACACACACACACACACACACACACACACACACTCGCACACACACACACACACACACACACACATTCACACACACACACACACACTCACAAACATATATATATATATATGAGTGAGTGGACAAACGAGAGAAAGGGCACTCAACACATTTGTGGTAGTAGTTACATGTTTTATTCAAAACAGTTTGATCCGCACCCGTAATTACTCAGAGTTTCGCAGAACGCTCTAAAAGCGTCTGGCTTGTTCAGATCGTTGGACGCGGATGAGATTCACAGGAAGGTACAGGAAGTCCAAGATGGTCGCAGGTCACGTGGTGTGGTGGGGTAGTATAAAAGAATGTATAAAGGTGCTAGTAGTGGTAAGATCTGTGTGTGTGTGTGTGGGGGGATGTATTTATATTTTTCGCACGGTCTTGCTCGAGAATTGTTGGTGGTAATAAGATGTGGGGTGTGTGGAGGGTAGGTGTGAGTGTGCTTATTTCCTTGCTTTGGCTAAATGGCCAGGTGGCCCCGGGTAGTCTGGGATGGTCTGCAGCGTCTTGTGGTGTAAGTCAGAAGGTGTCTATGTATATGTGTGTGTATGTATGCGTATATGTGTGCATGCGTTTGTGCTTGCGGGTATGAGGGTGTGCACGTACGTGCGTGCGTAGGTATGTGTATATGCGTGAATGTGTATGTAAATGTGCTTGTGTAAGTGTGTGGGTGTGATCGTATGTGTGTGTGCGTGTATGCGTAGCTGAGCATGTGTATGTCTTTGGGTGTGGAGTTTGTGTGTGTGTGGGTGTGCGTGTATATTTGTGCGTGTATATGTGTGTGTGTGTGTGTGTGTGGGGTGGTGTTGGGTGTCATGTTGCGCCCGCGCCTATGTGTATGGGTATGTAAGTATGTGGTTGTGGGTATATGGGTTTTGTGGGTGTGTGTGTATTTTTGTATTTGTACGCATGTATGTGTATGTGTGTGAATGTGTGTGCTGAAAAGTTTCTAGCTTTAAGGGTATCGCGAAAGAGTTGAGTTATTACCGTTACAGAGTATGTAGGACAACTATTTAGGAGAAGATATGCAAAAAATCATGATGGTATATAATATACCTTTCTATTTTCTTGCAGATTTAACGCATGATGGCAGCTCCTACAGTGGATTTTGGTAAAATTGAAGCACGGGCGGTCATGAAGTTCTTCTTTTGGAAAGGCAAAGGAGCGGCGGAAATCCATGGCGAGATGAAGGATGTCTTGAAGGATGGCTGCCCATCTTACGCTACAGTAAAATTATGGGTGTCAAGGTTTCGGACTGGTCATTTCGAGGTCACCAATGAACCCCGATCAGGACAGCCAACCTCTGCGACCAGAGAAGACAAGCCGACGCTGTGCACGTCATGATTCTCGACGACCACCTGATTTCAGCTAAAGTCATAGCTGAGAATCTGAGGATTTCCCGCGAAAGTGTTTCCCACCTCATCCACAACATTATGGACATGAGAAAGCTTTCCGCAAAATGGGTGCTGAAATGCCTGAACGCAGATCTGATGCACATCAGGGTGACGACATCAAAGGCGATTTTGGACCGATTTGCTTTATCATTATGATCCCCAGACCAAACAGCAATCAATGAAGTGGCACCACAGCGGTTCACTGTGTCCCAAGAAGTTTCGGACCCAGATGTCAGATGGAAAGATTCTGACTTCGGTGTTCTGGGACAAAGACGGAGTACTCCTCATAAAATACATACCAAAATGGTTGCACCATCAACTCTGAATACTATATGTCTCTGTTGGACGAACTGCGTGAAGCTTTGAAGCAGAAACGCCGTGGAAAGCTTAGCCGTGGTGTCCTGTTTATGCAGGAAAATGCACCAATACATACATCACATGCGACTCTACGGAAAATACGTGCCTTTGGCTTCGAATTAGTAAACCATCCACCTTGTTCTCCTGACTTGGCCCCCTCCGACTATTACCTATTTCCACAACCGAAGAAACTTCTCAAGGGAACGAAATCACCTCCGATTCGGAAGTGATCGCTTCTACAGGCCTTGTTGGAGGTCCAACCTTCTTAGTTCTTTTTACAGGGCTTAGAAAAACTGAAGGGCCACTGCAATAAGTGTGTGAATCTGAGAAGGGAATATGTTGAATAAAATCCTAATTAACTGATCATCCTGTATTTTCTTTTACCCAAAGCCAGGAACTTCTCTGCACCACCTCGTATATATATGTAATATTATATTATATTGTATATATATATATATATATATTAATAATTTATATAAAGAAACAAACAGAACGAACGAATAACACACACACTGCGCGTTACCACAGCCTCTTCAGTTAGCGTCCCAAAAATCATAACAATTTCACACCATAGCGAAATTGTTATGATTTTTGGTCGATTACTGATGAAGAAAGATCATTTTCATGTCTTGTATGTGAACTTTTCGTTTTTTCCTAAGTCGTCCTTCTCTGCAATGTCTTTAATCCTATATATATATATATATATAATATTAATTTTGAAGTCAAGCTTAACTTGACAGCATGAAATACTGCTATTTTAACCCCAGGAAAGCACCCTTTCCAGCTGGTTTTTTGATATAGTTAAAGACCTAGTTTGTCTTGCACACTTTATTCAGATGAAAGCCTGACTGTCATTGCTCTGGTGTAAACTTCTGAATACTTTCTCTTCTATGTAACAGATAAAGTTCTTCATAACTTGCTACTGACAGCGCTATCTTCACTCAGCTCCTTTAAATGGTAAAAGGTTGCCTTCCCTACAATGTCATTCTAAAAGCAAACAATCACACTATTCGAAATCTTGAAGCTACAAGATAATGCATGATTAATTCAAAACAATATGAATAAATAAGCATTACATTTCACAGAGTAATCTGAATACTAAAGGGTCTAAAGCCCCCAGGCAAAGAAATGCACTGGTGTGTAGCACTGGGTCCCTACATTCTTTGGGCAGCATTGACTAGTGGCATCTCATTTCAGTTCGATAACATTTACTGCATCCAACCATCTGCTTGCAAGCTAATGTGGGAGCCTCTATGCAGTTATTCAAGATGCTATATGTAGTAGCCAAATATCCCTCAAAGCACATTATACTATCTCATAACACTGGATAATGCAGTCTGAAGTTCACTGAAAAATAAAGAACAAAAAAAGAGAGACAGAAAAAACGGGAGGATCATAGTTCGAATGTTTTTATCATAGGTCTGCTCAATCAGAAGCAAGTTAAGATTAAATAACTCTTTGCTTATTGTTACTCATATTTCAATCTCTTAAGAACCAGAGTCCAATCATTCCATCACAACTCATTCTTTTTTCAAGCTCTGACATAAAGCATACCATTCTTATTCATTCTCCTCTACAATTCTGTAATTCAACAGCACCCATCACACAGCCTCACACAACAATAAAATGGAATAGCAAGTTTTGCATATTGTACTGAAACTGAGAACTAAAATCTGACTTGTGACAGCTACCTAATATTTATATTGCAAAATTTTAATACAGGACGATATCACAGTACTAACTACTTAGTTAATTACTTTTTAAAGCTTGTCAAGTTGGATTATTCAACATGACAAACTAAGACAGAAAAAATTAATGCCTTTATTGGGACCAAATTTATTTATCTACGAGTAAGTGTTCATACAGACCCACGGATATGATAAAAATACACTCAGACAGGCAGAGCTGTGTGGCTAAGAAGTTCACTCTGCAACTATGTGGTTTTGTGTTCGATCATACAGCATGGCAAGTATCTTCTATCATAGTCTCAAGTCATCAAAAGCACTGTGATGGAAACTGTGACAGCCCATCACAAAGACCATTCCTGTTCTTCAATAATAAACTTAATTAATAAACATAGTTTAACACTACCACCTGGCCCTTTCAAGGGTACTTTTCACTCTGTTGCAAGCATTAAAGCCACATTACTAATTTGAGGATAATTCTTGAGTAGTGAGCCAAGGATTTGAACTCACTATTCAAGAGGCAGAAATCATGTCACTTAGCCACATACTCAGAGTACTTCAATAATATAAGTATGAAACTTACTAAAGTAACAGGGTGATGAAATTGATGAAGCTTATTTAGCAGAAACCTGATTTCCTCTGCCCCTCTCATAGTAATCCCCTTGTCCCCTAGCATGAAGCTGACCAACCCCTACACCCCCCAGGGCTCGTAGTCCTGCAAACTTCATGGCGACCTCAGAAGTGCAGGTGGCACAAAAAAAATCACCCAGTCCACGCTGTAAAGTGGTTGGCATTAGGAAGTGCATCCAGCTGTAAAAATCATGCCAAAGATGATATTGGACCTTAAGGCCAGTCCTTGGATACATCAGATCCTGTAAAACCATCCAACCCAGCCAACACGGAACATGGACATTAAATGATGATGAGGCGTGGCTGTGTGGTAAGAAGTTTGCTTCCCAACCACATGGTTTCAGGTTCAGTCCCATTGTGTGGCACCTTGGGCAAGTGTCTTCTACGTAAGTAGATTTGGTAGACAGAAACTGAAAGAAGCGCATCGTATGTGTGTATATATATATATATATATATATATCGATGTGCGTGCTTTTGTGTCTGTCCCCACCATTGCTTGAAAACTAGTGTTGGTATGTTTATGTCCCTGTTTAGCAGTTTGGTTAAAAAGCCTGACAGAATAAGTACCAGGCTTAAAAAAATATACTGGAGTCAATTCGACTAAAATTCTTCAAGGTGGTGCCCTAGCATGGCCGCAGTCTAATGAATGAAACGAGTAAAAAAGATGATGATGAACTACATGATTTTTGATTTTATCACACTGCACATTATCTTGGGCATGTATTTTCAACCAAAGCCCCAAGTTATCATATGCCATGAATGAAACATGGCAGATAGAAACTATACAAAAGCCTGATATATATATAATATATATATATATATATATATATATAAGAGAGAGAAAAATAAAAGTATTAATTACACAACTCAAGGATTCTCCAGAATTGACATTTTTCTGAGGATAAACTGGCATTGTTGCTTACAACAACGTGGGTTCCAGTTGATCTGAGCAGCAGAACAGCCTGTTCGTGCAATTAACGTGCAAGTGGCTGAGCACACCACAACATAGATCTCAGCGTGACACAGAATATGACAAGGCTACCTTTGAAATACAGGTACTACTCATTTTTGGCAACTAAGTGGACTGGAACAATGTGAAATAAAGTGCCTTGTTCAAGGACACCACACAGAATGACAAATGATGTCATAAAGGGACATCTGTACGCCATTGGAATATACTTATAAAAGTTTGGACAACACAACACTCTCTGAGTCTCTGTTATTAGTACCTAGTGACAGGCCAAAGCAAGATGACTAGAAATCACACGAAGCTCCTAGAAGGATGCTGTGACAATAGCTAGGGTTCCCTCACTCCCAGTGGTTTTACAGCAAGCCCAGACACTAACCAAGGGTATTTCTACGTCCCTACACTCAGATGGATTATCATCCCATTGAGTAAGTTTTTACTGCTATTTCTGGCAATTCAAATTGCTTAGAGGCTGATACCTGTTTTTACCAGTAGTGAAAATTTGTTCAAATTACTGTGTGTATGCGTGTTATTTACTGTGTGTGATTTGAGGGAGATTTAGTTACTATTTTCATCATCATATAGAGCAACCAAGGTTACTCTGTGGCTTGCAGGACTTTCTGTATGACACACCTAACAAAAAATTACCTTGAATATTTTAGTAGTGTGGCACATCTGACGATGAGCCATGTCTCATGCAGCCTGCTTCTCGTAAAATGTCCATAACTGATATAGAAACTACTATTAGCTTAGTTATCCTGAATGAGTAGACCTATAATAAAAAGCTTCCATGTTTGACTGTCCTTACTTTTTGTATATCAAGGTCTACATTGTCTAAAGTGTCCATTTTAAAGACAGTAGGATGTATGATTTTAGGGAGATCTGATTGATTATTTCTAGCTTGAGCTAAAAATAATCAGCATTCCAGCCAACCTTTCATACATTAGAGACTACATTCATCAATGTATCCTTTAATTTTTAAGGAGGTAGGGTATTATTTGAAGGAGATGCTAAAAGGCTCCAGACTCCATTAATTATTGTTGTCATTTAGCCCCAGGCTATCTCTGATGAAGCAGACTTATGATAAAAGGCATTTAAGCTATAACCATCCAGTCTTTTTGTGTATAAGGAACAAGACAGTCCAAAGTATTTTTTTCTGTTTTAAGACTATAAAGTGTTTCTCTGAGAGAGTGTGCATAAACCATGAAACACATGCGAGCCTGAGAAAAAAACTGGGTAAAAGAGGAATCAAATGCAAGAATGATTACATTGGTACATACATGTAATGCATATAGATACTGATAGTTATGCAACGAAGTGCCAGGAGATTAATGTGGAAGGAAACTGTGGGAAAAAAGTAGACATGGACAGAAGTGGTGAAAGCTGATTTCAGGGTGCTGGATCTCACAAAGGAAACGACAAGGGAATACAGTAAGTGACAAGGCACTGTGAAGAGGATCTGTTCAACCCATGCAGGAATGAAACAGTAGACATAAAGGTGGTGGTGATGATGATGATGATTTAGTTCAAACCATACAAACATGAAACACTACATGCAAAGGTGGTTACGATGATGATGGTGATGAAGAATCTGTATATCTTAATATTTGGAAAAAAACAAACTAAGTAATAAGATTTAGGATTAAAAATCACCTCAACATTTTAACTGTTGTTAAAGAATAAAAAGAAATGTCAAAACCACACCTGTACAGAGAAGGCTTGATTACTTTATAGAAAACAATGCTGTTTCTATAATTTAGCATAGATAGTTGTTGTTGCTGTCTAGCCCTGATCGAACAGGTCAAAGGCATTCAATCTGTGACCATCCTGTATTTTTGTATGTGAAAGACTACATTGTTCAATATATATGTATATATAGTGTAGTAAGAAGCTGCTTCCCAACCACATGGTTCCGGGTTCAGTCCCACTGTGTGACACCTTGGGCAATAGCCTCAGGCAGACCAAAGCCTTGTGAGTGGATTTGGTAGATGGAAACTGAAAGAAGCCCATCGTATCGCCATTTTTTGCCATATGAAACACACGTGTTCAGGTTTTTCTTCCATTCTCACCGGATTCTTCCCTCTCCTCTTTCCGATGATGAGCCATGCTCAAAACGTAAAATGTACTTTTTTTCCATCTGAGCATGAATCCAATACATTCTATATGTACGTCCTATTGACTGTTCTTGTTGTTTTTTATTGTTCATTACCTATATATATATATATATATATATATGTATGTTTGTCTTTGCTCCCCATCCCCACCGTTTGACAACCAGTGTTGGTGTGTTTACATACTCCGTAACCTAGCGGTTTGGCAAAAGAGTACGATAGAATAAGTACTAGGCTTTTAAAAAATAAGCCCTGGGGTCGATTTGTTAGACTAAAAACCCCTCAAGGTAGTGCCCCAACATGGCCGCAGTCAAATGACTGAAACAAGTAAAAGAAAAAACGGGGCATTAAGAAGGGCATCCAGCTGTAGAAACCAAGCCAAATAAGACTGGAAGCTGGTGCAGCCCCACGGCTTGCCAGTTCTGGTCAAACCGTCCAACCCATGCCAGCATGGAAAACGGACATTAAAGGAGGATGATGATGATGATTATATATATATATATATATTAAGACATTAGGGCGTGATTTGAAGGAGATTTGGCTACTATTTGTAATTTGTATATGTGAGAGAGAATGAATGAAAAAATACATAAAACAGGTAAAGAAATGAGAAAAAGAGAAAGAAGATATGTGGAGAAAGGGAAGAGGTGCTAAGAAAAAGGCAAAAGAATATGAAAAAAAGATTCTATGGTTGTGTCTGTGACACACACATAGATCACAAACTCATACAATATGAAATGGGAAGAGGTCGACATGTATTCTACTATTTGTTTTGTTCCAAGTTAACCCTGATCAAGCACGCTCATGATGAAATAGGTTTCACCCTTGACCCCAATCCCATATTTCTGCATGTCCAAGATTACATTATCCAATGTGTACATTTTTTGAGAAGCTATGAAATTATCTGTTAAATTTGACTGCTATTTCTAGCAGGTCAGGTAACATGTAAAAGTTTCTTTTGTTGGTTCGTCTATTCTACTAGCTTACTCATATGCGGAAAAGAAGCATGTGGGAACAAGCTATTTGAAGCTTTCTCTATATATTTGTCTTTTCCCTTTTCTTTCTCTCTCCCTTTCAAAACTTTAACGAGTAGTGATGCATTCTTTCATTCAAGTTACAGTTGTCAATAGCGACAGTCGTAGTTACTTAGCGTTTGCTAAAAATCTCCCATACAAATTTCTCTCCGAAAATAATTCAATATATGATTAAAAGATTAAAGGCGCCTAGACTACAATAGAAAAAATAAAATGAGGAAGACAGAGAAAGACAGCGAGTGAAAAAAAAAAAAAAAAAAGAAACATTTTCCAATACATGAAATAACATCGACCTTCCATGTTGATCAGATATCAATTTTTCTAATTATTTCTCAGGTGAAATACATCAAGCTACATATTACATCCAATATCATAGCTTTATCTAGCGTATTCATCCAGTTTTAAGAAAGTTTGGATGCCTCCCATGCATCAATGATCTACTTGCCACCACTTCCAACAACACCCACATTTACACACCCTTCATTCCGCCATTATCTTCCCAAACCATGTATCATCCTTCGGCAACCTAAACACTACACACCAAACTTGCATTGATTCCATAAACAGAAACCTTAAGAGCACCCTAACCGTATCAAGAAAACACTATCACAACACACCACCTCCAAAAAATGAATGGCACTCAGCTAGAGCCCCCAGTCACTCCAGATGCTGGGCCACACTATCACCAAGGATCTCTCTTGGCAAAAGCAATTTTTTAGCATAGCTAGGAAATGCATCCCAAAGACTAGCTCATCTCTTTTGAACCAGAAGATATTTTAACCACCAACAGCTGCTGAAACTACAAGACCTACACTGAAGTTCTGCTCCCACATCTGAGGCGGTGCTACTGCTACGCACAGAGACAACGTATCCAGAGAAGGGCCACTCAACTGACTTGAACTCCATTACTAACAGACATACTCCAGCCACTGGGTGCCAGGCATGCTGTCTACTCTCGGTCTTTTCTATCACTACTATAACAGCCTTCGCTCTTTGGAGATGGCTGATCTCGTATCTCCAGCACTCAGACACCTCTAACCCACCCATCTCTCTCCACTGATTGGAACCTTTTAGTGCATCCAATCCCTTTTCCTCCCACTAACCACTAAGTTCAATCCTTCATCCCCACGAACATTGGCTCTCTGAAATCTCCTCTCCACTCACACGTCTTTTCTGCAAAGATTAACCTGTAACAGCTTAAATAATGGAACATTAATAATATCAATCTCAACAGTCTCATCAAGTCTGAAAAAACAATGGGCTCTGTTCTTTTCTTCAGACTCAACAACACACACACACACACACACACACACAGGTCAAATGACTGTGTGCTGGATCCTCCGTTGCTGTGCTTTCACTAACTAGACCTTGCCCGGTTCTGCTGTGGCCTCCACTAGAATTTGCAAACACACTTAGATGGTCCAAACTGCGACACTTCAGCCCATATGATTCATAACTATACGTGGAAATGTGCAGTATGGTTCTCAAATAAGCAGAGGCGGGGACTATTATATCCAGATCATTGTATACCACTTGTTATTCGCTTTTTACAAAGAATATTTTAAATCATTGCTTATTGTCCCATCACAATAAAACTACCATCGAAAAACAAGTTCCAACAATAAGTTTTGGGTGTTACACTGCGTTGAAAATTTAAGTCTATATGGAAGCGTAGTTATTTAATCTGACTGAAAATCAATTGTGTCGTTTCTCTTACCATCACTGTATGAAAGATATTGTAGAAACAGAAGGGTATCATCATCATCCTTCCTGTAACGTCTCTTTTTCCATGCATACATGGGTTAGACGGTTTGACTGGAAACTGGCAAGCTGGGAAGCTGCACCAGACTCCAGTCTATTTTTGGCTTGGTTT
>JAOPUL010000001.1:63490074-63517306 GCA_027564515.1 Octopus rubescens | reverse complement strand
GCCATGTGTATATATATATATATATATATATATATATATATATATATATCAACTGGCACAGGGAGAAACAGTTCAATCATTTCTAATTTTTAGAGGGTAGAACACCATACTTGAAGATTTCAAATCCTATCAGAAATTAGTAATATGATAATGTCAATTCAACTGATGACAATAATTATTCCCTCCTTTACATCTTCCAAAATTTGGGCTTATGTTTAAACAAAAGAAACAACAGTGAAGTATTGATTACTTTAAACATCATTTTTTTCTAAATGTGGAAAATTATGCAATGCTTGTGTATGAAATTTACACTTTCTAACACAATTAGGAAGGACGTGTGATTTATTTTACAAACGTAAGAGTTTGAAGTAGGGATGGCTACTAACTCAGGAAGCTAATCTTTGTTAGAATATTTTACTGGAAGACCTATACTATCTCTCTAATTCTTCCATAGCTATTTGAAAAAAAAAAATGTATGAAAGACAATGGAATGACGACTTGAATTTTCATCCCAAAATAGAAAATTTCTTATGCTTGTATGTTGAGGAGGAATGCATGGGGTGTCAGGGAGGGGTAGCACCTTCGACAGGGGAGCACGTCACACTCTTAGAGGTGGTTTGTCCATTTTGGTCTCCAACTTGCATCCAACTCTCACCTGTGGCTATTTGTATGCATTGTTGGCCACAACCCAGTAAACTGCTTTGACTTGTGTGCTAAATCGGGTGAGGGTAGCCAATGGGTATGTAACTCTTGGTGAGTTAAGACTTGTCTACCAATGCATTTGAAGACTGGATCTGGTGGATTCTGCAGAAGAAACCTTCATGGTTCAGCAGGAAGGCAGTTGCAGCAATGCATTGTGGAGTGCAGAGAGCAAGATGAAGTAGGACGTCTTGGTCATCCACTGCATCCATCTCCATCCCCAGTTGTCTTGCCACGAGATTGAAGATAGTCATGGACGAGAGAGTGGGAGTGATAGTGTGCAACTCTTTTTCACTTTGAACAAAGTCACCACACAAGTCATAAATCATCCTTGATTCCTCTAGGATGTCTAGATGGTCCTCTTCACTCCAATGGATAAACATGTATGCTGAGTACATTTGAACAAGCAGTGAAGAATTATACTTTACTGATGAGGTCAAAAGCACAAACATATCCAGAGTTGTCTCCAGGACTTGCCTAAAAATAAAAATACCGGGTAGTCAATGAGTAAAATTGTTTTTTTTTTCCTCAGGCAATAATTATTTTAAGTTAGCTTTTAAAATATTTTCCTGTGTTAAATAAGCTAACTCTAATTTAATTAAGGTATGAAAGTCGAAGAAGCCAAGAGTGTCACGTCGGAGAAACTGCTTTCCTCACAGCAGCAAAACATTTAACAAATTCTCGTTCCGTTAATCTTTAGAGCAGTCAAGGACACATTAGATAATATAGTCTTAGACATACAAAATGATGAGATGGTCACGACTGAAATGCCTTTGATCATATGTCTGCTCGATCAGAGGTGATCCAAGGCTAAACAATCTGAAGTTCACGTGTTAACGGGGGAACCTCTGTACACTTGCTCGACCCACTAGAAATAGCAGCCAAATAGCCTTAAAAATCACATCTGACTAATCTTTAAAACGGACATGTCGGTTAATGTAATGCAGAGTACATTCCTAAAAAAAAGATTAAACAAATAACAGACCAGATTGTATGCCTTTGATAATAAATAGGTAAGTTCGATAGGATATGGAACTATGCCGGAGTTGACCTTTCAACCTTTTAAGCGTTCATATATTTGGGAGCCCAATTCAATCGACTCACCTCTACAAGCTACAAATCTGTATCACAAGTGTCCATGAAGAAATTAATTTGTTCGTGTGTGAGTGCGTCTATCTATTTATTTGGCGTTCTGTTATTCACTGACTTCCCCTTTAATCGGGTTTGTGTACTACGGCAAGTTACGCTGATAAATAAGAGAAATGTGTCAAAATCAGCGGAATATGTGTGTGTATTTTAGAGTATGCGCATGTTTGTTCTAATTGAGTGTTTAAGTGGTTTGATATATTGTCAACTGTATACAATCTCTTTTCTCCCACGTCTCTTTACACTGCACGCGTAATCGCAATCCCTGCGCGTTGCTACAGAGTGGGAGGAGAAGGTAGGCGTGGTCTCAACTATGACGTGTTGTGACGTTTGTTATGAAGTTTGTTTTGACTGAATTCTTCCTTTTTCTTTTATTAATGGCGTCTCGGCAGCCGTTTCCTCTCGTGGCTGGTCACTAAGTTCGGCGACAGATGCTGTTGATACTGTAACAGTAGTAACACTAGTAATGGTATGATGGTGAGTTGGCAGAAAGGTTAAAGAGCCTAGATGTTTCACAGGATTTTTCAATACGTCTTTCTTTCGCTCTATTAAAAAAAAAAAATTTAATCCCGACTGAATTCATTTTGCATGTCAATAAAATAGAGTACCGGACATGAATTGATTAGATTCAATTATTGTTGAAACAAATCGATATTGCTGATGTGATCATGGTGACAATGATATTCGCAACGAATACGTTGTTGTTGTTATTGTTGGTGGTAGTGGCGATAAAGAGGATGACAGTGTCAGCCGGATAATAATGGTGGATAATATATCTCGAAAATTGGTCAATCAGTAGTGTTTAAGAATAATTTCCTCTTACCGTGTGGATACGTCTTGGTCTGTGCAGACAGACGTACATGTATAAGCATTCATTGACAGATATAAGGTTCACCGGTACCTGCTTACAGGTGTATCTGATAAATGCTATTAATTTTTAACATTGACACAAGGTCACCGATTTTCTGGAAGAAGGCGTATACTAGATTATATCGGCCCCAATACTTAAACTGGTACTTGTTTCATCTAACACGAAAGTATGAAGAGCAAATCCGATCTTGATGGGATTTGAACTCACAACGTAAAGGGACGTAACTAAATATTGCAAGACGTTTTTGCGTGGAGCTCTACTAATTTCCTTCACTCTATGATTTCAAAAGCAAACCGATTCCATAATATAGCTGAAGGAAAATACCTCACGGGAACGTTCTACATATTAAATGTGAGACACGGTAAGGTAGTATAGTGTCGGGGTCCCCAATCACCGGGCCGTGGCTCATTTGGTACCAGGACGCATAGAAAGACTAAAATTTAAAATTTTATTGACTATCGTAGACTATAGAATGTTTTGCATTATATATGTATTAAATATGTAATAATTAAATTATTTATTATGCACGTTGTGTTTTGTTATAAGCGTGATCCCCTGGTCAATGGAAAAATTAGCATGAAACTGGTCTGTGGTGCAAGAAAGGTTGGGGAACGCTGGTATACTGGTATATTGCATAGAAAAATGTTCGATCAATTGAGATTATCCAAGAGATAAGTAGAAAAGAAATCCCTCTAGGGAAATTTAAAATCTCAAAAAAAAAAAAAAAAAAAGCAAACAAGAAAGAAAACTAATAAAATCAGTCAATGTACATTTTTGGACAATTATAGACAATGCAGATTAAAATGGATTACGTCTTTAAAGCCAATTGGTGAGAGCAACATACATATTTCCATCTTATTAAACCTCAACAAAATATATTCTGCTCATTCGGCATGATAAGAATGATCAATATATACAAAAATAAAGGGAATATGGTCGTGCTGATTATAAATATCAACAAGGTTGACATGGAAAATACCTCAAGGGAATATTATGCACACAAATACAAATATGGCAAGGTCTCAGATATAATAGTTAATTGAAAAACTTTGTCCAATTGAGATTACCCAAATCTAGTGTAAGTGTTCAACATCTAAAAACAACAAACAAGGGAGATAGTTCTAATATGATCAATTGGTTGAAATTTTTGGACAATAGAAACAATACATATTGAAGTGGATCTGGTCTTTAAAGTCAACTGTTGAATCTTTGATTGGCAAGTTTCCATGAGCGATCAATATATACAGGAATGAACTTGGTGTCCACCACATTTGGGTCCATGCTTCACACTCATGAGATTAAGTTTTTAAAAATTTAGCTTCATGCTATTGCTGAGAGCACAGTCTCTCCATATTGTATTGAATGGCTTCAGGGCTGAACTTCTGGCATCAAGTCTTGCTCTGATTTCCTGGCTGCTGTTTGGTCAACAATGGAGCCCAGGTACTTGAACTTGTCAACCAAGGTTAGCTTGATCCCTTGTTAATGGCCATGATCTTAGACCTTTTGGTGAGGAAGCTGCACAGCATAATTTGGGAATTGTCTAGCTGCCAAGCCTAAACTACCCACCCTATTATATTTGTGATGTAGAATGCTTCTGTAAATGCTAAGGGGTGTCTCACTCCTAGTGGTTTCACAGAATGCCAGACACTAATCCAGAATTTCTAAAACATCATGATATTGCTACCAGGTTGTTTGGTTCAACCACCCATTTGGTTGGTGTTGTTTGTTTTACTAGTTAAGTTGCCAATGACCCAACCATGAAACAGGTTGTACAGAGTCTGCATGCTATCAACAGCACTCATCAGCAACCTTATGCAATACACACACACACACACACACATATATATATATATATAAACAAAGTCAAGAGGTTTGAGAGTTGAATATATATTTATTTAACAACATGACTTCTTTAGGATTGCGGTCATTTTGTCAGCTTTTTCATGTAGTTTTAATTTCAGTATGCAAGGAATTATGCATGTGTTTGCATTAAAGTGTGCTCAGCATTAAACAATACACTTGTATATTCACAAATTAACACAAATATAGAAAGCTACCTCATCAGATCACCGGAACATCATGATTATACAATATACATATATACACATACATGTGTGCTTGTATGTATGTATGTATGTATGTATGTATATACATGCATATGTATATGTGTATATATATATATATGCATACATACATTCATAAGTATATATATGTGTGTGTATATCTGTATATGTATACATAAATATATGTAGTGTCTGTACAGCACTTCACATATCTAGTAATCAAGTATTTCAAAGTCAACAATGCTGGTCCTCTTCAGAGAATGTGTAGAGTTTTCTTTATAGAGCAGAAACCTGGATTATGAAGAAGGGGCTTCAAGATTGCCATGATGGCACGTAGACCAGGCTTCTCATGGAACAAGGACAAGACCAAAGAAGGAATTTATGGACACATTCCACCCATCTCTATCATTTTTGCTCAATGCAGTGAAAGCTTTGATGGTCATTGCTATTGAGCAGGATATATCAGATGTTATGTTTTGGAGATTTCCGCAACCTAATTGACAACAAAAACCACTTAGGTACATTGACGTTATTGGTAGAGACATACAACATGAAATTGAAGACCTACTATAACCAATGAGGGAAGAGATAGCTGGCATGGATTTGTGCAATGAATCCTGGCTGCAACCACTTGAAGAAATACACACATATATATCTAATAAGCAGAAGTTACAAAATTACTCAAGGGCCAAGAAATTCGTGTAAGGCACTTATCTATCTACCTATATATATATATATCATCATCATCCTTTAACGTCTGTTTTCCATGCTGGCATGGGTTGGACGGCTTGACCGGAGCTGGCAAGCTGGGGGGACTGCACCAGGTTCCAGTCTGATTTGGCTTGGTTTCTACGGCTGGATGCTCTTCCTAACACGAACCACTTTACAGTGTGTGCTGGGTGCTTTTAACATGGCCATATATATATATATATATATATATATATATATACATAGTCTGTAATGTTAACAGGCATTAATTTAGTATCATTCCTATTTTTCTTCAATTAATTTTTTACTTTTGTTTAATTAAAGTGTATGAGAAGTTCTTGTCCTATCTGGAGTATTTGACTTCATTGTACATATTCTTTGATTGTTATTATTTTGCTTCATATTTCCGGACCTTTTCCACTGTTTTACTTGCATAACTTTATATATTTTTAATTTCTTTGTCTCCTCCTTAATTTGTCATCTTCCTACCTTTAAATACTATACTATACACCCACATAAATATATATGTACACAAACATACTTACCAACCTATACACCCTTCCACATATACATATATTTTGCATTTTTAAGAACAACAAAACCTTGATGCTATTAACTACCCCCACCTCCACTAAATGTCGCTGGACTTGTGCACAAATCAGAATTATCGGTGCATTGAACAAAATGTTTAATGACATTTCTTCTGGCTCTTTTTGTTCTGAGTTAAAATTCTGTCATGGTCAACTTTGCCTTTCATCCTTTTTGAGTCAATAAAATAAGTATCAGTTGAGCCTTGGGGTTGATGTAATTGACATAACTCCAACTCCTAAAATTGCTGACCTAGTTCAAATGCTGCCGAAGTCAACTTTGCTTTTCATTCTTGGGGGGGGGGGGGGTCGATAAAATAAGAACCAGTTGAGTACTGGGGTCGATTGAATCGACTATCCCCATCCCAGAAAATTTCAGGTCTTGTGCCTTGTATAGAAAGGATTATTATTATTATTAAGATGGGGATGAATTGGCAAAAATCAGTTGAGCAGTGGATAAAATTCCTGGCAATATTTAGTTACATCCCCTTTTATGTTTTTAAGTTCAAATCCTGCCAAGGTTGATTGTTTTTCATCTTCTGCAATAGATAAACTAAAGCATTAGTCAAGTACTAGAGATGCTATATCCCCCCTCCCCCACACACTATACATGTATGACTTCGAAACAAAGTTGTTAATTATTAGAATTAAAAGGGTAATGGAGCAACAGTGTATTGCCAGTCAAATGTCCAGCAGTATTTAGTTCCTCTCTATATATTGCCATTCTAACTCACGACAGAGTTTTCTTTATCTCTCCAGGGTTAATGAAATAGGGCTGTCGGTATACTAGCGTCTATTCAATCAAAAAACACCTCTCCTACAAATTCAGGGCCATCTAAAGATATAAGAAATTATCATTATTTTTTTATGGCAGTGTAGTGGCAGAAATTTGTTAGTCTGCTTTTACAATCCGAATTAATATCCAGCTGAAGTTAACTTTTCCTTCCATCCCTCCAGAGGCCATCAAATTAAAACTCCTCATGTAGTTGAGTCGATTAAATCAATTTTTCTTTTCATGTATAGCCTTGTGCTAAAGTTAGAAATCACTAATATTGTTGTTTTTCCGAAGGCTGGGTCCTTGAATTTACTTGCATTAGATTCCTGACAATGATGTCTGTCCAAAGCATTTTCATAAGTTGGTCCTAAACGTCCATGCTTGTTGTCAGATTATTTGTTAGCCCGTGTGTCATACATTCTGAGTAATATAATGCTTTCATTTCATAAGTCCCAAGTTATGGTGGGTGAAACAAATTGGGAATGTGTACCATGTAGGATATACGGATGCCTGGAAAATAATATCCTGTGTATCACGATACACAGGAATGTCCTACAAAGGATAGGCAAAGGGCTAAGAGACGACGAAAGAGATTCTGCGTCAGCAGTTCTTAATAAGTGGTCTCTGGGTCACAAGTGGTCCACAGAAAAACAATCTACTGCATGTTATAATATCGAGTATTGGGGTTTGTCATTATGCGTACATGCATTTGCTTATTTTAATTTCTTTCCAGTAGGTTGCATCATTCCATGCTTAATTGGACTTTAATATTTTTAAATTTAATTTCATTGACTTTTATGCTCAAGTGGTCCATGAAAATATTCAGTAAATTAGTGATCCACAAATAGTTGACAACCCTTGATCTATATAGTTGCTGATTCTGCAAGAATTAGCCCCTAAAAATACCCATCCTATCATCTTACAACTCGAAGGACACATCGGGTGATATAGTCCTAGATATATGATCTGGAAAAAAAGGGGGTTGGAGGTGTCACAACTGGAACGCCACTGATCATAATCTGCTCGAGGATAGCTAACCTGAGACCAAAGAACAACGTTTACTAATTCTGTCTTGCCCTTCAATAAGCAGTAACTAGTCCACCTAGAGTAGACCATATGAATACAACACATCATTCGTTTCGAACATCCAAGAGTTAAGGAAGCCTTTTGGGTGATATCGGATAAAATATGGCAGAATTCTGCGATAGTGGTCCGAAAAGGAGAAGGAAAGGTTTCAGCTTTAAGGGTGTTAGGGCTATAAACATGAAGTTTGTTTCAACTGGGAATAGAAAATCAGTGCTTTCACGTTTTTCTTTATTATATACATGAATGAATTTTAATAAAAAAGAAAAGGGACACTAATGCGCATGCACTTACACAGTATTTGCTTTGTAGTGAGAGTTCCAATGAGAAACTGAAATTAAGTTAGGTTTATGGAACAGGGGAAAGTTTAGTAGTGACGTTCATTTCAGAAGTCATTAGAAGTGAGAAGAGAACTACCCCCGCCCCCACTAGGAAATGAAAACGCAACTCGTATAACTTAGCTTACCTATGGACTTCACACATACACATTAGATGCTTACAACACCTGGGTTTTCCAAGCCATCCATTTAAGAACCAGACCTGATATTACTTTACTTAGCAAAAAGGAGAAGAACGGGAGTTTTCAACATTTAATATCTACAATATTTCCCCATTCAGGAAATGTTAAAATTTCAGTTATATTAACTCTACAGCGCAGTATTTATTCTTGTATAATTCGTAACACCATCATATATACTCAAAAAGGAATATATGCTAGGATATATTTCAGAACATTAACAAAAAAAAAAAAATAATAATAAATCACCACTTAACATAAAACTGTGTCCGTGTTGTATTAAGGCAGTTATGGGCAAACTACAGCCTGCGGAACTTTCTGAATGGCACACCAACGAAAAATTACCTTGAATTTTTGCTTAGTAGTGCGGCCCGCCTGATAACGAACCGTGTCTCATGCTGCCCCCTTCATGAAAAAGGTTGCCAATACCTGTATTAAAATATGGTAAAAATTTGGCAACACACACTTACTTAAAGAGCTTATTGTTGTCTTGGAAATTCTATCCACTTTGCACGTTATTTTGTTATCGACCTTTAGTCTCGTGTATATCACATGATAGGTATAGATTCACGCGAGAGTTGATGTCAATTGTAATGGCGTCCGCTCTTTTGACACAACTTACTCGTTATATCGAGTCCGATGTTGTTTGTAACCATAGCTGCATTTTGAAATCGTTAGGTAGTACAGTGCATCTATAAACCGGATCTATTTGTAACAAGCAACGCGCTAATTGATATCTTCAAGCCGTATCTGTCATGGGGACAAGGATAAGTTACATTAACACGTGAGACTTAGCAAACAAGTAAGTGCAATTTCATATATTGACAATAGGTTTTCTTGTTTCTCTGTCTCTCCTTTTATTTTACATCTTACTTTAACATTCATCTGATTAACACCTTACATTTGAATACACAAACATTATTTCAATTTCTTTCTTTTTTGATACCTCGGTTAGAAGATCATAGCCATAGAATTATCAGAATGTCATTACGTTTAAGTTTCGATTGAGTTATCATTTACTTTACGTAGTAGCTTTCTTTTCCTTCTGGTTTTGTCGGAGATAGATAAATCGTATGTAAGGTAACTAAGTTATGTACATAGGGAAATTCTCTATAAAATAAAGCACTTTTCATCGATGGTAAAGGTTGCAAAGTACAGAAAAGAATTAACATTGAGACTGAAGTGTTATATAACGAGTGTGTATGTACTCCATTCGTTTTATATTTAAACCTGTATCTTCTTAATGTTGTTAAAATACCAGGAAGCAAATCGATGAAAGTTGGTGTACATTCATTCAGCTATGAAGTTGTCTACACCTGTCTGTGATACCGACTAATTTATAAACGATGTAAGTAATGGGATGCTATATTCTCGTTTATAGGTTTAATAATTTGCGACGGGGCCAACTTTGCTTTTCATCTCCGGGGTCGATAAAATAAAGTACCAGGGTACTGGGGTAGATTGGTTATCGACTAACTCTTCTTCCGCATTTTAAGCCTTGTGCCTATGCTTGAAACATTTATAGGTTTAAAGCTTTAATAACTAACTTAGGCGGGACAATGTAATTACTTGTTATTTACTTTGCCACACCTGTATGTGTATGTTTGTGCATACACACACACACACACTTTGAAAGCGATCCATTTGTGTGATTTTATAAATTTGAGTGTTTTGTTGTCGCACTGCTTTTGCACTTACTGCTACAACAGTGCGATAAAAATGTGAATAACGACATATTCAAATGTTTTTTCATATTTCTCTTCGATTTGTCTATTCAGTTATGGTAGATATAATTATGGGAAAGTTACGGTTGTGTATTCCGAAACTCTGTTTGATTACGTTTACCTGACACATAACAGTCATTCAATCTCGACTTTAAACTGATAATTTAAAGACTAATGTAGGTAAAGCTAGACTTCTTTCGTTATTCAATATTTAAAATCAGGATTTTCAGCATTGTATGTTTGTGTGTTGTTTATACTCCAAGTCGATCTTGATTGAATAAGCTTGTGATAAAAAGGCATCCTAGTAGGATGTGATTTGAGTGCTATTTCTAAAGGTTCAGAATCCACATGAATTCCCTCGTTTGCTCCTATGGTTGTATCGAAGGTTCTAATTCAAATTTATATTTAAAAAAAAAAAAAACGACGGGAGGTAACTCTGAAAAGTATGCATCTGTTAAACTGATGATGGCAATAATCTGTTGGGCAAATTAATGAAAGTATACATAATATACTAATGAATGTATGTATTACGAAATAATGTCGAATTGCGGCAGACTTACCGATTTTTGGACAGCCGAATTGGCGAAGGCTTTTAAAAGTAATGCAAAAGGAAAGTGCTATGTTTGCTCCAATAGCTGTCCACTCACTAGTTTTGTAGCAAGTCTGCGGCCATGCAGGAGCATCGCTTTAAAGAGTTTTTAGTCAAGCAAATCGACTCTAGTACTTATTTTTAAAGTCGGGTACTTATTCTATGTGGATCTTTTACTTAACCGCTAAGTTACGGGGACTTAAACAAACCAACACCGGTTGTTATGCGATGGAAAGGGACAAACACAGAGGTAGTTTCCGTCTACCAAATCCACTCACAAGGCATTGGTCGGTCCAGGGCTATAGTAGAAGACATTTGCCCACGGTGCCGCGCAGTAGGACTAAAATTACGTGATTGCACAGTGAGCTTTTTAGCTGCACCGTCATGTCTGTGCCTATTGTTTGTTTTTGAATTTTACTTTTGTCTGAAATGTTCAAAATTATTATTTAACGGGCCGATTGAAATGGCATGACAGTATCAAATAGGCAAGTAATGCATAGTTTCCCTACTGCAAACCTACTCCTAATTCAAAGCTATGTTTGACTAGTTCCCAAAACACAATTGTCTAGAAAGCAACTGTAAATACCATATCTTAAACAGTTCTTTATGTTTAAAAAAAATAATAAAATCGAAAAACTACTTTTGCTCATTTATAATCAGCATGGTCGAAAATAAAATTTCACATTCGGTCCTCAACTCCGTCATATTCTAAGATGTCTGGTTCTGTATATCCAATTAGCATGATTTGCTAAGTGGATATACATGATCAACGTGTCAATTTTTGGTAACCAAATGCGCATAATGTTGCCAACCACTCACTCAACTCTGAACAGGAAAGGAGTATCTATATTCATATACTGGGCAGATGTGTCAAACCTGAGTGTACGAGACAGAGGATCGTAGATTGACTTACTAGGTCGTTCTTTGATGCATGTAAAACAAGAGCTACAATCTAAAAATAAAGAAAACTATTATTCTAATTTGACGGTATCGCCTCTCACTGGGAACTACTACAAGATTCAATTCAAACGTTTTCTTACAACCAGCAACTGTTTCGTTGAATACAACAAATTGAAATTCTGGAGTATAGTTTTAGATCAAGGAATTTGAATTTTCCACAATAAAAGTTTACAAATTTAAATCTAAATTAATTTGCCTTTTACATTGTATAAGGGATAAATCAATTTTTAAGAATGACAGCTTTATAAACAATTTGAAAGTTTTCTTTATATGTCAATTTTTCTCTTTCTTTCACGAGCGGCGGGGGCGGGGTTTTTCAATTCCATCAAGATTATAGCATTAAATTAGTTAAAAAGTGTTTAAAATACATTGGTGTGTACAATTCACAGTTTCGTCCATATGATTGCTTGTCTAATGCATAAGAACATTTTCCTCTACGGAATGGTCTTGCCCGATAAACTACCCACTATTAATTAACAGATCCATCCGGTCCCAGGTTTTAGATGAACGAAAATTGCTCTTGGTTGTTCGTAATAATAATATTTATTTTTGTCTCAATGTAATTATATTCAATTATATAATTATATTAAAAAATTATATTTCAAGTCTCGGTGTAATTATATTTGTGTAAGACGGTTAAACTTATTCATTTCTAATTCACATAGGAAACAGAAAGTCACCTGCTATAAACTAGTGTCATGTTTAGGTTGATGCTACATAATAAGGAAATAGGTGCCAGTCTTAACTGTACTGTTTCTTTGAATACAACAAATTGAAATTAGTAGCTTAAAAATAAAGTTTTTTTTTAATGATACGAGAGGATACAGTTGCTTAATGTTTTATTTATTTTAACCATTATCAAATAGATTGAAAGCAATATAACATTTTCTCGTGTTGTATCTACGTAACAATTAACAATTAGATTTGTCGTCACAATACCATGACTCGATTCTGCGACGTTGTGACGATATTGTCCCGTCACTATCACGATTATATTTAACATCTCTCCACTACGTCATTGATGACTATGCCCTGTCTTAGCAACACATCACGACATTTTTCCGCTGGACATATTCTTTAGGTCTCTGCTTCGACATCTACCACGCTGTTTACTATTATTCTTGCCTAGTGTTTGTTTCCTGACAGTCGGTGTTGAGTTTTAAAACAGTGATTACAGAATATTTTTTTCTAACCTTAAAACTGCAGCAGAAAATATTGATATTGTTATTTATACGTTAACAGAGGCCCCTGGGTAACGATGTGTCGATTTCTTCGTTATAAAACGGAAACTAGCCTGGTCTAGAGAAATCTTAAGTTTTCTTTCGATTTTCAATTGATTTTACTGTTCACACTTGAAGTATATGTATATGTCCTGCTTCTAGTTGTTTACTTTGGGAGTATTAAACTAACTCGGTTTGCGTTGTCTGGCTCGATCATTTTATAATAAATACCAATTGACTTGAGACATTTTAAGTAGTAATAATAATGGTTTATGATTTAGGTATGAGGCCAGTAATTTTTGAAGGGAGAGGTTTAGTCGATACCTTCGACCCCCAGTACTTGACTTTTATTTTATTGATCCCGGGGGAATGACAGGCAAACTTGACCTTGGCGTGATTTGAACCCATACCGCAGGACATTTTCCCCGACGCGCTAACGATTCGGCCATCATAATACTATTTGTTTCGAGCATAGGCATAAGGTATAACTTTAATGTGAGGAGTAAGTTAAATCGACCCAGGGAGAATGAAAAGCAAAGTAAAGATTCATAATTACATAGTGTAAGGTATTTTGTCCGGTGTGTTAACGATTCTGCGAATTCATTACATTCGACCTGAATATTAGAACCTGGTACAAGTTGGCATATATAGAGAATATGTTTCAGGTTGCTTGTGGGTAACTTTTGTAATATCCCGTTACAGAAACCGCTGTCGTTTTAACATTGGCACATTGTTGCTAATTTTGTAGAAGTGTGTCGTGTGACAAGTATATTTGATTAATCTTATAACTTGACTAGTATTTATTTTATTTACCACTCAGAAGAATAGAAGACAAAAATCAACTCCTGATCGAATAATGATGGTTTTTAAGTACTTGATTGGTACTTGTTTTGAATCCTAAAGAAGGAAGGCTCTTTGAAACAACAGTTAAATCTTTAAATCACATATGTTTAAAAAACAAAACAAAAAGGAAGCATTACAAAATGTAGTCCAAGACACTGTTTACTTGAAAAAGAGATGGAAATTAAGGCTGGATTAACTTTGATCATGAATTTATTTAGTCAGTTGAGATAAAGATAAATAACAGATTTCCTTTGGAAAAATGATATGCCAGTTTCTGTTAAGAGTAGGTATGAATCAACTCAGTTACTGATACTTTTTTTATTATCATTAGCCAGGTGTGTGTGTGGTGGTGGTGGGGCAGTGCTCATGTCCTTCAAAGGCCTTCCATAACTGATGAGATTGATACTTAATATTCTGCTTAAACTGTTGCATGTCAACCACTGCTGGAAAGATTTACAGGGAGATAATTTCAGAGCACCAACATTCTGGGGAGGACGGATTGGGTGTTGTGGTTAATACAGGTTGTAGGGGGAATGTGAACACAGCATGGCTAATGAGAGGATGAGAGACTTATGAGTTGAGTATGTTCTAAGGAAAGTAGCATGAGCACAAATAGCTCTGAGAAGCTGAGGCCATTGTAGCAGCTGTAGAAAAGGCAGTGAGAGAAGACAGCACATCTATAAACCAGAAGCTGAAGTATGTCTGAGTGACTTTATACCAATCAGTCAAGTGGCCTTTCTCTGGGTGGCATCAGGATGTCTATGTGTGTAACATCAACACTGTCTCAGATGTGGGAGCAATACTTCATTGAGAGTCTCGTTTGAGCTTTGTAGAGGTTTAGTAGTTGTTGGGGTTGAAGTATTTTCTGGCTCTGAAAAAAAGGATCAGTCTTTGTTGAGATGCAGTCTTAGTTATGTTGTGGATGTGATTTTTATATTTTAAATTTAATACCATTAATATGCTCAGATATATAGGTGAAATGATTGTCTTACAGTTTAATATTAGCCAGAGATGGGAACATATCATACACTGCTTTCAGGAGAAATTGCAACCTGGCTGTCTCCATTTTCTACAACCTTGCAATAGCTTTCTTTGCTCATTGGCCTGCTATACTCATTGGTTTCTCAACCCTGCTATTTTTAGTCATATGTTCTTGCACCTGTCTATATCAGACAGTGTGTTTTGCACAGCACCTATGCATGGACAAACCAGATAATCAAAGAAATGAGTCTTTCATTTCCTGGTTGATCTCTGCTAACATTATTTTTCAGATTCTGTTTCCTTCCTCTCCTGGCTGGGTTACATGAACAGTAGGGTCTACTGAATCCTTTAGCACCATGTGACAGTGGGATTTTTCCTAAACACCACTAGCAGCCTTGTTAAAGCAGATGGAGTTTTGCCGTCGTAATTTTTACAGCTCAATTCTTGCAAAGCATGCAGGAGACCAGCTTACCATCATAAAAACATGCTAGTACACTTGTTCCATTCTTTCCACTCTTGTTAATTAATATTTCATGCACTGGGTAGTGAGAGGCTCGAACAGGTTGAATTGTACATGTATCTTGAAACCCAAATCTCTGATGAAGGTACACATAAGAAAGAAATTAGGATATGGATAGCCATCCATGGAAAAGCTTAACATCTGGACCAGCAAAAGTGTCCCAATTAAGTTAAAAATAAGGCTAGTGAAAAAGTGCTCATTTGGCCAATAGGCATTTATGGTTGTGAAGCATGGACTGAACAAGTTTGAAGTGAACATAATCAATGCATTTGAAATGTGGGTGTATAGGAGAAAGTTATGAATCTCTTACAATGATCATCGGACAAATGAATGAATGTTACAACAAGTAGGTGAAAGGCGGCAGCTCCTGGAACATTGTGAAAAAGCAAAAGCTAATCTGTTATGGCTTTATTCGAAGAAGCAGATTTTTGTAAAACATTATCATGAAAGGATGAGTAGAGGGCAGTAGATCAAGAGGCAGGCAAAGAATGCAATGGATGGACAATATCAAGAGTTAGTTGGACAAGAGTGGCAAGGCAGCTGGAAAACTTGTGCTTAAATGGGAAGACTTTCGTTGTAGTGTCATCAATGTACTGCAGGTGCATGATACATGACGACGATGACAGAGTGGCCATAACAGCCTTGGTCTTTATTGTATTGCAGCTCTTGATCTTAATACTTCTGCTGGCATCATTTTAGAGTACTATATAGATATGGCCAAGGCCCTTAACTGTCTCTTAAAGAATATCTTTAAAATTTAGTTAAAAATATTTTCTCATAGATTATTGTAATAAGCATCTTCACTGATTTGTCCTAGTATTATAAAGATATCCTATCTGAAAACAGTTTCAAAGATGTCTTACAATGATTATACATTCTCAGTCTGCCCCCCCCCCCCTCAATAGTGTATGCTTATCTTGTTCCTTTCCAGCTTTTGCACATCCTCTGCGTTTAGTGCCCATGTCTTGTTACTGTGCAATATTGCATTTCACACACAAGCATCATACAATCTGCTCTTCCTGCAGAGAGGGAAATCTTTGTTGCTAAATATTTTCTTCCGCTTTATAACTCAGGCTTCTATGCTTTTGCTTCAACTGTCTCCATTGCTGATTAGCTCACATGGGTAATAAAAGCTGTCAATTATTTTTAGTAAGCCTATTAGGCTATTAAGATTGAATTTCATAGCTCTCTATGTACATATTTAAAAAATATGCATATTTATTCAGTTCTTTGGTTAAGTGGACTGTCTTCCTCCTAAAATGCAAAATAATAGCTAGTGAAGACTGGTATTGTCTGGCTTCAGAGGACTGTCATGATATTTGCAAACTGATGCTTTCCCAAACTCTAGAATAATTAGTTTGATATCTAATGATATTGTTTTACATTTACTTATATGATATGATGGAATAAGTGAATTAATTTTTTTAAAAAATTATGTACTTTAAGAAATTACAAAATTACTATACAACAACAGAATGTTATAGTGAGTTACGTGTGACTAACTGATTACTTTGTTTTGTACATGCTAATGAGATTTCTTACATGGGGATTCAAAGATAAGTGAGAAATTCTGGAGACAACCAAGCAACACAAGTTTTTTTCTATGATTTTGGTTGTTAAATTTACAGAGGAAGCAAAACAAGTTATGCATGTATACATATATCACCATTATGCTTGCATGTGTTAGATAGACCATCTCCAGCACATACTGTCACTTGTTACTGTCCCTTACATTTTTGTAAGATTCAGCATCCTCAGAGCAACCTTCACTGCTTTTTTCTGTCTTCCTTGGTTTTGTATTTCTACTTGGATCCCAACCACATTGCCAAAACATTAACCCTTTAGCATTCAGATTACTTTGTCACATGTAATGCTTATTTATTTACATTGTTTTGAATTAGTCATGCATTATCTTGTAGCTTCAAGATTTCGATGATGTGATTGTTTATTTTTAGAATGACATAGTAGGGTACTTGTGAAAGGCCAAATCTGGCTGATTTAAACATAAAACAAGTAGAATATTAGGGCCAGATATAGCTGGTTTAAATGCTAAATGGTTAAAGCTTGCACTGTCTACAGCATGAACAATACATGACAATAGGGAGAAAATTAGGTTAAGTGCTTAAAAAGTTACTTCGTTAACTACTTGGACCTTATTTTTTCATAGATCTAATGTAATGTTTAAAATGGGATAGCCCTTTGGTGTATGGGTCAAGGATTAGACTCAACACATTGTATACAATGGTAATTTTTTTTTAAAAAAAGCCAAGTTTGTATGATGATTTTCAGAAATAAGGAAGTGAAACTTCTAATGAAAATTTTTTTCTGGTTGGTAAAAGCTGGTTTGAAAGGCTTAAGAAGCACTTGAATTTACACAACTTAAAATTGACTAATGAAGCTGCCAGTGCTGATGCAAAGATTGCTATTAATTATACTGAGTAGATGGAAAAAAATGATTGCTGGAGGGGGTTACACACCAAAGCAAATATATAATCTTGATGAAACTGTACTTTTCTAGAAGTTCATGCCTACTAGAACTATTATTTCCCCAAGAAGAAAATTTAACATCAGAATTCAAAAACATCGAAAAATCATCTGAAGTTTCTTTTGGGAGGAAATGTTGCTGGTAATATGAAATTAAACCACTACTTGTGTATCAAAGGTTTGCCTCTGATTTGGCTTCCAAATAGGTGTGGATTATTAAGAGCCTTTCCAAAGAGTAGTTTACATTTTTTGTCCTACTGTAAAAAAGATACAGTACCAGACGTATTTCCAACAAAGCATTGTTCAATTTATACAATGCATTAAGCAACTTGGTGAACTTAAATGAACTTTCTGTTAATGCAAGAGTAGAATATATCCCCAAGAATACAACTTCTTTGTTCCAGCTAATTGATCAAGGTGTGATAGCTAACTTCTAGGCATATTATATGAGAAGAACTTTCAAACAACTTATGAAAGCAATTGATAGGGAGGATAAACCTACAGTGAGAAACTTCTTGAAGAAGTTCAACATAATGGATGCTGTGGATAACATAGCTGAGTCATGGGATGAAGTGAAATCCTCAACTATGAATGGTACTTAGAAAAATATATAGCTAGGTTGCAAGGTTTGAAGAAGTTTTAGAGGATGATGTGCTTGAGTTGCTAGTGCCATAGAGAATGTTTATCTAGTGTGGAGCTGATACTGTTAGAATACAGATGTGATATGGAAATTCCATTACATCCACTTGCAAAAAATATGCTAATGGGTTGGCGGGTTGGCATTATAAAGGAAGATCTGCAAGTTTTTGCTGATAATCCTAATCATGAATGTAGCATAAAAATTACAAGTGGGGTTTACAATGAGCTCAGTTCCTACACTGAGTCGTACAGAGATGCGCTATAAACATCAAACAAGTTTAGAGATGTTTTTTGCCCCTCTGCTTTTTTTTTTTTTTAAATATCTACCAGAATACATTCTCCCTTTATAATATGAAAATATAATTTGCATTATAGGATTTCTTGTTATGGCAACTTTTTCAGGAACATATGCAGTCCATAACACAGGCAATTCCTGTATACATACATACACACATTATTTTCCTCTTATTGTTTGCAGGCATACTGGGATACCACCTTCAAGGGTTTTAGTCACACAAATCGGTCCTCAGTGCTTTTTTCAAGGAGTTCTGTTTGTGAAATGACTAAAATATTTTTTGATGTATGGCTGCAACTCAACACCAGTAAATGTTACTGGATTTTCCATCAAATCTTAATGACGAGTCTTCAAGTTGTTTAATCAACTGAATTACCTACTCATTGAATTATAAGGGCTGCATATTTCACAGACCCATGTACCCTTAATCCTCAGTAGCATCAGGGTGACAGTGTATGTTAAAGCTGAGCCTTTCAGATACAAGCACAGTCTTTTTGAGGATCTTCCACATGGTTTTGATCTACACAAATTTCCCTCATATGACTTGGGCCAACCCAAAGCTATATTAAAAGATACTTGCCCAAAATACCTTGCAATAAGATCAAACCCTAAAGCATGTGGTTATGAAATAAACTTCTTAACTACGTGACTGTGCCTGTGCAACCATTATACTCAAACTAACACACACATAGTTGTGTGTATATACAGCATGTTTCTGTCTGACAAATTGTATTTACATAGCAAAGGTCAACCAAAGTTATAGAAAAGATTCTTGCCTTATGTGTTGCACCGTGGCATACACACATTTTTTAAAGATATTCCTATTCCTACTTTAGTTTGCTTTTGTTCATTTTCTTTCCTCTATTTCTCTGATCTGATTTTATATCTAGTTATTTGATATCCTACATGTTTTTGTCCATCACTTGTTTCTTTTTTAAATATTGTATTTTATTGATCCAACAACTGAGATTGTCCTCCTACATTTTCCGATGTGAGAAAGCACTTTTAATCTTAGGCTGTGTTTAATGGAGAACCAATTAGCTCCAAACTTGCTAAAACGAGTTTATCTAATGATCACACCTTTTCCATTGATTATTGCAGAATTTCTCCCTGGTGAGATTATTTTTGATTTCACAGCCTCTGGCTACAAACTTTGTCTGATAATTCTTTGATAGTCATAGCACTCAGAAGCTTGTTCTTTATCAATTGTTTCAATGGTTATGTTTTGTCTAATATTCTAGTCATCACATGTTCCAGCCATTCACTTTCCATTAAAGTACTGTTACATCTTATCATGATTTTGATTGCTAAACCACATCACATTTTAACATATATTTTTTAAATAGTGTGTTTATGTTGATTGTAATGTGTTATACAATTTCCAGTAATTATCACATGCAATAATCATTTAGTTGATTATCTATACCATTATATATGTGTTTGTGTATAAGTATCATTGACTTCAATTTGTTTTACTTCTGTTACACTGAACAACTCAACAATATGGGAGCCTTTACCTGCTAAGCATAGTAGCCAAATCTCTCTCAAATTACTCTCTATTGGCTTAAAAAAAATAGACACATTGTAACCTTAGATATACACTATGTGTGTAAGTAAAATATATGGTGTTCATGACTAGAGTATTTTTGATCACAGGCTGGACTAAGGCTAAACTAACAAAAACATGAAGTTACGCCTTCTCCATGTGTGAACACCCACTGGAAATTAATAGAACACATGTCCAGCAGTTGTTTTCAATATCTAGATTGTGGATATACATGCTGGACTAAGCATCACAAAATCATGATTTCAAACCCTGTTAAAACCCTTGTTTTGTATTCCATATATAATTATTTTCATGCTGAATCTCTCAACCAATTTTAACAGAAAACTGTTAAAAATTTAACAGTAGAAAACTTTAAATTTCCTGAATTAGGCTTGGACAACCTTTTTCCAAGAAGTAGGCTACAGGAAACATGGTTCATCATCAGGTGAGCCGCACTGCCATAAAAAATTCAAGGTAATTTTTGTTTAGGCGTGCTATTCAGTAAGTATTGTAGACTACAGTTTGCTCACGACTGATCTGAATTCTTATATGGATGCACAAAAACAAACTGTTCTGATATGGCTAGCAGCCCATTTTAAGTGATCACATAATCTCAGTATTGTATACTAAGATTTACATTAATTTTTCTATATCAAGCTACATTGAGACAAGTGGTATATGTCTAGCTCAAAAATGCATGTAACATTGCTTTGTAATTCAATGACTTAAAAATTTAACCATTCATAAATCACTCAAATATTGAGTAGCCTGTGAACTTTAAACTCAACAGTAGGGAAAGTGATATTAAATCAGTTGAATTATCAGTTGATATTTTTCTAGTCGTTGTTTGGTCCTAGGTCAAATCTGATAAAAAGTACTCTGGCCATGACTTCCAATCATTATTACAGCTATTTAAGACTTCATTATCAAATGTGCCATTTATTTAAGACTGTTGGGTGTGATTTGTGAGATTTTTGTGCTATTTCTAGCTGGTTGATGAATCACGAATAGCAGTGCTCGACAAATATTTTTTTTTACTAACACTTTTTAAACCACCACCACCGTTTGTTATGTACATAAGCATAATATTTAGTTCTGGATGCTAGTTTGATGTGGGTGACCATTTACTGTAGCACCACCCTACAGTGAGTGACTATTTAGCACATTTCTACTTGACCATAGTTATTTATCTAATCTTTAGCATGTGGTTGGCCACTCAGGTACATATTCTTTAGGCTTCATGTATACTCCTGTAGCTACCAGTTGAAATTATATTTTGATTTATAGCTGTATGTCCACGCATGCATATATTAATTTATCTGGCTATGTGTGGTTTTACACATGTCTGTTCATACACAAGCCAATTATATGATTAATAGATGACACTAGAATTGCTGAAATCCACAACATTCAAGAAACACACACGCCAGGATGTTGCCTAATGCTACAGGCGCCTTTATTGCATGTATGAAAATATTGACATTGTTTTTAAAATTTATTCTTTAGTTATTGTTTATAATTTATGTGCAAAGATGCTATATCTTTATCTTTTACTTGTCTCAGTACTTACATTTTAAGTCTGATACTTATTCTGCCTCTTTTACTGAACTGCTAAGTTAAGGGGGTGTAAACAAACCACCACCAGTTGTCAAACAGTGGTGGGGAACGAACACAAACATACTGGCTTCTTTCAGTTTCCGTCTACCAAATCCACTCGCAAGGATTTGGTCAACCCAGGGCTATAGTACAAGATACTTGCCCAAAGTATTGTGCAGTGGGACTGAACCCTGGCTCGCATGGCTGGGAAGCAAAGTTCTCACTCACACATCCATGCCTACTATTGATTTTGTATATTTGCTTACATGTCAAAGTTTATTGTTGTTGTTTACAGTTATTAATAAGAAGGGTTGAAATTAATGCATGCAAGATTTCACAGTTCTAACATCACTCCTTCATAGTCAGCCTATGAACTTTTCAGCTCACCCTCGTATTTTCCATATATTTGATACGGACTTGTTACAACACATCAATATATTGCCAGGCAAGTTTTTGATCAAAACTTATTTACCAAAAGTAATATATTTTGTCAATATCAGTGTAGCATACCTTCTATACACATGTAATATAAGTATCATTCTGATGTGTCCTATATATAATAGCTGTTATGGTGAAACATACATACTTCACAGTATACAAATTTTATTCAGTTTATGTTCGTTCACTGCATATGTTTCCTGTGGTTAATATTATTGAGTTTCCATTTATAATGTACTAAATATACATGTTCGCAACATACGTATATATATGGAATTATGTGTATGTATGGAATTATATGTATGTACCTCCATACACACACACACACACACATATATATACACAACCCATACATGGAAAACGGACGTTAAAGGATGATGATGATACACATACATATATATATATATACATATATACACATACACACATATGTATACACACGCATATAAATACATATATTTACATATACACACATGCATATATATACATATATACAGACATGGTTGAGTGATAAGAAGTTTGCTTCTCAACCACATGGTCCCAGGTTCAGTCCCATTGCATAGCATCTTGGGCAAATGTCTTCTATAGCCTCAGGCCGACCAAAGCCTTTTGAGTTGATTTGCTAAGAAACCTGTTGTGTGTGTGTGTGTGTACGTATGTGTTTGTCCCATACCACTGCATGACAACCATTGTTGGTTTGTTTACATCCCCATAATTTACCAGTTTGGCTAGAGAGATTGATAGGATAAGTACCAGGCTTTAAAAAAATATAACTGGGAGTCAATTTGTTCAACTAAAATCTCTTCAAGGTGATACCCCCAGCATAGCTGCTGTCCAATAACTGAAACAAGTAAAATATAAATAAACGTTGCCAGTTTGAACCATGTCTGGTACTATATACACATCTAAGAATAAGACATAGGAGTTCAAACTAATCAAAATATAGTATAGATGCAGTGAATTTTGAAAAAGAGAATCTCATCTCTAAAGATGAAGTAAAGCTTTAATGTATGTAACTTTAGTGCTCTAGTTGTTCACCTACTCTATTTGTATTTTATAATGAAATAGTTCTAATGGAATCATATATCTGTGGGTACATCTTAACAGCCTTTATAGTTTGCTGAATCATTGTACTAGGGGGTTGTTAAACTTTGAAATACTCAAGCTGGTAAATTTGTAGTTCATCCAGCATTATTTATTTCATTTTTAATGTTTGTTTGACGTTTCATGTCCAAAGTCCAGAAATGTAATTTGATTGAATTGTCCCAATAATGTATAATGTATTTTGTTTAAATTATTACCACTTTTTTTTTTATTATTATTGTTTCTTGCCTATTGATATGTATAGTATGAGATCTGTGGGACAGGTCATTAATATCTTGAAGAGGGCATCATTGTTAGTTGCTGGATGTTTATAGTTGAAGTAACTTGATAGCTCATTGAAGTCAGTTTTTAAGAAAGTTTTGAGGACGACAAATTGAAGTCATCTTTAATATAGCTATATCACATTGATTTCATCTCTACAAAGTAATAATGTCTTGCACTACAGAAGATGAGAAACAAACACTACTTACCAATAAAACAAAGTATTCTTTGTGAGTATGAATTAATACCCATTTTTATGTTATGTAGTTGATTTAAAAATGAAAGGGCCCTATCCAAACTCAAGATATTTTATTTCATAGCTCACCCTCAGATTTTGATTTTATTGAACTTAATTTTTTTCCCAATATAAACTTCTACTATATTTTATTATGCCATATTTTCCAGCATTCAAGTCAACCTAGTATGTAGTGTAAACATTCAACATTGTCACTATCTTTCCAAATCCTGCTACATTTCACATGAAATTTTTGGTCCTCCAAAGTTGTCTTGGTGTATAAGTTGACCTACCTTTTTCTGGTTGTAAATTTTGGTTTGAAAAATTCAACCTGTATGTGGGGAAAATACAGTACACCATTTAGTTATTTGTTAAACTTTTCTTAGAAATACAGAGATATAGTCAAAGTCAGTTGACAGTTCACATGGATTAAGCTTCCATTTTGGGGATGTCTTCCTCCTTCCTTCCTGATGAATGGGTGTTAAAGAGCAGCAGAATAGTGCAGTTAGAGAAGTAATCGGTGGTGGGAATGTTTTGAGGAGGGAATTGGATGGATGGGGTGGGCCAGTTGTGCATACACACACATACACTGTACTTCCAGAATCTGTTTTACTGAGATGGGCAGGTCTTAAGAACCTCATATTGCCAGTCATCCTGTCCTTTGTCATCACCTCCATGAGATTCAAGGCCCTGGGATCAGCCTTCACTATTTTCTCCTGTGTCTTCCTCATCCACAAGCTCCATCCACATTAAGTGACCAGCACTTCTTTATACAGTTGTCCTCATCTATGTGCATCACATGTCCATAGCAGTGCAATCCTCTTTCTTGCACACTACATCAGATTCCTCTTATGCCCAGTTTTTTCTCTTAGAGCATTTGCACTGAGAAAGAAACTGTTCATTGGCAGCAATTTAAGATTGAAAAGTGCATCTGTGTAGCTTGTTGCTCTTTTTCTGTCTCAAATTTGTACTTATAAATGTCTAATATTTACATCAAAAATTTTCACTGTTAATTCAAAATTTGAAACTATTCTGTATTATATGTATGTTTTATTTTGTTTTCTTCACTGCCTGAAATAAAGAAAATATTTTATAGTATTTCTTTTCCACAGTAAGCTAACTTTATAGTCAATATTTCTGAAAATGCATTCTTATTTAATAAGGTCAAAACTATTGAGATAAACACTCTCATCTATTATACCTTTTCCGCCATAGTTTATCAAAATATATACATGTGGGTAAATTTGTACAAGTGATGTGGCCAAGTGGGAAATTACTCATACATAGCTTGTGATTTCAAATCTGTTGTAGGTTTTTCATATTCAAATTTCTGGCTTTGTGTCTATGTAATGACTTCAAACTTTATTGTCGTTCACTGATTACCTAAGTACAAATAGTATACTGATATCAATCCATTGGATGATGTTCTTGAAGTTAATGTATGTAAGATTTCACAGCTCTAGCATCACTCCTTCATCATCAGCCTATGAACTTTTCAGCCCACCCTCGTATTTTGTCGTTTTGGTTTATATATCCAGTAGTACAGACATCCCTCAACATACACTGGTAATTAGTTCCATGACATGCGACTTGATATGAAAAATCATTTAAAAACTTTTTTTAGCCTATATCTGTTTTAATAAATGGTTTGTACATATTTCCACATGTATTTTATTTGATTTTCCACTTCAGTATTGGTTTTTGGGTGTTTTATTATAATTTTTGTGCTATTAAATGTGTTTGATAAAACTGATGTAAAGTCAGGTAAATCGACTGAAGTTGAGGTCTATTAAAAAAAAAAAAAAAAAAGACGTAACTCAAAACGACTTATTCCTGTATTTAGTTTTGTCTTTTTGTATACTTCAATATTTGAACACTCATTGAACTAGGCATAATAACGGTTTAAAGTAATTTGATGTTTACATCTCGTCCATAGTTTTGCTTGAATGGTTCTGTAATTTCAGCTATTCTTCCTAGGGCTAATCAACTCCACTCCACAAAGTATTTGATTGAAGCAAGTAATATCTCAATGACACAGTTCGAAGTCCTGACCTTTTAATCGGTAAAATATTTTGACGTCTCAGGCCATACTGTACACTACATTAAATATTATTTTCTTTTGTAATCATTCTAAAGACATTTGAAAATATTTGATAAACATTCCTACTAATGAGAGAAGTAGTAAATGTCAATCAAACTAACATGCGCTGAAGGATGACTCGGTGGGTTTCATTTTCATTTGATGCTGGATGTGAACAGATTGTTGTGAGAAACAACTCCATAATGTCAACTTAGAGAAAAATTCAACACCCTCTATTAGCTGTATTATTTATATAAAATATATTCTGCCTATCGAAAATCATTGCATTAAGAAAGTTTAATGGTTTTCCTAGTGATAGAATTTATGGAAAGGAATTTGTTAGTTGATCTTTCATAGAATATCAGATTTAGGTTATTTTAACTTAGAATTAATCTTTGTAGCAGCATGGTTGTTTGATATCTTTTGAGAAAATAATGAGGTAAATATGATCTTTTCAAAGGAACATTTTATTATTGTACTTCATACACAAGTTTTGGGTAAGATTGTATCGTATTCTTTCTTCGTAAATAGGAATAAAATTAAGTAGTCTTCAAAGAAGCAATCAAATCGTAAAGTAAATGCTGAGTTTTTCTATATACATTTATTTACTATAATACCGAAAGATCAAAGGCAACCTCATTTTCTTCTTTTTACTCCAATTTAAATGTAAGTGGGTTCTACCATGTTTTAATAGAAAAAGCATGTCAATAAGTTAATCCTTTTGTTTGCCTATTCCTAATCAAACTGCTTCTGGGTTTTAATTAATTTTCAAAATAACTAGTTCAATTTCTGTCGCTTTATTGACGGCAAGAAAGTAAACATTTTAATTTAAATTGTTTGTCCATTTAAAATGCTACTGTTAATATAATATATATTCAGTTTAAATGTTAATAATTTTTGAAAGAATTAGAAAGTCATTTACCTGTTTTCATTTCCAGAAAAAACATTGGTTGTATCAGCTGCTTTTCAATTGGATAAATCATAGAAATTTAGGTTGTCTCTTTCTCAGCAAAGGCTCAGAAAACTTTCAATATTGTTGAATTGTTTCACTAAAACCTTTTATTTTGAAAATATTTTATTTGATATTCTGAAAACTCATATATATATATATATACATACACGCTACGCAGCAATTTACACTTGGCGTATGTATCCTTGAGGGACAAGTCCCGAATCTCTCAAACCCGATCTCATTTCAAAGAAATGCACAAAGAGGGCGACTTTGCAATATACCTGCTGTTTCTAACCACACTCCAGCTGCTATTCAG
>JAOPUL010000001.1:63416225-63434928 GCA_027564515.1 Octopus rubescens | reverse complement strand
TTGCCAGTTTCCAGTCAAAACCGTCTAACCCATGCCTGCATGGAAAAACAGATGTTAAATGATGATGATGATGATGAAACACATAGCCATTACAATTGTCAAGTGAATAATAGCCAGTAAACAATGGCCAGTAAACTGTCCACTGGCTAACTGCCTTCATCTACAGATTTGCATAAAGCTATCTCAAAGAAATATTCAACTGTGTTTCAAACAATTCAACATATTTAACTCTGTGCCATTGATCATATAGATACCGCTAAATTGTTGTGTGGAAGGCAATTGTTTTCTTTTTTTTGTCTATCCATCCCTACCACTTATCAGTCAATCTATAGAAGTTACAGTGAAAGCAATACCTTTAGGATGTTTGACACCTTGAAATAAGAAGTCTAAGCATAGAAAGACAATCTCTCTGGTTCTGATGTCACATGACAAGCTTATGTAGTATGAAAGGCATTTAGCCATAAACCTAGAACCAAGCAAATGAAAGAAATAAAATTCATTGATATAGCCAACTGTAATCTCAAGTGTTGTGTTGGTGCTGTGTATGGTGATGTTGTTTCAGTGAGATACATGACTATCTCCCCAGAAGAAGGAATAATTGATGGCAGACTCTAAATTAATTTATTATGGACAATCATAACTAACCCAAAACCCAACCTTAATTGATATACAAAGAAAAATTTACATTTCAATTCTAAATTATGAAGCACAAGGACTATAAGATTAAGACCTAACTCTGCTTGCTCCCATTTTCCTGGCTAATTAGAATCAAGTTCCACTCTTAACTTTGCATCAGTTTTCAGCAGGAATTGTGCAAAAAAAAAAAAATTTCCATACATGCAAACAAAGATAAATGGATATAAAACAGTAAAAAAAAAAAAAATTGTCGCTAAGATGATCTACAGTGTTATACGGAGGAAGGATTGTCCTGATTGTCATACCAAAGGCACACCAGAACCACAAAGTATCCACATTATTAGAAAATCTATTTGCAATAATTCTACTAAATATTCCTCAAAGAAAAGATAATTTTAATAAGAATTTAGTGAACTCACTGATCTAAGATCTGTGAAAGTTTTTTGGCAATATGTTTTTGAAAGCTTGGAGTGGTCTGTAACTGGTTATGATCTGTTTGGTCATCCTGATTCCCTCTGAAAAGAAAGTAAAACAAAACAGGACATATTGGTAGTGATGATGAAATGGTAATGCTTATAATGATGATGATGATGATGATGATAATAATAATAATGGTAACAATTGACACTATCATTATTCTTTTTCTTATCATTGTCATTATTTTTCTTACTTTTTTCTTCTCTCATCTTCTAGACCCACTAGTCTTTTAACGTATACAGCAAGATGGAGAGGATGTTTCTACAGCTTAAACTGACCTTCTGTTCCAGGTGATATTTAAATTTAAAGTTGTAAGCAATGTCGTTCAGATTTTAATTAAGTAATTTAAGACACGTAAAGTGCTGACACAGAATAACATGTATTAGAATGTAATGTCATGCCCCATGAATAGAAAAGACAACAGAATAACCATTACTGTTCACTCTGTTTATTTTTGGAGGTTGCAATATCCTGCTCCTGGAAGTTATTGAACAGTAGTTTAGAAGGATCATTGCTTTGTTTCTAGTATCTGCAGGACAGTGGCCTTGGAGTTGTTGAATTATGATTCACATCATCATCCTTAACATTTAATGTTTGTTTTCCATGCTGGCATGGGTTGGACGCTTGACAGGAATTGACAAGGCCAGGGGCCACACCAGGCTCTAGTCTGTTTTGGCTTGATTTCTACGACTGGATGCCCTTCCTAACATCAACCACTTTACAGAGTGTACTCGGTGCATTTTATGTGGCACCAGCACCCACACCAATTCTTTTTGCATGGCACCTTGGTTTTAGGATCTCAATTCTGTTGTGGTGAAATTTCTGTAATGAAGGGTGTCTTTTCAAGTGAAAAGCTCTTCATGATATTACATTATTCTGCCAAAGAGCATCATCAGGACTCTAAGTATATCTAACCCAAAACAGAAATCCAAGTTTCATGGCAAAACATTTTAAATATTTGGCTATGTCTGCACCCACTTAATAACACAGGTACATGCATAAGACAAGATTCATTATATGAATTACAAAATTTATTTACAGACCTTAAAGATTGCTGTTTTGCTTGTCCATTATTATTCTGGTTGTTGGATGAAAGTCCTATAAAATATAAATAATTGGGATATATTTTAAAAAATGATATCGTTCATGTCATATGTTTACTAATGCACAACAATTGATATTTTGTATTGAGACAAATGCCTGTATAATCAATGTATATTAGTGAGTCTCAGCCTTTCTCAACCTTTTACAAATGCCTCTTTACTATGCTTTGCAATAAATAAATAAAGAAAAGAAAAGAAAAAAATTATTTTAATCAAACACCTAATTTTGGATTATTCTCCATATTTTCTTATAGTATTCCATCTTAGATATTTGCTTGGACATATTTTCACAGAAGGTTAGAAACAAATGACATTGCTTGTATGATAGTGACACTCATTTACAACTATCATGTGATGTCGAGACAAGGCAACACAAACACATGCATATGTATTTCCATCTCCCAAATCCACTCACAAAGCTTTGGCCAGCCTAGGGCTATAGTGGAAGACACTTGCCGAAGGTGCCATACAGTGGGACTGAACCCACACTTGATAGCACAACCGGTGTTGGTTTGTTTCCAGCCTTGTAGCATAGCAGTTAAGCAACAAGAGAACAACAGAATAAGTACTGGGGTAAATTTGAATGAGTAAACTCTTAAACACGATACTCCAGCATAGCAACTCAAGGGCTGAAAGAAGTAAATAAGAAAAAGAAGAAAATGTATGAATGTGTATTGTTGTTTAGCTTGAGGTCAGCTCCAATTAGGTAAACTTTTAATCGAAATATTCCAGACGTGATCATTCTATTTTTTTCTCAATGCGCAGGGAACCAAGGACCACACATTCCCCACTCCCACTACACACAAAAACCGCTAGGTTTTATTTGAGGGAGATTTTGTTACTGAATCTAGCGACCACGAAGAGGATCTCTCGTTTCAGAGTAAACGCTGGTCCGTTGTGCCGAGTTGCGTCCCTTTACGATGAAGAATGATCGCTAAAATAAGTACCTTTTTGAACAAACTACTAGAAGCGATGTGATCGACTAAATCCCTAAAAAAGCGCTATCCCAGCATGATCGTAGTCCCATGACTAAAACCAGTAGTTCAGTAAATACATAGTTCAAATAAATGATGCAATGACACAGCGCTAAAGATTTTGAGATGCATGCTCCATTTTTAACAAGGGGAAGTAACTGGCATTTGAAGCTGGTTTCAGTTATTTTTGGTGTTTTGGTAAGCCAGAGTCAGGCTTGTTCCAGCATACATGTGGTAGGTTTAACAAGTATATGTGGTCCATAGATGACGCACTTTAGATGTCCTGATCTATTGACAACCCCATATGCACGTCTAGTGATTTGTGCTGTTGTTTAGTCGAAGGCCAGCCATCACTGAGCAGATCAATTATCAAAGATATTCTAGCAGTAATCATCCTGCTTTATGTATATCTAAATACATTATCCAATGTGTCCTTCCTATTTAAGATGGCAGGGTATGATTTTAGAGTAATTTGGCTGCTGATTAAATAAGTTAAATAATGACGTAGCTGTTACTGTGTTTGTTCTGCTGTTTACCATGTCGTTTTTCAGGACAGTGCATGGAATCAGAGCCTCTAAGATTTGATGAGAGGGAAACAGAAAGTTTTTCTCAAAGCTGAATGCTGGCAACAAAGAGCAGGTGATGCTGTTAAACCAGGCGACAGATTAAGTCTACTATCCAGTTGGGCAGCAGCGGGATTTGAACTCAATACGCAAAGAGCCGAAATAAATGCTTCTAAGGCATAACTTCCCATGCTCTAACAATTCCACCAATTCACTGCCCTGCACTGTAACTCTTGTTTAACTCCATGTCTAATCGAGAAGTTGTGACCATCCCATCTTATTTATCTACCTGCATTGATTTCATAAACAGAGACCTTGTTAGCCATCTTCAGAGTGGCCATGCCAACCAGGTTTGATTACAAAAAAAAAAAAAAAAAAATTCTAGCACTAGCGTGGCAATAAGTTTGCTTCTCAACCACATGGTTCCGGGTTCAGACCCACTGCGTGACATTTGGGTTAGTATTATCTTCTACTATTATGGTCCCGAGCCGACCAAAGCCTTGTGAGTGGATTTGGTAGATGGGAACTGAAAGAAGCCCGTTGTAAATAAATAAATAAATAAATATATATGCGTGCGTGTGTGCCCCCCCCCTGCTGTTTGACAACTGGTTTGTTCGCATGCCTGTAACTTAGCGATTCAGCAAAAGAACTGATAGGATAAGTGCCAGACTTTAAAAAAATATAAGTACTAGGGTCGATTTGCTTGACTGAAACTCTTCAACGCGATGTCTTAGCATGGCCGCAATCCAATGGCTGAAACATAAAGGACAAAAAGATATTAAAAAATACCACCGCCCCACAATAAACACGAGTAACACTCAGATAGAACTCTCATAGTCGCTCCAAGTGCTGAACTTCCCTATCATCAAGGATCTCTCTTAGCGAAAGCACATCTTTAGTATAGCTACGTCTGCCACCCAATGACTGGATCTTCTCTTCACGGCTCACGTAAGGTCAAAAATAGAGTACTATTCCAACATCCAGGACGATTGCTGGTGCTACGCACACAGACAACTTCAACTGCATCCAGAGAAGAGTTACTCGACTGACATTCAGTCACTTACAGTCAAGCTCCAACCTCTGGCGTGCTGTTTTCACTCTTTGTCGTTTCTAACACGATTATTAATGCCTTAGTTCCACGGAGTTGGCTTGGCTTGTACCTCCACCACTTAGACATCTCAATTTCACCCGCCCCCGCACGGAACATTAATAGCATTCAGCCCAGTGGTCTTGGAGAGCCTACAAAAGACATGTTTCATTCTCTAGAACCAACAAGTAAAAAAAAAAAAATGTAATGTAGCCTTCATTCTTTTGACGGTAGAGTATGATTTGAGGGAGATTTTGCTGCTATATCTAACAGGTCAAGCAACTACGTAGAGGCTCCCTTGATAGATAAAGCAGCATGTAGTTTATCTTTAGCGCTAGTTTTGTTTTAATTCCAGGTCAGCTCTGATCAAGCAGACTTGATCGATGTCATTCTAGCTGTGGCCATCTCATGTTTTCAGTTATAGTATATCTTGGGCTACGTTAACCAATCTGTCCTTCCCGCATTTTTTACGAAAGACAGTTAAGTGTAATTTGAGAGTGATTTAGTTGTTTTTTTTCTAGCAGGTTGAGCGATCATGTAGAGCATGCATGGACAACTTTTTCAAGAAGTGAACCGCATGAAACTGGTTCATCATCAGGCAGCCTGCACTACGAAAAAAAAATCCAAAGTAATTTTTCGTTAGGCGTGCCGTAGTTTCTCATGGCTGATGCTAAGACTTCTTTCTTAGCACATGGACTGACAGATCGTTTGGCGAGGTTGTTAGTATTATTTATATAGTTATGACAGCAATGTGTATTATGTAGGTAATTTATATTTTGAATTGTTGTACTTATAGCATGTTATGAGATGTCAATGGAGTTTGGTGTTCTTACTGTATTGAAGTGTCATCTGGCATTTGGTGGGTCTTGTGTTGGAGCTGTAGTTTTGTAAACAAAAATGCCTTGCGGTATTTGGTTCCGACCCTACTATGTTCTAAGCTCAAATACAACTGAAGTCAACTTTACCATTAATTTTCCAGGAGTAGAATCGACTATGTCCATTCACCAAATATAAGGCCTTATATAAAATCAGTTGTCAAGGGAGGCAACTTTATGGTGCAGTTGAGTAATTGTCCGGTATTTTATAAAGATGTCACAAAGTTTTTAAAATTGATATCCGATATTAAGCCTTTGTCTGTCCTGTGTATCAGAATAGGACACATTTCTCTGGCTTCCTCTCAACCACTAGACTAACTTGTGACTTATGAAAGGGAAGAACTAAAAGTCTGAAAACAAGTATGGACATTTAGGACAAACTTATGAAAATGCTTTGGATAGGCAAAGGATTAAGGATAATCTCTATTAATCTAAGTGACAAACTACCGTTCGAGTAACAATTTTATCACATTAATTAATTTATTTTTTATTACGTAAATAAATTTATCGAGAAACAATTAGCACAATTTATTAAATGGTGAAAAGAGAGTAAAATAAAAAAGAAATTACTATTTTAAAAAGTATGGATTTTTAAAATTCTTAATTATATATCGTGTGAAATAAGATCTCAGCGTGAACAAATTCAATTATTTATCCTTTAATGGTCGGTAAAGGGGAGGTAATATAACCAGATTCATTGCAGAGTGTTATCCGAATACTATTTACAGGCTGGTCATGGATAGCCTTCGAACCCAACATAAGGAATCACCGAATAGAATCAGATATAATATATTTTTAATCCAACTAATTTTGAGTAAATATGAACAACTCTCTGTCTCTTGTGACGGGTATTCACATCCGCTGGGCAACTGATTTCTATAACGGTGCATAACTTTTGCTTACACCAAGTTGCTGTTTTTGTTGGAATGTTCCACCAGTCTTCTTTATTTCTAATAATGTGGATACTTTGTGGTTCTGGTGTGCCTTTGGTATGGCAATCAGGACAATCATTCCTCCGTGTAACACTGTAGATCATCTTAGCGACAATGTCATGTCTCGTGGAGAGGTAGTATCTGGCGGACATTTTTGGACAGCTACTGATGATAGGAGTGACATTTTCCACACTGGTATGGCATAATCGATACTTTCTGTCACAGCGTGGATGTTTAGAGGCATCCTTATCTCTTTTGTTGATCAGGAGGTTAGTAGCTATCTCTCGTTCTTAGATAGCAAAGGCATAACCTTCTAGGAGAGATGTGAAGTATATATCACAGGTCCAGGAGAGGTTATTATTCTTGTCAATGTTGCTGGTATTCTCTAGCTTGCGTGATATTACCTATGCATAACTTTCTGCTGGTATGAGGAGTATTTCTCTCCCAAGTCTCCGTTTAAATAGGTCAGTTCAACCACCCTTGGTCCATATGGAGCTGCTGTAAACTCGGAGTACTTGTTCAAGAGTTCTTCGACTAATCTCAATGTTATTACGTTCATTGTTAAATATACACGTGATGTACTCATTTCTCTCTTTTCTATTCAGTAGGTGTTAGTGTCACTGTTGATGTGGAGGTTATCAGTCATTGCTAGTGTGTTCCTAGTCCTGGTGTCCAAGTTGCGGATTTCTTCAAGTATCCAGTTTAATATCCCAAAGTTGGTATTAGCACTGGCATTGCAAAAACATTTTGGGATATCATTTTAGTGAATGCAGACAATTCTGACTTCCATATCTTCTGAAGCCTGCTGAAGTATTCTTTTGCATATGTTTGTGCTTTACTCACAACACCAACATAAGCAATATTCTCGTAAATTCCAAGGTATTTGTAGCATTCATCATGATAGGAGAGATACATATTGATAACCATCTCCCTTGCCTGGCCAACAATCTTTCCTCATTTCATTACCAAATATGAGCACCTGACCTGACCAAACTCCACTCCTGTCTCCTGTGAGAATGTTGTGACCAGGTCTAACTGCTTTTTGGTGTTATAAATATTACTCGAATGCAGCTTAAGGTCATCAACAAAAATGGTGTGGGTGAAATTAATCTTTCTTTCATCCGTAGAGCCTATCATGTAGTATTTGTATTTCCTTAAAAGAGTTGACATGGGGTTCTAAAAGCATGAGTTAAGCTGTCACTATAAAATATTCCTGTTGATAGCTTAATTCTGTTAGTGACTATAGTGGTAGCTTCAAATCTTAATGATAGCGCCGTAGACCATGTTGATGTCAGCCTCTCAATGGCATTGACCAAAGTATTTGGAACCTTTGCGAGGCGTAGTGAGTAATGAACAGAGTCAAACGCATTCTTATAGTTAGCCATACAATCAGCAGGTTTCGGCGGTGCTGCTTCACTTCCTTAAGGACAGCTTTGTTGATGAGTTGTTCGGTACAGCCCCAGGCTTCTTTTTTTCCTCCTACCGACTCTTCAGTTACGACATTGTGTGTTTCGCAGTGAGAAGGAATGCATTCAAGCAACATATATATATATATATGTTGCGACCGATAGATAGTATTAGCAATTGGAAAGACCAGTGAGAAACATTGTTTCATAGGTCCGATCTGACTAAAGTCGATCGCACATTTATTTTTATTTATATATATATATATATATATGTGTGTGTGTGTATATATATTACATCACATTGTATGCTATGGACCTGTAGTTTTTAGCCACATGCATCCCGCGGTTTTTAAACTATTAGTGTTGCACTTGCAAATTCAGCGTTGTAGAATGTGAGTTTTCTATGCCAATAACCGATTATCAGTTCGCTCCCAGGTGATTTTCCATTCAGTGGTATTGCAACAACCGTAACGAAGCTTCATTATAAATATTATAAGTTTGGGGAGAGATGCTTGCACAATACTCAATCTGTAGTTCATCTAGCCACATTGCATCTCGGTTGTGTTGTTTGTTTACATTCAGATCCCTCCTCAAAACGACACTAGATCATCCAAGGAAGGGTTTTTTATAACCTTGATGGCATGGCTCTTCAAACTGCAATACACCGCTTGTGGGTTTATTGCAAACTTGCGATTGATGGCTTTTTGTTCTCGGGAGTTTCTTTTATAATGAAATTGTTCACTTAACGCTCGCAGTTCATGTTTTAATATCTTGTCAGCAGTTCCCGTAGACATTAGATAATCTACCTTAAAGTTGCAACTGGTGATTTATTATTTACTTTGCACTTAATGATAGCGTGTAACTGTCCAATATTTTCTCTGAGTTTGTCGATATGTGTCTGCAGACGGGTAATCTATTTTGGTTCTTTCTTCTCACTGCGATCGATTTCCGCTACTCCCATCTGTTGGCGAATGGTAACCGCAGTACAATATAGCAGAACGTTCAATGTCCAAAATGTAGGATTTTTAATCTCTGCTAATTGTTCTTTAGATATTTTGCTCATTAGGTTGTTCGTTTTTCTCTCGATTCGTGAGGTAATTGTTCTCTCATGTTCATTAATGTAGATGGTGAAGGGCTTTATAAAAAATGCTATTAAGAGTTCTTTCAGTTGTCTATATTCTTCATTTATTTCTGTTTATTTGTAATCGGTTATTGCTCGCTTGTGTTATGAGACTACGTTCGTTTTAGTTTTATTGTTATCGCATCGCTCGTATTGCGTATTGTTCACGATCTTCTCAGGAGAATTCACTAATTTAGCTCAACTCGTATTTGCTTTTATTTTGTTGGTCTGTGAGGATAACAGCTGAGCTTTTCTCAACGAAGGTTGCCATTTGCTCAAGTAGTTGTGGCATTTTAGATCCCAGTCGTTCTTCATCCTTTTCATGTGACATATCGAAAGACCTTCCCTAGCCTTTTTTCTAGAAGTTATACAGGTCTTTGATCAATTCAAAGGTCCTCTGGAATTTCTCTTGATAGCTTCACGAACTTTGATAACTGATCCCAATTTCCTGTTCAAGTAAGGAGTATACAGTAAGTAATAAGCCTATCATTTGATTACTGTTATGATCTATAAAAAAAAGGTGCATCTCCGCATTTTCCAAATAAGATAACCAATCGTTTTACTAGGCTAGTATCAATGACAAAAGTTCTAAGTGATAATATTCATTATAGAAAGGTGAATAGTCCTCTTATACCGATGTGACTAACTTCGACGCCATATATATGTATGCGCGCGCGTGTGTGTAGGCCCACCATACGTCCTGCTTTGGCAGAGATAGTCCATGTCCTGTCTGGTAAGCAAATTCGTTCCATTTGACAATGTCCTGGTTATTGATCCAAAACCGGAATTCTAAGAAGGAAAAAACTAAAAAAATGTTAAAATAGTGGAGTCTAACATTCTAGGGAGAAAAAACTGGGTTTTTAACAGGAACGATGGTTGAAATGAGAGCTAAATCAATTGGTTATAGGCTGCGTGTTAGAAAGAAACTCGATTCGAATTCGTCTGTTAATCAGGTTTATTCAACATAGTTGTTATTAAATTACAAAACCTCTTGTACGTCTTCTGTCGTTCTCCATACTCCGTCTGTCTACCACGAGTTGTGGTCCCGATGTCCAGAGAAAGAAATTACGTCTTCATCTTAGCAGGTCATGGTTGGAACTGACTCGTCTTGCGTGATACTCTGAGGCTGCCTGGTTTTCGCGCCTTGTCTCTCTACGCAAGCTCCTCTATCGTACATGCGCAGACGCGCCAATACGACATTTAGCTTCGTCATGGCAGACAATCCAAGGGAGACTACCAGCTCTGGAGCATTACTACATTTATTCCCCTGGTAGAGAGTTTCTAGCAGAAACGAGCGAAGTTGGCGAACGAAGTGGAATGTTGAAGAACGACAGGCAATGAAGGCAAAAGCATGTGAACAAAATGGTGGGTGAAACAAACAACCCTTAATAATGCAATGCAAAATATACAAGCAAAAACAAAGCAGATTGTATCCAAAAAAGAATGAAACAAAAATTTAAAAAACTCGACAGTTTGTGGAAAAAAACAATCTGTGTTAAATGAACACAGTTTTTTTTTCTTTAAATGTACACAGTTTTCGAGAGTTTTTTTATTTTGCCAATGCACAGTCCGGCCGCTTCTCGTTACGTAAGGTGCAGAAGTTGAGGGTATTTGGCTTGTTGCAGGAAGTGGGGGTGTTTGTCGTGGTGCAGAGGGTATTTGTGGAGGTGGAATGAATGTAGAAGGGGTGTGAGGCTCTGATAAGAGGGTGTCAAAATTTGCCTTCTTTACTCTGTCCACAGACACAGTTTCTCATTCACTATTAATGTCCATAGTAAAGGTTTTTTCTGTATGCTTGAGGACATGATAAGGTCCTGTGTATGGAGGATACCAATTCAGCGGGTCTGGAAACGCGCGTAGAGCAGCTTTGAGCTGTCGGTGGAAGCGTTCCACTATACCGTTGGAAGCAGTGTGTAAGTGTTGTACTCCCAAGAGGCGTGAAAGTTCGCGGAAGAGATGGGACTCAAACTGTCGTTCCCGATCCGTTGTTATCCTTGAGAGAACACCAAAACGAGATATCTAGTCTGATACAAGGCCGCGGGCTACTGTTTCGGCAGAAATGTCCATTAAGGCTTCAGGCCATCGAGAAAACCGATCGATACACGTCAGTAAATAGGAATATCCACATCTGACGGGCTACGGACAAACTAGGTCGATATGGATGTGGCGAAATCTTGCGTTTGACGTGGCAAAGGTACCCAGAGGAGGTCTGACATGTTCGTGTATTTTTGATCGCTGGCATCTGATGCAGGAGCGTGACCAATCGGTAATATCGCAACGCATATTCGACCAAAAGAATCTAGCCGAAATGAGCTTTACCGAAGCCGCTACTCCAGGATGAGATAGTGTATGCAAGGTATCCAAAATCGTTCGTCGGTGACGATCCTGAACAAATGGTCGTGGGGAGCCAGTGGAAATGTCGCAGAGTATGGTTCTATCTGCTGTCGATATCGGCATATACTCGACGTTGCAGTGTATGAGTTCAGGTGATGAGGTGTCCCTAGAAACTAAGGCAGGTTGGTCCTTAGCTACTGCTAAAAGATCGATCGTCGCCGGAGATGACAGATTTAACAGGAAAGCGTGACAAGGCATCAGCTGGAATATTCTCTGAACCAGAGATATGACGTATATCACTAGTTAGCTGTGAAATGAAATCCAAGTGTCTAGTTTCTCTCGGCGAGTACTTGTCCGACTTGGTATACAGGGCGAACGTTAGCGGCTTGTGGTCTGTGAAAATCGTGAAGTCTCGACCTTCAAGAAGGTGGAGGAAATTCTTCACAGCCAAATAGACGGCTAAGAGTTCCCGACCGAAGGTACTATACTTCACTTAAGCTGAATTCGGTTTACGGAAGAAAAATGCCAATGGTTGAGTTTGGTGGTTCACCGATTGTTGTAACACCGTGCCGACAGCATAATTCGACGCATCGACGGTCAAAGAAAGTTTGGCATCTGCTACAGGGCGAGCAAGGAAACTTGCACGAGTTCACTTTTCACTGCGAAAAAGGCTTGCGTCTGAGTCGAAGAAAGATAAATAGTCGCATCCTTTTTTTTTCTGGCACACAACAGTTGCGTCAAGGGAAGCAACTTATCCGTGCAATTTGGAATGAAATGAAACGATGATAGTTTTAATTAACCCCCCAAAATAAATGACGTAGTTGTCACAACGAAGTTGGTGGGGTAAGTTCTTCAATAGCTTCTACCATCTCCGGAACTGGGCGTATCCCTTTGCTATCGATGACGTGTCCCAAAAATTCCAAAGAGTCTACACCGAATACACACTTGACAGGATTGATCTTGACCTCATAAGCGGTCAGTCGCTGGAAAAATTGCGTCAAGTGAAGCTTGTGTGTTTCCACAGTGGTGCTGGTGATGAGGAGGTCATCAACGTAGGCAAACACTGGATCCAACCCACGTGTCACCTCGTCAATGAACCTTTGAAAAGAGCTTGCTGCGTTCCTTAACCCAAAAGGCATCGATAAAAATTAAAAACTGCCGAATGGAGTTGTGATGGCAGTTTTTGGAATGTCCGCTGATTTCATGGAAATCTGGTGGTATGCACGAACGAGGTCAATTTTAAAAAAGACCGTGCAACCATGCAAGGCAGCTGAAAAATCCTGCAGATGAGGTAGTGGATATCGATCAGTAGTCGTAGAAGCGGTAAGACGTCTATAATCACCCACTGGGTGGACGGCTGTATCACCCTTGCACGCCATGTGAAGAGGTGAGGCCCAAGGGCTAGTGGAAGGTCTAATGAGACCAAGCTGAAGCACGTGGTCAAATTCAGCCCGGGTGGCTTTGAACTTGTTTGGAGCACCCCGACGTGGATGAGAAAAAACAGGAGGTCCCTTGGTGTCGATGAAGTATCTTATTGAATGCTTGGTTTCAGTTGGTTTGAAACACAAATCAGTCAATTCCGGAAACGAAGCAAGATGAGTATGATATTCGTTTCCAGAAGCAGCAACGAAGAACGACGGACTGACTAAAGCAATCAAAGATTCCCTCGCAGGAGTCGCAGGAGTCGACAAAGAAGTAGTGCTGTCCAAAACGCTGTATCCTTACTTCCACGAGTAAGGAGTAATGATGCAGGAAATCGCCACCTAGTATAGGATAGGGCAGATGAACAATGACGAAAATCCATTTGAAGTCTCTGCGTAGAGCCAAATCTAGCGACAGCGATATCCGTCGATACGTGTGGATGGTAGACTGGTTTACTGCTGACAGGGTGATATCTGACCACGTAGGATTATGAGAAACAAATCGGAGAGGCCAGAGACTGACCGAAGCTCCAGTGACGATCATGAAGCTTTTCGAAGATAAGCTATCCCTAACGAAGAAGGCACGATTCGGTGCCTGGTGCATGGAAACTGGTGACAGTCTTCAATCCTAGTTTTCCTGCGGTACGAATGAGCAAGGTTGGATGCAGTTACGAGCGTTCTGCTTGAATCGTCGATGAAACCAACAGACATTGTCTCTGGAAGATGAACGATGTCGAGAACTTGACCGACTACCGGAACGAGATCTGCTGGAAGAATGCATGTTGCATAGACGGGCAACTTGCCATGTTAACTCCGTAATGGCCTTCAAAGTTGCAGAATGTTCCACAGACCAAGCGTTCAAAGAAAGCCGTGGAGCGGAAGATGCAACAGCTACCACACTGTCGGCAGAAGATGGTCTACCAGAAAATTCCAGTACTTTGTCCGCAGAGGACGCCAACTGATCGATGGTGCTGCTTTCCAACATGGAAGCCAAGATTAACTGCACACCGGAAGGCAGACGAGAAATAAAAGCTGTTTGACAAAAGAATTGTTCTCCGTGGGAACTTCTGCCAATTTTCGAATTCGACGCAACAATCCCGTTGGCTTCTGATCCCCGAGGTGAACATCCTCAAGAAGAAAACAGAAACGGCTCTCGGAGGACTTAGAATTCCTCCGGAGAACCTCTTTCTTGATGAAGGCATATATGGCGTGCAGAGGAGTTTCGATGATTAAGTTCTTGATAGTGACTGCAAGTGGCGAAGGAATACTACTGAGGAGAATGTGCCGTTGCTGATGTGCGGACTGTATACCATTCGCGGCAAAATACGATTCAGTCTGTGCAAACCACATCCGGGCATCGCCATTGTAAGCTGGTAGAGCGACAGAACTCATGCTGAAAAGTGAACAAGGTGCAAATAGTAGGCGCAAAGGGAGATTATAAATAGTCCTGGAGCAAATCGGCAAAAGATGTGGTAGGAAAACGAAGGTCGACCGAAGAAGAGAATTTCCAACAATAACACAGAAGACAGTTGAGGAAAAAATATAGGCGAAAATGTACCTTCAAACAAAGAAATGCTCCGTGTCGCGGCAGGTTGAAAGACAAATCCTGAAGCATATGGTGTCGCTCGCCCAAATTTTTCGAACGCGGGAAAAATTTGTTAATGACGGCTTAACTCAAAAAATAATCCATGCAACTCCACTAGAATTGCAGAAAGACAACGGCTGGCCATTCGTAATAAAAACATTTTCCAAGGCTCGTGCGAAGACACTGTAATAACTGCAAAAAGCTGGAACATCAGGATCAGTAAAAATTCGTGGTGGGCAGTCGGTGAAAGATGTAGGTCAAAATCTCTCGCGCCACTTTTGACCCAAATGAAAATCGACGATAAAAAAGCTCGATATTAATTTTTCGTCTTGGAAAAAATATTTTAAACCCTGTGTATTGGTTCTATACCCGACTGGAATTCCATTTTCATTGAAAAATATCACAGGAGACATTTAAAAAAAAATAATTACTGCTAGAAATATTTCAGTTCTCTTTTTGATGTAGTCTCAAGATGGCTGCCGATACAAAATTTGCTTGAGGAATTTTTTTTTCAAGCGAAGAGAGACGATGAATGAATGTTACTCCACCGCCTTGTTAGATGGTAGGCCCTAATCATGGTTTGTATAATGTTACTTTATTTTAATTCTGATTTTGTTTGTATTTATATACTTATTTAATTTTGTTTGTCTTTTTTGTGTCTGTCCATTGTTCGTTGCTACTGCCCAGTGGTCGCTATTTTACTCCACTGGCACCACCAAAATTGAACAATATTAACGTTAATGGTGTGAAATCGTTATGATTTTTTGGACGTTAACTGAAGAGGCTGTGGCAACTCGTAGTGTGTGTTATTCGTTCTGATTGTTTCTTTATATAAATTATTATTAATATATATATATATATATATATCTTTTGTTTGTAGGGATATCTTTTTTAAATATCCAAACGAATAGCGTATTTTCGTTGTTAATAATATACGAATAATTAAAAGCTGTAAGAATTGTATTTTGGTTACTTCCCGGTAGGTTTTCATCAGAGTTGAAGTTTACAACTTCTAACATAGAGTGAAAAAACCTTTTTTACATGTATATATATATGCACATACATAAATATTGCTGTGTTGATGTCTTAAGAACCAAGCTCAAAAGTCGATGCCGGTAACATACAATGGCAGATAAGAAACGTCATCATGATACACTATTCTATTAATGACTTAATCCTTTTGATAGCAACCCACTTCAGACTTCCCCTGGTTCAATGACACAAAGCTGCTGTTTTAAATCTTCCATCAAAATTTCATGTTAATGTTTTTCAGAACAATCACCACCTCAGTACTGACGATGTTATATTACTAAATTCTTCATTACTTTAAACATGAATTGAAACAAAGTGTTTTCCACAGAAATATGGTAACAAGAGGGTTAGTAATGACAAAGCTATTTTACTAAATTATTCATTATGTTCAAAATTAGTTGAAACATAGTTAGTGTATTCCAGGGAAAATATGGTAATTAAAGGATAAATAATGAGAAAGCTATTTTACTAAATTCGACATTACTTGAAAATTTAATTAAAGTAAAGTGATTATATTTCAATAGAAATATGGTACTATAAAATTACATACTGGTAACAATAGACTGCGCGTGATTAAATAGCTGATGTAGGGTTAGAGAATGCTGAAGTTAGCATCAGTCAATAGAGAACCGGAGGTGCAAAATAAAAGACAAAAAGGACACTCCACTTAGTGACGGAAATAAAATACCCTGGATGACAGTATATAACTCATGTAAATATGTTAACAATGATTATATACAGCAAGAACAAGGAAGATACATGACTGCAATATAATCGAATAACAATAATGAAAAGACAAAAAATAAAGAAATTTGCTTTAAATAGTAGATTTAAAAGGAAGGCAATTAGTGAAGAAGATGAAAAACAGACGATTAAAACTTCCAAAAAAATAATTATTAACGAAGATTTTTTGATAACATTTGACGACAAAAGTAAAAAAAATTGTGACGAAAAATAATGTTATAATATATGAGCTGGATAATTATTCCATTCTATACTGGGCACGAAGGCCTGGAATTTTGGGGGAGGGGAGTAGTCGATTTTATCGACCCCAGTTCGTAACTGGTACTCACTTTATCGACCCTTGAAGGATGAAAGGCAAAGTCGACCCCGGCGGCAAATTGTCTTTAATAATACAATACACAATTGTTGGATTTCTGAAGGTCAGGAAGCACTCAACGACGTAATTCTGTGACATGCAAATGTCAACTAAGACTGCAATGACTATTTAGCATATAGCAATCTCAGGAGAAGAACTGAGAGATTATAGAAATGGGAGGAATCCTAGGTCTATGGACGGTGACTTTAGCACAATTTAGCGGAAATGTTATAGAATCACAACAAATCCAGAGATAGTGTCAACGGCAACTTGGATAAAATTCACTTGCATCATTATAATATTTTTCGTATTTGCTTTTCTTCTCAAAGTCAGCATGAATGTCCCCATTTCTACTGAAGATGCTACCCAGATAGGAGAGGAATCTGTAAACTGTATCGATATTTTACTGATTGATCTTTATGATTGATATTGTTCGACGGTCATCGTTTGTAATGGTCATTGTTTTGGTCTTCTTCGCACTGATTCTCAGACGAATCTTTCCACCATTTTCTTTTCTTGTTCTGATCTTTAGCGAGCAAAGACAATGTCTTCAGCGAAGTCTAAGGGGTTTTCATTTTGTTTCTTGTTTCCATGGAATTCCTCCATCGAGTATGTTTGTTGTTTTCTTTAGGACAAAGTCTACTGTCAGTAACAGTAAGAATGCTGCTGCCTTGTCTCACTCCAGTAAGGATGTTGAAGAAGCCTATTTTCCCTTTTTCCTTTCGAACACAGCATCGCGAATTTAAGATATTGACAAATGTTGAGGGATGCCGTAGTGCAAGGCAATTCTCCACAAGAACATTCTGTGGACATTATCAAATGCCTTTTTTAAAGTTGATAAAATTTAGCTTCAGTGGTCTTTGATGCTCAATACACTGTTCAATAATAACTAGAATTGGTTCTAATTGGCCAAGGCAGAATAAATGGTTGTTTCAGCTTTTAAATCAGAGCAGTAAAATGCAAGGGAGATTACCCAACTGATTTCTAAACTCATTACCAAGGGAGGCTACTTCGTGTGGATGGTATAGGTTGAAATCATTTGTAAACTTTGTGGATTGTCAGCGAATACTTAGAAATTTCTGTATGAATCACTTGACTATATTTTGTTAATTTGTTCGTTGTTTACATTCTAAATAGAGGTTCTTCTCATCTATCACTCGACCTCCCCCCCCATCTACTTTACCACATGCCCCGCATCATGAGAAAAGACATTTGACTTTTTCTCTCTCTCTCTCTTATCGACTTTCATCTCTCTACCTCTCTTTCACAGCCGACACCCCTACGTCATTCCACCTCTCCTTCCATCACCACCATGATCCTTCTACCACTCTCATCAACCATAACCACCTGCCATTCCTCGTTCTCTCTTACCATCCCCCATATTTAATACTATCCCATAATGCCTCTTCCCGTCACATACTCTCCCTTCTTTGAGTCACTCGGCCAGTTCTCTCTTTTATTCATCTCCTTGGTGCCATTTTCCTTAGAAGAAAAGAGACACCGTAGGAAAGAGAGGCCTCTTTAGTCGCGCTGAGGAGAAGGCAGCCTCTCCAATGCTGGTGCCATGATAACATCTGTAAAGTGGATGGCGTTAGGAAGAGTATCCAGCACCGGTCGAAGAAATCATACCTCGAATGGAACGGAACGATGTAACACGGTCGGTGGAATTATGGTGAAAAGCAGAATAAGAACTGACTTGCGACGAGCCATGCAACCCACGGAACGGCAACGAAAGCAGGCGTAAAATAATGAGGGGGGTGTATGCGTGCGTGCGTGCGCGTTTGTTTATATCAAAAGTTGCAAGATCAACTAACTACTCGTGAACAGCCCACCTCGGACTATTTTCACTAGACTCTGTCGACTTTTAATATAATAATTCTATCAAAACGGCGAGCTGGCAGAATCGTTAAAACGCCTGGCAAAATGCTGAGCGGCATTTCATCCATTATGTTCTGCGTTCAAATTCCACCGGGGTCGATTTCGTATGTATGTATGCATGTATGTATGTATGTATGTATGTATGTATGTATGTATGTATGTATGTATGTATGTATGTATG
>JAOPUL010000001.1:63370292-63403022 GCA_027564515.1 Octopus rubescens | reverse complement strand
CCCTACCCAGCTAGGGGTGGGTACAAAGCTAGGTTGTGAGGCTGCTGCTCATGTCACTAGAGCTTTCAGCAACTTGCTTTCGGAGACACCAAAGGTCATCCTCACACTGGATCTCAGGAATGCCTTCAATTCCATCAGTCAGGATGTCGTTCTCCGTGCAGTAAGGGAGAATGCCCCACAACTCTATCACTTGGCTTGGCAGGCCTGGAATCCAACAGGGTGACCCGCTAGGACCGGCTCTGTTCGCACTTGGCATTGACGACGTTACCAAGATGGGAGCTGACCTGGACTTAAATGTCTGGTATCTTGATGATAGCTGTTCGGGGTCGGGGGTCTTCCTGATAAGGTCCTTGCAACTGCGAGGTCAATGATTGACGAACTTGGTCGTAGGGGCCTTAGCGTCAACAGCTCCAAATGCGAGCTCTGGCTACTCGACCATCCAGCTTCATACTAGCAGACTGTAAACTCGTTTACAGACTCCTTCCCCTCTATCACGGTTCCTCCATCGGAGCCTCGATTACTGATCGAGCGTTCGATCCAAGATGGCTAACCTTAAGCAATTACTGAAGAACCTTGAGGCAAGTGAGCCGCACCAAGGATTTTTCTTACTTAGGAATTACTTGTCGATTCCTAGGTTACTGTATTTCCCCAGGGTTAGTCCCTCCTATAGATTCTCGTCATCGCTGCAATACTTTGACGACCTAATCTTCGGGTAACTCGAGAGTCTGGTCAATGTCAAACTCTCTCCAGAGTCCCGCGACCAGGCTGCTTTGCCAAAACAATTTGGGGGTCTGGTCCTACGCAAGTGCTCGTCTCTATCTCTTCCCTCTTTTCTCTCCTCCATCCACCAGTGTTTCCCTCTAGTAGGCAACATCCTCTCCTTTCCAACATGAACTAGTTCCAACAGGGAGATAGCTGAAGCTCTGTTACATTGGAGTGAGCTGGGTTTGCCAGTCCCTGTCACAGCATAGGATAGACAAACAGAGAGTATGGGACAATATGTGCTCAGGCGCCACCTTCAACTCTCTTCGATCAATCTGATCAATTTTCGAGGTGTCACCTACTCTCTGCAAGTGCGAAATGCCCTGCCTGTGGCCAACATTGGTAGTCTGCTCAATTGGATGAGCTCCGCATCTCCATTGCATTCAGAGTGGGAGCCGACGTCTGTGGGGATCTGAGATGTCGCTATAGTAGGCTCCTCGACTCCACGGTTTGTCTTGCCGCCTTAAGGCTGGTCGTTTCGCTCGTCACACCAAGCTAAACCTGACCATCAAACGGTTCCTGGCTCGGGTCAATATCCTCTCAGTTCTGGAGCCAGCGGGATTATCCAGAAGCGATGGGAAGAGACCAGATGGTCTTACCCTTTGTCCCTGGACGCTGCGGTAAATAGGAGGGTCACTGCTTCCACTGCCAAACGGAACAAAGCCCTCAGGTATCGGAACTTATCAGTGAACCATTTCTTCCAGCCTGTCGCGTTTGAGACATTTGGAGGGGCTGGGTCGCTGACAGTGAAATTCTTGTCATCGTTGGCGGCTCGCCTAACCGAGGTGTCAGGTGATGCCCGTGAGGGTGCTTGGCTGTTCCAGCGTCATCGCCATCGCCCGTGGTAATGACGCGAGCGTGCTAGCTTGCTTCAGTAAGTTCCGCTGAACCTGGCGGTGTGAGATCAATTGAGGTACCTGGTGTTGAATTGTTGTTGTTTCTTTGTTTGTTTTTCTTTCTTTCTTTTCCCTTATTTCTTTGCATGTTTATATGTTATATATGAACACTTTTCACAAAATAATTTTTTTTTCTCAGGTACAAGTTAAGAACTATTATTTACTGAGTTGATCGTTTAGTTATTTTAGTCTTGAAAATGACATGGACAATAATAATGCTTTGGGCAATATAGCTAAATACACATTAATGAACAGTTTCTCTAGTGGTTGATTAGTAGGCGAAGGTAACGAAGAGAAAATAAGCGTAGGAGTGTAACAATGTATGGGAATATAAATGTGTATTATAATAATGTGCTGTTAAATGATGTGTGGGCATGTGAATGAAAACATTTGAGTGTGAATAAAAAGAAAATAGTCAATACTAACAGTAAAATATATTTGATTGAAAGCTGAAACTTCACATATCGTTTACTCAAAGTATCTAGTTTCCGATCTTCGGACGATAACTGTTCTTTGCGTAAGATGGCAGTGTGGGGTTTGAGGGAGAATTGACTACTATTTCTAGCAAATCGAGCGACTACGGTAAAGGCTTCCTCGTTGGTTCATATGAGAGGTAGTATTTATTACAATAAAGTGTAGCCCAAGTTGAAAAGAAGCCAATCGGTATGACCTGATATTTATGGCAAACAAGAGTCGAAAAACAAAAAAACAAAGTCTTTCTTTCATTTTTCAGTGTTTAGAAATGAAAGGCAGAAGACAATTGTATGTTTGTCAACACATCGTAGCATGTTTACTCTATGCGTACCTATTGTATTTAAAGATAGTTCTGTGGATGTGTGTGCGGTATTAGCAATTAATATTTTTATTCCCAAGCACAGGCTCTTGTTCGCAGTTGCTATGCCAACATTCTTTTCCTTTCATGTCCGTCTGGTTGGCGAGGTCAACCTAACGTAGCGTACGCAATTTTAATCTATATTTTAGTAGTTTTAACCTACTTTCCAAGCTGACAGCTTTCGGCCATATTGAAACGTTCTCTCTACTTCGTGTCAGTCAGGTTTTACTGGCTAGTAGATATTATCTTGTTTAGCTAGCTCTTTACAGCTGCGTAACTGATCGGGAAGACATGAACAATCCAGGTCAATTTCGCTTGTGAAAAGTAATACTCTACTTCTTGCAGGCTAGAGTTTGCGAAAAAATCAATCCTTTATATTATAAGATAGAATAGTTTCTCTCAACATTTTGTTTTCTTTTTTGAGAATAAATATTTGTTGAAAAAAAAAAATCTAAAAAACAATATAACCCATATTTTTTATTTAAAAAGATTCTTATACATGAGAAACTGAAGTTTCGAGGAGATTGCATAATGGAAGGTTGTGATGTTTATGCCCACTTTAAGGTTATTAACAACTGAAAATGATTCCAATTTAAAACGGAAACGGAGTCCCTGACTAAATTTACTGAGTAATTATAGTTGCGACATGGCTCAATCATGATTAAATTACTATTTAGCTTTATCAAAATAATGGTAAGCCATTTTCAAGACTTCTGCCAAATAAAAGGATAAACCTATATACATCTGACTTTTGATCTTGATAAAGCTGAAGAGCATCAATTAGTTAAGAAGAGTTCTCAGTGATGATCATGCTGAGTAATTTTGATAGGACAGCACATTCTAGCTTACTTAAGTTGTTCGTTTTGAATACGCACGAGAGAGGGAGAGATTTTTTAAAAGGAGAACATTACACATTTTAAGACAATAAATGCCTTCAAATTTGCCAAGAAAGCTCTGATTTCTTAATATGTGAGCGACAGAGATCTCTTGGATAAAACCCCATATTACCAGTCTGTTAACTATTCCTGATGAGGGAAATTAAGGCACGTAAAATGAAACATTTTACTTCAATGCTTATCAAAGTGCTTGCAGTGAATTTAAACAAAAGACCTCTGGGCTGACATCCACTCATCCACATCGCCCCTGTCTACTACACATTTTGTCAATACTAACGTAGTGCAACAGTTATCGTACACTGGGGCAGTAGTGTAGTTACAGAGCAGCTACAGACATGAATCGTATAAAACAAGTACTGAGAAATATGGGACGCCGGGGGGGGGGGGTTATTACCACTAACAATGATGACCAAGGTACAATCACTTTTGCAGGTAATGCAAAGATTTGTTAGATCACAAAAACATCCTTGGCCACATACAAAATAAAGTCACGTTGTCCAAAAACTCAAATACACTATGAGCACTGGCGGACATGCTGTTTATTCTCTGCACCTTCTGCTCCTCTGAACTTGCAAGTTGCATTATGATAACGATGAAACACACCCTTTAATAACACTAGACCTGACCGATAAATTAAGTGAACAGCTGCAATTTCTACCATGAAATGTCTTCTTAGACATCTGGTTGTTTAATGTCATGTACAGATATGGTAACTATTACAAATCACTCATTTACTCTGTGTTTACTTATAATGTAGCAAATCTAAATTAGAGGGACTTCATATAAAATGGGTTCTCTTAAGCAAATTAACAGTTATTTGTACATATTACAAATTTATTAATGTTTATTTCTTTTAACCAGAAATCCATATCATGTAAGTGCAATCAAATCAATTTTGCACTTTATTTTCAACCAATTAGATGTTGGTAAACTGAACTACGACAAAAGCAAAGGCAATCACATGATTATTAAAAGAAGTTTCAGTACACAAACTTATATAGTATATATAATTTTTTTAACAAGTTAAACACATCTATTTTATAAAATCAAAAGAAGTTAAAAATAAGTATCCAACCATGACAATATTTAAACCCAGAAATGAAAGTTGCTGAACAGCTCATAATTTCTAAATTTACCTATTGTATTAGGTTTTATATAAAGCTCGGTCTATACGTTCCCTGTCCTTATGTCCATCTGCATCTGATCTATAGGTCTGTCTAATTGCCAATCGCCTGTGTTGTGCCACTGTTTGACTAAGAGTTCCCAGTCCTTATGTCTATCTGCCTCCGATCTATAGGTCTCGTCCGTCCCTACTCTATATGTCCGTCTGACTACCAATCACCTGTGTGGTGCCACGTAAAAGCACTAGCGTTGAGAGTCCGGTGTTGGTGGCACGTTAAAAGCACTCAGCATACACTGTAATATGGTTGGTGTTAGGAAGGGCATCCAACTGTAGAAACCAAGCGAAATCAGACTGGAACATGGTGTAGCCCCCCTCGGCTTGTCAGCTCTGGTCAAACTGTCCAAACCATGCTAGCATGGAAAATGGATGTTAAAGGAAGATGATGATGATGATGTAGGTTTGCAATTTATTTTTAGCTCCTCCAAATTGTGGTGTGTATGTTGTTATAACAGCTTTGACTTAGAACATGTGGTGCAACTAAGATGAATATTAAAATTTGTTTGTTATATTAGCGAGGCAAGCAATTAACACGAATGATCCTTAACTTGTAATTGCGATTCATACTAGTTAATCGCAGAAGCTTCATTATAATTATTTGTACTTATGCCTTCAGGATAATCTTTAATTTATAATTCCACTTGGTAATTAGTGAGCTTAACTTCTTAAGTGAGAGATAAAACTCAAAAAAGAAGAGTGAAGAAAAAAAATGATTTTAAACATATTGAAAATAAGATAAAACAAGCAAATAGTATTAATTGATAAGAAGAATAAGTATAATTAATGACTTTCTCATAAAAGATCAAGTAATCTGATAAAAATCTTATATGGGGCACAGTAAAAGAATTTGTTTAATTATGAAGTCCTGATTCAAAAAGCACCAGCAGTAGAAGATTGATAGGGTAACAGATAAAGAGCTGAGGAGTTTGTTTCCTGTCACCAGAACTGTGCTGTGTACATGGCCAAGGGCTAACACTGTAAAAAGCCCAATTCATTTTATAAGCAGGTATTCAGGCATTGTACACATAACAAGTTTTATTGGCAATTGTATGCGTATATATATATATATATATTCACGACAGTCTTCTTTTAGTTTCTGTGTAGCAAATCCACTCACAAGGAATTGGTTGGCCTGGAACTGTAGAGGAGGATACATGCTCAAGGGTCTGCATAATGGGACTGAACCCAAGACCACATGGTTGGGAAGCAAGCTTCTTACCACAGAGCCATGTCTGCGCCTATCTTCTGCATCTATATTTTGTCAATTTTCACCAAACCTTCTTCTTCTTTAGGCAAATGATTTTTAAGGCTTCAGACAAATAGAGTAAAACTAGTTCTGATCTGCTGGAACATGGAAAAGGGGCATTAAAATGGTGATGATGATGTAATGGAAAATCATCTAAAAAATTCTTACCAATTGGATGTAAACTGAAGTTCTACAGAAGATTGTTTTCTATCCTTAGGCATGGGTTATTATTTATTTGAATCATCATCATCCTTTAATGTCTGTTTTCCATGCTGGCATGGGTTGGGCGGTTTGACTGGAGCTGGCAAGACGGAGAGCTGCACCAGGTTTTAGTCTGATTTGGCTTGGTTTCTATGGTTGGATGCCCTTCCTACACCAACCACTTTACAGTGTGTGCTGGGAGCTTTTAACATGTTACTAGTACGAACAATTACACATAGCACTGGCACGAGTGCCTTTTACGTGGCATCGACACTTATATAAACTTGTCTTTTTAACACAATACAGAGCCATGGATGGCATTAGGAATATTATCTCTTAAAAACATTCAAATATTCCATATATGACTAAATATGCAGAATCATACATGTGGACATGGGGAAAACAGAGGAAGAGACCTCACTCTACAACAGTGATCCCCAACGTACCCAACTTTTTTGCATCACGGACCAGTTTCATGCAAGCCAATTTTCCCATGTACGAGTCAATAAAATAGAAATAAAATTAAGAAGCTTATTCTGTGTGGCCCAGTACTAAAAGATTCCATGGCCTGGTGGTTGGGGACTCTTGCTCTACAAAACATTAGCTACATAAGCCAAGGAAAGAACCTCTATATAGTTGCTGGACCACCCTGCCGTCTGGGTAAGATGTTAACCTGCATTCAGTGGTGGGGCTCTAGCTTGGGAATTTCTCGATTTTGGAGTTACATTTTAGTGTTACTGCTTTCAGGCCCTCTGTATCCAAGAGTTGTTGTACGTGTCATAGGTCAAATAGCTGTTCCTGTGACTAACGGATACAAAACTGAGGAAAACTGGCCCCCTAGGTATGCGTTAATTAGGGCCAACAGTATGCCCTGATGTCATGTGGACCTATCATCCCTCTGTCTAAGGGTTAAATAAGTCCTGTGCCTCAAGGGTAAGCTGGGAGAGCAGGAAACTAGTGGAATAAGCTGTAAATAAAGTGGCAGAATGCAAAAACCACTGCTGTAACTTTTTCAAGAAAAGTCATGAACCATCACATTTTGGCATGAAGGTCCACAAGCGCCTTTGTCGTAAGACACATGAAAAGAGAGAGAGAAGAGAGAAGAGAGAGAGAGAGAGAGAGAGAAGAGAGAGTTCTTTTCAATGTTTATTTTGTTATGGATAAGATGATTCAGCAAATATTGAATTGTTGGATCTTTTGTTATTAACGCCTGAATGAATTGATCAATAAGAAAAATTGTCAATGTCAGCTAACTCCTAAATAATTGCTAGAGTTGAACCAATGAGGTAGACTCTACATGGTTGCTTCACTTCTAGAAATAACAGTTAAATCTCTCAAATATACTGTATAAACTTTAAAAAAAGGAAATCAACATAATATATAAGTATTCTTACGGTTTATGATTACAGACTAAATTTAATTTGATTTGGCTCTATTCAGTAATCTCAGTAAATCTACTTACAAAGTTGAATATTTTTGCTTTCATACTTCACTAATAAATCATTCAGATATTCATTTTATTTCATAATTATTGATCTTTCATAAAAGAAAATAACTTGCTCTTTTTATAATACATCATTCGGATAATCATATTCATTTCATATTAAATCATCTTTCATAAACAATCACTTGGAGTTTTCATCGTAAATCAATCATTTGGATACTCGGATTATATTATACACATAAATCAGGTAACCTTCATATATTCATTTCGTTGATGTTTAATGTCGATTTCTTACGAAACACCAAATTAAGTTAAGAGAAAACTGACAGAAAAAAAAAAACTTTTACTAAAATTAAATAAATCAGAGAAATAGAGGAAGAGAAAGTAAAGGAGGTTGAGATCCACCATGAAAGTTGACTTCGTTTTTGCTAAGACTTTCGTTATACTTGCATACCTGTCCAACGAACCAAATTGAATAGAAATTAAGAGTTCTCATAATTACTGAATGGTGTATGAAACGGATGTGGCAAAGGAATGTTATAGCAATTATAATGTTATAGAAAATTATAGCAGAATAATAAACTCACTATTTTTGCATATTTGTAAGAAAACCCAAGTAAGCCATTATGCCGTTGTCTTCTCCAGAGAAGGTTGCTCTTCCATGAATGCACCACGAGGTGCATACTCTTGTGTGAGCTCGTCCGCCTTTTCTTTTATAGCATTGAGCTATTTATTTTAGATAACATGGCGACCAGAGTTAAATTTTAATTAAAATTTGAATCCTTACAAAATCCAATGCCTGTGTCGTATTTATTCCCCAACACACAAAACATTTCATATTATTCATATATTGATGTCAAAATTGCAACGCATTGCAGGATGATTATAATAATGATTTAAGTTGGTACAAACCCCTGATCTGGTGGGAACGAGAATAATTAAATCTACCCTCAGTATTTGAGGGGGGAGAGGGGCTTGTGCCAAAATTTGAAACCAACAAAAAAGAAATGTGGAATAAAAAACAAAAACCTGTATACAGTCAATAATATTTGCTTATATCATAAACTAAAAATAGAAATACATAGCCACTTTTTCAGTGTATGACGGTTTGAATAGAAATTGTATTATATTCATAACATAAAAATTCATATTGTGTATAAAACCATATCTGGCTACTGAGTTCAATTTATATTTTATGAATGAGAAATCAATTTTGTTTCAGTCTATTTTTCTTTTCTTGATGGAATTTGAATTGTAAACAAGTTTTCTTTAAATCAAACCTGAGAAATTGAGTGGGGTCAAACAATCTATAAAAGCTTTTACTCGACTGTATAAATAGATTTACGAGTTTGTGTATGTAGATATGTGTGTTTTAATATGTATGCACAGCTAGTGGCAGAAATATGTGACTGTCAAAAGAAAGAAAATAATTTGAAGAAACAATAGCTTCTAAAATTTTAGTAAACAGCACCTGTTTATGAATAGTATAGAATTTTATTCAAACACATTGGAACTGTGTACATGAAAATGTTACGGAAAATTTCAGTATGAGTATATACTTTTGTGGGCAGATAAACAACCACACATCCCAATGTATGTAATAGATGGTACTTGTGTATATATTATATATTAATGCAATAGGGTGTGATTTGAAAGAAATTTAGCTACTTGTAGCAGATCAAGTGACTGCACAGAGGCCTTTCTTCATTGATTTGAAGCAAACTTGGTTGTTGTTTAGCCTGAGACCCATGATGAAAAGTGTTCCATGACCATCCCATCTTTTGTATAATCTCCTTCATAATCTGATTGTCCATCGAGTATTTATTACCTAAATATTCCTGTTTTTGTTCAGACTGGCCAGATCCACCTTCTCACATCTACCCTACAATGTCATTATAAAGATAAAAAAAAATCATGTCATCAACATCTCAAAGCTGAGATAATGATTCAAAATATGAATGGAAAACAGTTAACACAACTGAACTCCAGGATCTGCTGACACTGACACCACCTTACATGCAGAAAAATGATAAACAGCAATGACTATAATAGCACTCACTCTCGTTTTTCTGTTTCTTATGCTATTTCATTCCTTCACTCTCTCTCCCTCTTACGTTTTTGATTTTATTCTTCTATACTATTTAATTTCTCCACTCTTTGTCTAACATACATTTCCTCTTCCTATTTTAATTTGTCATAACTTCCCTCTCACTCTTTGGAAGGAGGGTCAAGAGAGAGGTGGTTAGTGATATATGGCAAGTAGGAAGGGCTGGTAGTGTAATGTAAGTGAACCAATAATTGCATCATGGTTACACACACCCATACATCACAATTACTTTATGATGGATTTTATATCCTCACACGAAATGAAATGTCTAAATGCAATCAACAGAAGCAAATACAATAGAACACACACAGAGAAAAAGCAGAATTCATTCTGCCTTTATTATACTATAGCTAATGTATTATAAAATTGAATTCATGGCATATGGATTTAATACCATAATACCAAATATATATATATGTGTGTGTGTGTATTCAGCTTGAAAAGTGGATACAGTCTGTCAAAACTAAAATAGCCTTTTAATGAATTATACATTAAATTAGCAATTTTACAATAAATTAGACTTTAATATTTAATGATACTTATAGGTTTAGTGTGACTAGGCATGGCCTACCTTGCGTAATTCTCTTAGGGACTGAACAGCATAATATGAGCATTTCTCATACATTCTGCATTCTATTTGAACTAATTAGTTTTTACATGAAATTAAGCTGAATAGTTGTTTTGTGACTTAAATTGTGGAGTTATATTTGTAGTGAACAAAATAGGGTCTGTAAACAAATGCTTAAAGAAAGAAAATGGCCAACTAGTTCAGTGAAAGAGAAAGTTGTTGAAGAAAAAAGGATTATAAGTATGAATAAAATCAGATGAGTATTTCATTGAATTTAAAAATATTGTTTCTGGCTACTTGGTTAAGAAGCTTGCTTTGCAAACTACAAGGTTTCAGGTTCAGATCCACTGCACAGTACTTTGAACAAGTGTTTGCTACTATAGCCTCCTGGTGACCAATGCCTTGCAAGTGAATTTGGTAGGAAACTGTGTGGCAGCCCTTCATATATGTGCCTGTATGTCTTTGTATTTATTCATTGCGTTAAAATTAATCATACATCATCTTATAACTTCAAGATTTTGATGAGATTGTTTACATAGTAGGGACAGTGTGAGATGCCAAATCTAGTTGATTTGAACAGAAAACAGGAAAAATATTTTGGCCGGTTTAAATGCTAAAGGGTTAATGGCAACTGCCCTAGGTATTATTTCATTTGCTTTAGTATCAGTTTGCAAACATATCAAGCAACAGACCAATTTAAAACTTCACATTCCTATACTAAAAGAACACTTCCATATCTACATGTTTGTTGACCGATTCAATGTTTACAGTTGCATAGAGAGGTTAAATGACTCAAATAAGTGCTTTTGGTCTCTCTTGCAGAATTCAAGAGACTTTCAACCAAGTAGCAGTCCTATTTCAAATCCAAGTCAATTGAGAAACAACTTACAGCAAGATTTTTGCAATAGTGACATAACATGTCAATATTTCTTTGTTGTCCAAGCGTTCTTGAAGATCATGACTATTGAGTTATTTTCATGGTGGAGCCGAGACAAATTATCTGCTCAAGATTTAATAGAAGTAAAGTACCTTTCATTATTGTATGTACAGCAATTGCAGCCCTCCTGCATTAGATTAATTACTCAAAACAATAGCAGGTGAACATGTAGATAGCAAAATAATGAACTTTGTGTGAAGAAATATAGATATACCATTAAGATGGTAATAAATTTGATTTTTTTCAAGTTATTACCAACCCTTTTTTTTGAGATTGACTTTGGGTCATTTGAGACTGGTCAATGCCATTATAACTTGCACAACTTATCAGTCTGAGAACTTTCTCCACAAACAGCAATGGTCAACAACTAGAATAATTAGGATGAGTAGAATTTAAAGACAAATGAATGGTACAGAGACTGAACTAATGGAGGAATTCTTAATAAAGGATTCTGAAAATCCTATCACATTTGACCATTCTTACAAGTTTAAAATGAATCATTGACCCGAACCCTCTAATGCATATTGAATTTTTACGAGTTTCTTAAAATGTTCTTTATTTTGACTTCTGATGAATGAAAGGAAATCTCAACAATTATTAATTTAACTGCTATACATACCTTTAAATAAAAAAAAAAAAAAAAAAAAAAAATCAGTCTTCTATATCATTACATCCAGTGAAACGCACAAAAAAAAAAACCAAAAAAAAACCATGATGTGATCTTCCTAACTAATCATTCAAGAAGAGCAATTATATAACCTTGATGGATATACATTTATAGAGGAAGGGTTTCAGTCAGTTTCATTGAACCAGGCACTTGACTAGTTCTAATATTGATCTCTGAGCATAATTTAAATATTGCAACTACCATCTCTGTTACTCACCACCTTAACAAAAAAACATTTGAGGCCGACGGTTTTTATCCTACAGTGTAGGCATCTGACTACAGTTCTGATATTCATAATTGAAGATTCAGAATAGTTTCACAATCAGCTTTTATTCATTCCATCAATACACCAAGAAATGGTAGTTATGTACAGCTTATAGACCGATCACGTCAGCAAAATATCAAAATTTTGGGGGTGCATTAAATGGTAGTAACACCTCTCTCAAGGTATTAACCATTGATAAATAGTAGAGACAGGTTGAAACTTGTCTGTCATTCATATACATTTTTAAAAACCATAAATGATACCGAGAGCTATCAATCGAAACGTAACATCAATATCCAACAAATCTTTACAACGATTTCAGAAACATTTCCTACCAAATCTAAAGAGCACAATTCCAGGTAAAATGTGGAATGAGTAATTAACATTTTATACACCAACTGAAACGTAATTGAAATCCAAAATGTGTTGAGCAATAGAAAAACTTGACTATCTCAATATTATTTTACGATATTTCCTTATTGCTTCCATTTTCAATACCAATTCTATATTGAAAAAAAAAAAAAAAAAAAAAAAAAAGTAAATACGTTACGAAGCTACTCAACGAAAAAAACAAAACAAAACCCCAGAAAAAGTGTATTTAATTATTTATAAACGTAAAGAATATGGCCTATAACGTGTTCCATTTTCGACTTCATTGCTTCGCTTCAGGACCACATGCTTCCTCACGTGATTTATTGTGGCATTGACGAAATGGAAGCAACTTATTCAAAACCATTTTATGAGTACGTAAAAGAACAGACTGCCTCTGCGATTTTGAAGGATAAACGGGTTTAGAACAAAACAGCATTGAAACTAAAGCAGCTCATTTGATCAAGTATATATATATATATAAAATCCAACTTTAAATGATTAAAAAAGGAGCAAGGGCCAATATACTTGCAAGACCTCCCAATTCTAGCAGGAAAAAACCCTGACGATGAAGGAAATAGAATTTGCTCAGAATATTTATAAGTGAACTCCGCTAAAAGCAGCCAAGGAGCAGGTGGTGTTCAAGAAGTCTTAACTACCTATTATCTCTATATCTCTGAATGTTGTATTGATCGCTAAACAGATAACGGATAATCTTAATGAATACAACTAAACTCAAATAACGCCGCAAACAGTAGATAGCTTCCGATTCAGCTTTTACACCTCGAATTCACTCAACAATTCAAGAAGATAAGCACCCAATCGAAATGGCAGAACACTTCATATAAAACAGTTTAAGGATTTGCTCACATCATTGGTCGAGATTACATGAGAAAATATATATGAAGATACACGTTTAATGAAATTTACCCCCTCCCCCCCAAAAAAAACTTGCCTTTTATCTGAAAAATCATTTGAACACTCCTTAAAATTATTACAATTGGAGAAAATTTAGCTGTTACTAATTTATGCTGCTTTGACAAAAAGGTAAAACTCAATCTTCAAACATCACGAGTTGTTAACCCATTAAATATATTCAGATAAAACAATATTTCAGAAGATAAATTACGTATTTATATAACAATGTACGCTCGACTATAAAATTGTTATTGCCATTCAGAAAGGCATCTTGCAATAAATAATAGAGGTATAATATAAATGCAAGAAATTGGATATTATAACCAAGCCATTATGAAAATACGCGATAATATCTAATATGCCGAAAGTAGATAAGATTACGTTTTATTCTACGTGGAAAAATACCACAAATTTGCTAATAACAGTGACGTTGCAAACACATCGAAAGGATTCTTCTGCCAAATATTCCCCAAAATTGCAAATTTTAAACAAATAATGAGGAAAACAAAGTTAAGCAAATAAGAAATGAAGAGAATACATAAATTATGGTTATGCTTGCAACGAACACAATATTAAGTTACAAAAAAAAAAAAAAAATGAAAAATATTCAGTTCTCGACGAGCTCGGAATGACCTAAATGTTTTAGAATTTGATAGAGTATTCCGAAACTGAAAAAAACTAAGTCTTTTGCATATAAACCTAAAATCCATAAAAAGCATAATACTATCCAATCTATTTCAGAACAAAGAGCATTAGAGAAGGTCAAGGTTAAAAAACGATAGAACAATATAATCAAGCTAGCTACACAACAGTTAACACATTGCATTCTAGAGACACTATGGTCTCTCTATGGAAAAAACAAAAGGATATGGCATATTGACTTGCAGGCAAGAACGACAAAAAAAAAAAAATTGCAATCAAAGAAAATGTTTTCTATGTTAGAAAACGAACTGAAGTTAACTTATTACTGGTAACTTTGAAATACAGAAGTAGAGCACTAATTCTTCGTTGCTAAATTGCAGGAACAAAGGAGGAGTGTGGTCGGTTTTAAAACATCGAATGGTGGCGCCCAGTTGCTAGTAGCGGGTGGGTGGGGGACAGCCAGGAGGGGCGATCGTGCGCTTCTCATATTAAAGCGGCACAGTGTCTTGCGTCAACTCAGAACAGCCATCTCTTATTTCTCTACCTGTCAGACGCAATGATCATCACTTAGACAACGATGGCGATCTCAGACTTATTCATATCAAGCCAAAATGCATATACAGCCATGAACTGATCTTTAAAAAAAAACAAAAAACAAAAACTGTTCTACATCTGCCTTTGTCAATTTTCTTCCCTTCACAGGTTCGACAAGAAAGTGAAGAACATTTGGTATCGAAATCCATTGGAAAAGCAAAAAAAAAAAAAAACCAAATATATAAACAAAGGAAAAAAAGGTAAGGTCGCAAAAAAAAAACAAAACAACAAACAAACCCCCAAACAAACAAAACCTATACACATAAAAAAAATGCTATGTAGAAAACATGTAAATGTATACGCACGGAGATGTCTGGAAGTATATTAGCCAAATGTCGTAAGTAGAAAAACAGGCAGCTAGTTTGTAGAAGAGGCCAAGAAAGGAGAACAAAATTAATGTAACTTCAGAATAGAAAATATATCGCTACCAAGAACTGTGGAAAACATGAAATACTTAAGAGATACACATTTTATTATAAAACGGTATGGAAAACGCAGATCAGAAAGGATATAGGGAGTATATCCACTTTAAGTGGCGAAACCATATCACATGTGTCGGTAAAGAAGAGGGAGAAGTGGTTGCTTGTTCTTTGAGAGTTGAATAGCTGAATACAGCAGCACAAAAACGAATATATGGAATATTTTAAAAAAGAATTATATCATGGCAGAGACAGCTGTAGAAAGAACTTAGTCTGTATTATCTCGACTTAAGTATAATTGACATGGTAGTAAAGCTAACATAAGGCAGAGATGTCTGCGAAATGAATAGCACCATAGTGGTTAACAGCGATTATTATTTAGGGTATACAGAACATGGAACCAGAAACCTGTAGATACAATAATTACAACAGAATAAGAGCGTTATTTTTCTTAACCTAGTCTCTATAGAAAGAAAACACGAATTCAATATATAGAACGAAATTCAAAACCAAGTAAAAATTATTGCTGAAATGTGAAATATTACAACTGAAAAGAAATACATTATTAATACAAGGCATCACAATCTTGGCTGAAGAAAAAAAAAACAAAACAAAGTTAATAATACATTTAAAAATAAATGGTATGAACCCCCACCCTAACTGATGCTACTGTTTGTGTAGCAAAGCATAGAATTAGAGGAACGACGACTGATAAAGTAAATCAGATCTCTCCATATTGGCAGCAGTTGAGTTGATGGAGGGGGAAGGGAGTGCAAAACTCCGTCTCATGCCCGACTGCTCCGATGTCTTCCAGATATATTTACACTGGATATTATTCTCAGTTGACACGGATAAAGAATAAGATAGTCCTCAGATGGAATTACTTTTGCCATGGCATTCTATAACCAAAATTAATACACTTCGAAGAGTTGATAATTTACAAAATTAAAATGAGGAAAAACACTGCCAGTCTATTTTACTACCCATTCAACATGGCAGCTGATGAGCGAGCCGCACGCGGGTGATTAGCATAATACAGACAAACCAATGCCATATATGGTAGTAGAAGCCTGACGTCAGCAAGAGCAGCGGCGGCATGGCTGCTATGAGACGAGGGTGGGAAGTGAAGCTATAAATGCCACTTCACTATACGATATGAGATTGAAGGACGGCCCCATCGCCATATTATTGTTATTATAGTACACTCGGTTTATTGTTGCTGACGTTACTGTATTTATATCATATGGTAAGAAGTAAGAATATAATTAGACACAAGTGACAATTTACTTGCGTTACTGTCGTCTTCGGTATGTAGCTCTACTGAAATGGCAGCTTCTCTAAGTCGTTGAATTTCTTCTTGGTCTTCTTCGTCACTACTACTACTGTCATTACTGCAGCAGCTTGTGATGGAGTTGGTTTTCTTACTTGTAGATGTCCATGTCATGGAATCTTTATGTTGCTTGTAGCTGCCACTTGCTGTGTTTGACCAGGTCTTACTTTCTGCCATCGTTCAATACTACTGTTGCAGCTTCCTCTCTATTTTACGACACAATAAAAAAAAAAAAGTTACAAAAGAAAAAAAAAATCATCTCCCTTTTTTTTTTTATCTCCTTTGTTAATTTCGTCCCGCTTAAAATACTTTCGGTACAACGAAACCCGACGGTAAGGCATTTTGGAATAAATTTAATGGAAAAAGAAAAATGTAACAAAAAAAAAAGTGCAAATATTACGATTTTTTTTTTTTTATGTATGATAATTTTCAGATAAACGAGTGTTGTTAGGAAGTAAAGTCGAGATTGGAACAGCGATTTCTCTCTACAGTTTGTATATCTTTATGCTATGAATAACAGTAGTTTTCAGTGGTTTTCTCCTTATCACCTTGCCAATTTTCACCTGTGAATTAAAATTTTTTTTTTGTCTCTGTTATATTTTTCTCTTAATTTCGTTTTATAATACCTTACTACTTCTATATCAAGTGGCTACCCTGATCATTATAGTCAATACATTTCGTGTTTTTTTGGAAAGACTAATGATGCCTATATCACTAAGTTACTACGACGTCCATGTTACTCGAACATACACCACCTAACCCCCCTCACACACATGTATATATAAACCAGGGGAAGGCGTGGACAGCCTCCACTTAATTCATCTTGACTTCCCCCGATGCTAATTTTGACTTAAAACTCACTTCGGATATGGACTTCTGTTTATCAACGTAAACAGTTTACTTTAAACAAAAAGAGCCAACGGTAAACTGATAAAGTATATATATCCTAACTATTAATTTGGAATTTTATTTAAATTTTTTTTTTTAAATATTTTATTTCTTTAATAATTTATCCAATTCAGTTTTTGATTTTCCCCTACTTTTCTTTTTTTTTCTGGCGGGTTAAAGAAGTTCCCTTTAACTCAACATGGCCTACAGCAGCCTGAGTCGAGCCCAGCTGAGTTTTGAATATCTACATACCAATTCGTAAGTATCCCATCCTAGTTCGGAACACAGTTAATACAATGTAGATAAATACTCACTATATGCCCTACTTAATGTACATACACTTTCAAGTCAGTAACAATACGTTTTACACATTCATACAGAGACCTTTTGACTGTGTTACACGTGGTAAAAACATTTTCTATATTGTTATACGTCGTCAAGTAAAGGTTTTACATCATAAGTCTTTCTTGTTGCTTTTCTCGTCAAAATTAAGCAAAATACATGGCACAATTTGTTGTAGAATGACTACGTATTTGCAATTTGTTATATATTGCAATCATTATACAAGAACAATTTTCGGCTTTAGCTTGCATATCATTTGCTGAATTTCTTGCCAATTTTTTTTAAAAAGTTAAATTATTATTATACCGCTTTGCTGTTCAATTAATTTTATGGACAATACTTGCGTATTAAAACAATCTGAATAATTTTATTGCTAGTTATTACGGTCGTTTTAAGAGAGAAGCCAAGGTGTTTCGCCTAAGCTTCGTCTTCTTGCTGGCTGCGATGACGTCATCTGGCAGTATGAGAAACATGGCGATGCGCAATGAAAAAGTGAATACCGAATCAAGTAATTGTCGACCCATTGATATTTCTTTACCCATATTTTAATAAAATATTCTATCACAACGTTTTATAAACGAATTTATAACTATCTCACTAAAGATCGATATGCTTATAACAAGTGTAGTTAGGTCTTAACTGATAATTTATTTTAATCGATTTTCTCGTTTACCAGTTATTGACCTCAATAATCTTGCTGCTTTATTTCTTAGACCTGTGGAACAACCAATTACACTTGTAAATTTTAAAATTCTTAGTTATATTTTCAATGAATTATGCGGTAATTTCAAGACTGTTAACCTTTCCGTTCCCTTTAGTAAATTCTAGACATAGCTCATTTTAATAGTTTAATTTATTATCCTGGAACATGTTTTTGCCTTTTCTTGATCAGGTCAAAGTGGCATCGTTCGAGATAGATGAAAACTACAAAATAACTTAGATTTCTAGCCCTCAGTATTCCTTCTTAACCAACAAAAACAATACTCTTATTGTTTTCCACAATGGTCACAGCAGAAAGTATATTTTGTTCGAAATAAAAAGCAAAAAAGTCTTGTATTAAAATTTACGGATAAAATTTTTCTAACGGGCAGTGTAAAACTTGGAAAGTAACTTGACGACGTTTTTACCTTCACGATAGAACAAAACAAAAGCCATTAACATAATTGGAAAATCAGAAGACGAAATCTAGGTCATTGTACTGAACAATATTACGTGTGTACGTATCTATATTAACCTGGGTTCCATGCATGTGTTAATTTGTATTTTATCTGTCAAAAGTAATGTTTTGTTGTAAGAATATAACGTTTTGATGATTTGCTGAAATTATCGGTTGAAACTATTTCTATGGGCAATTTGTGCAGTCAAGAATAGACCAACTAGTTGTTTGCAAAAGACATTGTCGTGACTACAGTCACCGAATAGACTTTATATTTTGACAATTTAATTTCTTTATCGGTTTCTGATCTCTATATGTCTGTATTCATTCTTTTGAAATTAGGACTTCATTATGTTGCTACTACGAGCTTTTTGTTTCTTGTACTGTTATCAAGGCGACTAGTTCCAACACTGTATTGTACTATTTTCTTTCATACATTCATATGCACAGCGTAAACACACACATACGCGTACATACAAATGCACGCGCATATATACGCATATTTTCCGTAACTGAGAATTTACTCTGTAGTCTTTGTTAATTCAGCCCCCCCCCCCAAAAAAAAAAACGCTGAATAAACACACACACACACACACGCACGTACGACACTCGGGTGATTGTTCAAACGAATGTGGTCGAGATATCGCTCGTACGATTTTCTGTTGGTTTGCAACTTAAACTTCACTGGTGCTTCAGTGACTCGGAGATTTCCTAGTTCACTCATCTATTGGTAGACTCGATCTCGGATTTTCTGCGTCTCAAAATGAGTTAAGGGATTTACAGCCGCTTAGACACTGGCGACGAGAGATGTCATCAAAACCCATTTTAGACAATGGCGTTTAGAAAGCTTGGCAAACACCCAAATTAGGTAATGTTTCAGAAATTGGTCAAGCGCCCATGTTAGACTAACATTTAGGGAGCTGAGCAAGCATCCATTTGAGAAATAGCTGGTAGGTAGTTAGGCAAACACTCATCTGAATGTTTTTGGAAGAGGGTAATAACTCCTTTCCACGTAGGGACGGGTGCCCTCTGAAATGCAGTTAGGGTTACTTTGCATCAATTGCTAGTTTGATGCCATTGTAGCAGAATAGATAAGCATTCAATGTTTACAAACGAATCTTGTGAATTTGACTGCTAAACTGGGCTGAATTTACTTGTTTGGTTATGCAACCAATCATAAGGTCTCTTGCGAAATATGCCGTGTTTCAAGTCCTTGTATACTTAGTTGAAAACAGTAGACAGTGAAACCAATCTATATTTGATGTGTTTCTTCACCTTGCAGTGCTGTGTTCAAAAATACTGTATAGGTGAAACCTGCATTACTGTGCAACTTGCACCACACCAATTTATTTGTGCTATCAAATTCTTTTATCCTTTAGATATTGAAATATGAAGTTACTTGTTTCTTGATCATAATACATCTTTAAATAGAAACAGCCAAAGCAATCTTGACTAAAATCAAAACCGAACATGAGCCAACAACTTGATAGAAATTACAGTCAAATCTCTCAAGTTGTAATCTATCTTAAAAAGGAAGAATACATTGGACAATGAAGTTCTAAATACATAATGTCAAAAAAAAAAAAAATGAAACCCGGATGTGACGGCCATGGTAGAAATGTTTTTAATCATAGTCTGCTGAGTTAGCAATCCTGGGTCTAAACAGCAAAATTGAATGGGTTGTTTGATGTTTATTAGATCATATGAGCTATTTTGTGTTCCACTTTCTTGTGAAGACTTAGGAAAACAACTAATGGACAATTAACACTAATGGACAATTAACCTATTGTCATTAGCAAAGAATGACCAGCTAAAAGTTGTCTCTTGTTCAGTTTTGTATTTAGTTAACATGGTGTATTTTCTTGAAGTTATATTGTCAAGAAATGAGTCTTCATATTAAAAGTATTTTAAAAAAAACCAGTGGGACCCACGTTGTACAGTTGTGCCTTAAAACCATTGCAGTCCAGAAAGAGAAAAATGTATTCTAAATATTTCAAGTTATAGAAACCAACCCTCTCTTCTAGTATGTTGTGACATAACAATGGTGAATCCAATTGAAATTGAACAAAACAAATGTTATATGTAATAGATATTTTTTAAGGTTTAGACAAAAGGAATGGTCAGAGTCCATGACCTTTGCATGTCCAGCAAAGCAAATGAGCTTGATAACAGTTGATGTTTATGTTGGGCATCTACAAGTGAAGTCTTTCAGAAGGGAATTCTAGATTGGAAGGAATGAATATAGTTTTTAGTATAGTAGTTAGGTGAGACTGTATGTAACTAGTAGTAATGGTAGAATAGGTAGGAGACAGTAGACCTCTGTAGGCTAGGGGTTGAAGTGCTGGTGGCAAAATGTTTGCCAATTTATTGGATGCAATCATGAATGTTAATGTGTGTAGCAGCAGCACTGTCTCAAGATTGTTTTCTTGATATGTCTCAGTGTGCAGAAGACAAGTGTCATGACCTAGTTGCTGAATGTTTTTGAGATATCTTTTCATGGAAGCAGTGGGTTTGATAATGAGTTTTTGTGGATAATGCTTGTTTGCAGAAGATTATGTAGAAAGGAAGAGGAGTATTTGCATAAGAATTAGTGTTGTTAAAAGTAGGTTAATGTACATGGGGAAGAGTGGGCGCAACAAAATTGAACTTTGAGGTATCCAAAAGTTGATAGTATGAGTCAGAGATAGAGAACCTCATCACCACATGAGATGGGAGACAGATAAAGTCCAGGAGGCAAACAAGCTTTGTTTCGAAATTCTCATGCCAGACAAGGTCAAATACTTTGCAACCACATTGCTTTTGCTGAATTTATTTCAAAGAAGGATCACTGGTGTCTCGGCAGGGTTACCAGTATATTCTAGAGTGTATATAAATTGGATAGCTTTAAGATAATTTTAGGATTTCTTGTGGTTATAAATGTTCATAGTGCTTTTTTAAGAGAGCACAGATGGCTCAAAAGATAGAGCAAGCTGAAATATTGGCAGTTAATATACTGTACCTGGCACATTATTATGTTTGTGGCCAATACACTTATTCTCCCTCAAATAAGTGCAGCTAACTATAAATAGGTACCACGGAGTCGTCATCTTTTAACATCCATGTTTCATGCTATCATGGGTTGGATGGTTTGATAGGATTTAACACGGCTAAGGATTGCATCATGCTCCAATATTCCTGTAAACTTGCAAAATGTTTCAAATGTTCAGCTTCACTTGTGGGTATAGCATATAGAAGAGAATTGTATCCTACAGCCAGATATCAATAGGACTGCATGTATTGATAGATGCATCTAATCATGAAAAATGTTCATTAACTGATAATCATCCAATAATAGATGGATCGACTAAGAATTGTGTGTGGGTGTGACATGGAATAAAGTATAGCTATCTCCACAAGTCTAAATTATGAACTGAAATTATAATAATAAATTTACAAACTATGTATATATAGATATATATAAACTATTTATCTTGACCTATTGAGCTCTGTAAATCTAAAAACTGTACCCTTTTTATCACCATGAACATGCAAGCCATGCATCAGTCATCAGTGAATGTAAATAATCGCCATGAATCTTTGAATTATGGAACTACAAACCATGCACCAATAATCACCATAAATCTAGAAGCCATGCACCAATCATTGTCATTAACCTAAAAGCCATGCACCAATCATTGTCATTAGTCTAAAAGCCATGCACATCAACAAGCCAACAAAGCATGCATCAATCATCATGAGCCAACAAACCATGTACCAATTATCAATATGAGCCAACAAAGCATGCACCAATCATCACATGATCCAATAGACCACAGACTAATCATTACCATAAATCTACAAACCTTGCACCAATAATTGCCATGAATTTACAAAGAATTTACCAGTCATCACCATGAATCTACTTTGCACCAAAATCATGAGCCAATAAACAAAGCACCAATTATCACCATGAGCCAATGAATAACCACTAAGAATCTATATGCCATGCAATGATGACCATCATACATTTATAAACCATGCACTGATCATTACCATGATCCAGGTACCAGTCTTCAAGAATTTACAAGCATCCACCAATCATCACCATGAACTAATGATCTATGCACCATTACTACAAATTATGTATCAATTATCACAAATCTATAATCCATGCTCTAATCTTCACTATTGGCTAACAAATCATGCATCCATCATTATCATGGCTCTACAAAGCATGAACCATTATCGCGAACCTTCAAACCACAAACTTTTTATTATCTGGAACCTACAAATAGGCACCATTTGTCACCATGAATCTTCAACCCATGTAGCAATCTTTACTATCAGCTAACAGATCATACATCAGCCATCACCATAGCCCTACAGAACATGAACCAGCAAACCATGCTCCAATCATCACTAGGATCCTCCAAACTATACTTGCTTGAAAGAAATTTGTTTAATACCTTTTGTGCATTAGTTGCAGCACATGAGCATGCACCCTCATGAATGATTTAGATGAAACATTGCTGGGTGGACAAAAATCAAGTACCATTGCTATACCAGAATACAGCCACCCTGGTATACTGATATGGCCAATTGGCCAGATGTTTGGTGCAGTAGTTTGCTACAAGAGACTTACTTGCAATAAGTTAATGACTTTTAGATGATCTGACCAAATACAATATTAGTTGTAATAAAGCTGTTGATCTTGCCATCAGTAGGGACCATTGGTGAAAGTGAATTGATCAGTGTTGAGTGCAGATTACTAGTCTTTAATCTTTAATAGACATTAATTAACTCTTGGTTGAGTTGAGAAATGTCTCAGTAGCCTGTAGGACTTTCATTATAAAATGTTCTCTACAATAGCCACATAGAAGTAACCAGTTCTTTTAAAGAAGAGAAAAGAGTGAAACTTCCAATTATCTAATTTGCGATGGGAGTGGAAAGTACTCTGTAATGCAGTTGGCTGGTAAGCAATAGAGGATTGGTTCAAGTCTTGTCTGTTGCTCTCTTCTGATTCAGATTCAGATGTATGTTGTGTTATGTAGTGTGTATTGATTACATATGTTTGTATCTATTAAGAGTAGCTCTGCATTTGTTAATCCAGTGAAGGTCCTTCTGTTAGGCATGCTAACAGTGGTATAATGAAAGGGTTGTTTCAAAGGGGTTCTTGAAGAATGGGAGAAAATGAGTCAACAGTGAATTGACAGAAAGAAAGAAGTTCCTTACTTTTTGTTTGGCATTCTTAATGTTTCAAAGTAAAATTAGTATGAAATAAAGTTAAACATATCTTCCATAAGATTTTGTTACCTGATCTAGGCAAACTATTGAGTTTGTTATTGAAAAAAACTTTTCTCCAAACAAACTTTCCACTTGAGATTTTCATTCCTGCTTTAGAATAAATTAGACCATGTTTTTCATGGAGGTAAAGATAAATGAATTGTGATGTTTTACTTTTCATTTGGTGACTAGTCACAGAGAAAGGTTTCTGTTATTGAAAGAATTCATAATCAGATTTCAATAATATATATATGGTTAAAGATTTACATTTCACTGTCAATGTACATTATGATAAATATATTTATCACTCGAAGAACTAGCAAAAAACTTCATGGTTTCACTGGATGGTTTTTATTTTCTGTACTTGTAATGCTGGTTTTTGATGAAGGTACAAAGCCATAAAATCATATAGGAGTGAAATAAAATGTTGGAATTTTTGTCTTCCCTAATAATTGGAGTAAAATAGTCTCATTCAGGGATTGAAACAAGGTTGCCGAATTTATTTGTTAGTAGAGCCTATTCTAAGCTACTAGCCTGTCCTGTGAATGTTAATATTTATATTTAGTTATTTTAGCAACTCTTTGTGCTGTTTGCATTAGGTTCTCAGCTTTGTTTTTCCTCAAGAATCTAAATAATCATTTTTGTTAAAGATTATTATTAATCCCAAACAAAGGTGTAACTCTATTTCATATGATCTATGCTGTTCAGAAAATGTTTCAATACTACTATCAATGACAGTTTCAGATTCTGTGATCCAATGTGATTGTAGACCTGTATTTACTATGAAATCAATGTTTATGTCTGAGCTGCTTAATGGAAATCTAACAACCTTTGTAAAACTTCTATTATCTATTTGACTATCACCTACAATGTTATTGTCATGGATAGTTGATTATGTTGATTTACATGAATTGTTAAGCTGGTTTGACTGCTGATCTGACTGGTTTAACTTCAGTGCTAATCTTTTAACTGCTAGCAGTTAGATAAATATATAATAATTAGATTTGGTGATATTATTTTTTATTTACTGTTTCTCCATGCTGGGGGAAGAATGTATTGGCATATTTAGATAATGTTGTATTATTTATGTTTATACTGGAAACTTTTTATACTACTTGCCCGTGACACGTTAAAAACACTTGTGCCAGTGACACATTAAAAAAACACCTGTGCCGATGCCATGTTAAAGGCACCCAGTACACTCTCTTGAGTGATTGGTGTTAGGAAGGGCATCCAGCTGTAGAAACCTAGTCAGAACAGACTGGAGTCTGGTCCAGCTCTCTGGCTTGCCAGTTTTCAGTCAAACCGTCTAACTCATGCCAGCATGGAAAACGGATTCTAAATGACGATGATTACTATTCAGTTCTAAAATTGGAATGGAACAGCTCTTTGGCCACAGAGACTGAGTCAGTCTACTGTAGTTAAATCAAGCTATAAACTTATAACTAGCTAAATAGTCAATATAGTCCATTGCTTTAATCTTAATCATTGGGCTGTTTGTTAATAATTTGTCTTCTTTAGAATGTTAGATGTGCTGGTGATTTAAACTGATTTAAATGTGAAATGAAGTGATTTAAATGTGAAAATGAAGTGTTTGTTTATCAAGTAACATGCTGTGAGCTACCATGTACTTATCACATAAAGTTATGCATAAATTTAAAATCAGTATTTGATATGAAATATGATAGATAATATTTGACATAATAGCAATCTTCACTGAAATATTGATGCATCTGTTCTGCTGAACTAGTATAATGGATAAATGCATTGAAATTTTAAAAGTGAAGCTAATTTAAATTTAATTATAGAAACACATAAGTTCATAGGTTTATCAAACCCTAATAAATATGACAGCAGATAACTACTCCATTTTCTCTGAATAATCTTTGAGCTTGTTTATCAAGTTATCTGAATATCTGATTAGTAAAGATGTCAATTCTAAATCTTTATATATTTTGAATGAGAGAAAAGGAAATAAACACAAAGAAAGAGTTGATGAGTGGGAAATGGAATAACCAGACATACTAAGAAGATATGGACTTGTAGCAAAAACATTAAAAGCAGTCTATTGGAGAGAGAGAGAGAGCACTGAACCTATTTAATATGTGCCAATATAAAAACAAAGAAGATACTCTTGCTATATGGAGTAGCTTATATAATTTCAGCAAGATTAAATGAATATGCATGGCAATACATTGGATATTGTCATTAATAGCATAGCTTAGGGAAATAATTTGATAAAAATAATATAAGGCAATCCAAAAAAGGTTAATAAGCCCATCTGCAAGGGAGAGATGATTAAAATACCTTTTGTTCTCTTATTGAAATCTAGGATGCCCTAAATGTTCTTTTGCACCTAGCTAACTTTACTTAAACAGAATGGAAACAAGTATGGTAATTAAAAAATTAACATATTTCTTCAAATGAAATTGGATATATAAAGCACTTTTACAGCAGTAATCAACATCAAAGTCTTTGGCAAAATTGATGCTAGAAGCTGAGAGTTTTTGGTCATTTTGACAGTGCAAACTTGTAAATGTGTCAAGTAGGTTAAACTGGATAAGAGCTCAGGAAAAGGACAGGACGTGAAATGTACAAGTGTTCATAGTGTTTAAAATATGGTTTATTGTGCCAAATATAATGGAAGTTTGAAATTGATGGTACTGTTGAAAATGCACAACAAATTGGTAGGTTGAGTTTGATTGACTAGAAGGGCAAGCAGGAAATACTTTACATTGAAAGTTTGGAGAGGAACTTGAGGATTTAACAGAACCTTATGCTATTCAATATCAATTAGAGAAAGATTAGAAGAATTTGACAACTTGTTTATTTGAAAAGTGAAATATTAAATGTAGGTTTATTGGTGCAATATATTAAAAGACACTGGACATTGAACCTTTATCAGCAAATAGTATTTTTGGTTGAAGCAAAATGAGTCAGGAATTAACTCCGCTTCTATATGTTAGATTTGATGAGATATGAAAATCTCTACTATTTAAACTAATGGTAAACTACAAAGTTAGTTGTATATTTTTGGGGTTCATCAGGTATGATGGTGCTGATTGGAAGTATTATTATCTGGTCAGGTAACTTGCCCAGATCAATGCAACTCTTCCATGCTAGATGTCCTGATCTTCCATAGTAGTCTTCATATCCTCAACCTAATATCCAGTGTATTCTGCAAGTTGATCGATTTATGTTTTTCTTGGTCTGCTGATACCTTATGTCTATGTGTGGGTTTCCCATGACTGAGCTTGCTGGATATTTCATCCTTGCTTCTCCAGCAGTGTTCTGCATAATGTGTTCTTTCTCTGATTACCGAGGTGTTGCTTTGAAGAAACCCTGCTTCATGTTGCCAGGAAGAGAAGACTTCCATAATAATTCTGTGTTTGTCTTGGGTATTCTATGCTTTTGCAATCCTTACTAGGACATCCTTTTCTGTTGAAGCAATGTAACTTCACAGATAGGTAAAGTCATCAACTATCTTCAAATTGGAGCCATTCAGAGTACAGATATCACCTGTTACGTTATAGCGCATGTATCTAGTCTTACTGGCATTGACATATAATCTTATTTGTGCAGTTGCGATCTTGAGTACATGTAACATTTTCTCTTCTAATTCTATATCAAGAAGAGCACAATCATCTGCATAGTGGCATCCGATATTTTTACTACAAGATGTCTTCTACTTGTAGCTCTCTCAAGTATAAATCTACAATCTTTAATGTCAATGGATGTATGTAAAATAATTACTTGACCCTTGTTTGTGATCAGTAATTTCTAAAGTATTTGGAAATAACTTCATCTTCCTAGATATTTAACAGCACTTTCCACTCACCTGGTCATTGGAAGCATATTAATTAGATTCTGAGATTGAAACAATCTTGTACAATATCATCTACTTTTGTTTGAGACTAAACCCGCTAAATTGTGCTGATTTATTTTCAGGAAATTTCTACTGTAAGCATGTTTTGTTAGAGCTATAAAACTGATTAGTTCTGAGACTACAATCCTTTTATGATTGGACAATATAGTTTGTGTAAAACTAGATTGCAGTAGCTTAAATCAACTATAATCAAGATCCTTGGCCCTATTTAGTATAAGGATTGAATAAAACTGTTCTAACTCTTTTGGTATGCACAGCGAAATTTAATTTGCATCCTGGTGTAAGCTCTAATCTGATTCTGAAATCGATAATTGATCTTTGAATCAAACTATGACCAAAACTATGGTATCATTTAGTTATATATATTTAAATTCATTTTTCACTGATTTAAGACTTTGATTAGAAGTCAGAATTCTTGGTCCTGATTATATTTAGCTATTGATATTGGTTTCAAATTTTGGCACAAGGCCAGCAATTTTGGAAGTGGGGTGAGTGGGTAAGTTGATTACATTGACCCCAATGTTCAACTGATACTTATTTTATTGTCCCTGAGAGGATGAAAAGCAAAGTCAACCTTGGCGGAATTTGAACTCAGAACGTAAGGACAGAAAAAATGCCGATAAGCATTTTTCCTTGTGTGGTATCGATTCTGCCAGCTCACCACCTTTATTTAGTTATTGATATTAAAATTAAAAATGACTTAACCCTTTTGTTACTATATTTTTGTTAAGAAATATACAGCCTTCATTTCTGTTAATTTTGAAAGTAAAATAACTTCTCATGATAATGTTGATATTTGGAACATAAATGAACACAATTTCAATGGACGATTTTAATGTAGTTCACTTTAAGGTGGGAAGTTTGTATTATAGAACCATGGCTGATCTTGGGCAGGTTGGAATCAAAATGGTTAAATTATACTATATATAATCTATTCATGTTCTCAAGTAAAACTATTATCTTTAGGATTGGTAAACTTATGAGATAGGGCTTATCTATAATCTCATATAATATATTCATAGTTTGCTCTAGAAAATGTGGTTTAAGGCTAGAGTGATTAGTATAAACTATGCTTGTTAGAAGCTTAGTGCTATATGGCTGACATCAAAATGAAATTTCAGCTCATCTGAATTTAAATATATTTTATGTATTAATTGATCATTACCATGTAACCTTCCTATTTGGATACAACAGATAAATATGTTCTTGATATCATCATCATCATCATCTCCTTTAATGTCCGTTTTCCACGCAAGCATGGGTTGGACGGTTTGGTTGGAGCTGGCAAGCCAGTTCTAGTCTGGTTTGGCTTGGTTTCTATGGCTGAATGCCCTTCCTAACGCCAACCACATCACAGTGTGCGCTGGGTGCTTTTAACGTGCCACCGGCACTGAACTTTTGACGCTCGCTTCCTGTACAATATAGTGGGAACTCTTCCCGTACAATATAGTGGGATGCCGCTTCCCATACAGCCGCTAAGCCGCCTCCTGTACATCTGCTTCTGTATAGCATTTGAGTGGGAACTCGCTTCCCGTACGACATGGTAGGCTGATCATGAGGGAAACTAGTTTGGTGTGTTTATCTCCCCAAAAGTGCAATTGTTGGAACTTACTTGAAGGAACACTCTAACGTTTTTAGAATGTCAGACAATTTTCCTGTAAACTGTAAATTTGTTGAATTATGTAGCCAATAAGATTTAGTAAAGTTTTAAACATATTAAAAGCGTACATTGTAACCCTGCCTTTTCTTAACTTCTGATTTAGACTACTTTTTATAAGAATATTATGAACCTTAAACTAATTGGGTCAAGTGGTATAAAGTTACTGAGTTCCATTCAAGTTTGTTGAAGGGGTTATGGCATTGTTTTTGTTTAGGCCCAGGTTCAGCCATATGTGAGTAGACCTATGAACAAAGGACTTACATCCTTGACTATCCCTTGTATGTATATGTAGGATTACATTGTCCTGTATCAACAGTAGGATGTAATTTGAGGGTGGCCTCTTAGAGGATTCCTCATTGACTCATAATGGAATGTTATCAAGTGGGTGTCATGTTATTTAAATTCATAAAAATTGCCTTTTGTTTGTATGTTTGTAATTATCAAGTAAATCTTTTATATTTTACTTGTTCCAGTAATTAGACTGTGGTCATGCTGGGGCACCGTCTTGAGAAATATTAGTCGAACTAATTGACTCCAGTACTTATTTTCTTTAAGTCCGTACTTGTCTGTTGGTCTCTTTTGCTGAACTGCTAAGTTATGGGGACGTAAACACACCAACACTGGTTGTCAAACGGTGGTGGGGGACAAACACAGACACACACACACACACACACACATATATATATATATATGACAAGCTTCTTTCAGTTTCCGTCCAGCAAATCCACTCACAAGGCTTTGGTCGGCCCGAGGCTATAGTAGAAGACACTTGCCCAAGGTGCCATGCAGTGGCAAACTTCTTACCACACAGCCATGCCTGCATTATTTTGTTTATGAACAAAATAATGCAGTCCAGTATTTTCCTTTATGTATAATTATACATGTCATAAGGTTGGTAGAAATAATGTAGGGAACTGAATCTGCTATGTACATTACACAATCTAATTTAGATGTTTCAGTTGGATCAAGCTCAGGTTTTGTGACACCTTGGTTTGTAAAATGAAGATCATTATTTATTCAAATGGTATTTGATTTGATGGCATAAGAATTATTGATTTTAAATATTCAGCTTTTAATTAAAAATTACAATGGAAACAATGAAAATAGTTTTAAAAAAGAAAAAAAGTTTTCTAAATTCTGTAAGTGGGATGCAAAATTATTAAATGAAAGAGAACTTCTATTTTATGCAAGTGGTATCCTTCATTCCTAATCTTCTGTGGAAATGTTACCATACTTGGAAACAGGTGAAGGTTGGCGACAGGAAGGGCATCTGTCCATAGAAAATACACTGTGACAAAATTCCATCTGAGTCATGCAAGCATGGAAAACTGAATGTAAAAAATAAAAAAAACCCTTAAAAAGAGATCAGTTAGTTGATGGCTCAAAGTTTAGGCTATTTTTCTTTAAGGAGCTTATTAATTTAATTGTTTAAATACATTTCAGATTCCTCAGGCTTTTAAAAACTTTGATCTTCTTTTTAAGTATCGTGTACAATATTTTCTCTAATTTGTATAATTTATATCTACTTATGTATGTTGTGAAAATAAGCCTGAAAACAACGATTATATTACTATCTCGCGTGTGACAAATTCTCATAATACCCGTTAGACTATACTGTTAGCATAATTTATTAATTCAGGCTTTGAATCATACATAATTTATTGTCAGTGTTGAAATTAGCTTGTTAATTACTAATGTTTTCTTATTTTATCCTTTTGTTTTTGTATTTTTATTTATTTTTATGGCATGGATGGTATTTCCTATCACTATAGAGAAATGGTAAGCTTCTGGGAAGTTGTATCTTCATTTATTCGTGTTATCAGTATTTCCTAGTCATTATCAATAATCTAGAGAGAAATGGGTTCCACTTAGCTAATTTACTCTCAAAAATAGTTGGATATTTTCTGCTCTTCTTACCATTAAACATTGAAATAGATGTAGATGTTTTGTTGCTTGCAGTTTCATGTGATCAGAGGATCATATGAATTATGTCAAAAACAATTTTGTGACATTTCAGTGCGCCAAATGGATCCAAGCACTGTTGATGTTACTCCAGGTCAACTGCTTATGATTGTAGATGCTCCATCTGTGACCATCTTGTTTTTCTTCAGGTATCGTGTAACTAGAACTACAACTATCTATAATATTAATACGCTAATGTTATTTTTTTGTACCTGTGGTGTGTGTGTCACACTTTGTTGCTTAAATAAAAATAAGCTCTCCTGTAATTCCTAGCAGAGATTTGAAACTGCCACTTATGTGTTGTAATAATACTTCTACTTTTCAACAACCGTAACTACTGGCCCACCAAACCAAATAACAATTTCTGTTAGCAAATTAAGTTACTTAAACATAATGTCCGTAAACATTTTTTTATTTTTTTACTTTCGTTCTTTTGATGTGTAGACGCTGTCGTCTCACTCAGTCTCTGTCTCACACACATGCACACATACATAACAAAAAGATGTATGCATATGTATTTATGTGTGTACGTGTATATGAAAGATGGCAATCCTTTGTTTTAACTCTCATTCTCCGTTAATTTCTGTAAGAAATTTTAGATTTATTTACTTTTGTTTTCATGGTGTGTAAGCCGAACTTTGCTTTAAAGTCACACAGGAAAAAGTGAAAGCTGAAATGTACAAGTATATGGAAGGTAGTGGTTGGTTGTACGTGTGGATGTGTGTGTGTGCGTGCACGCGCCGTGTTCAGCAGTATGTATTTGTAGTCAGTCACACACGCACATCCATTGTCTTTCATATACACATACATACATAAATACATATGCATACATCTTTTTTGTATGTATGTGTGTTCTCTTGTATGTATTTGTTTGCATGTATGTGTAAGTGGTTCTGTAAAATCCACGTTAGCATGCACTTGTTTGTTTTAAAACTGCTGAATGAAATTTCCAATAAGAAAACGAGAATAGATGCCATATTTTGTTTGGAATAAAATGTTCCAAACAAAATATGTCATATATTCTCGTTTTCTTATCGGAAATTTCATGAAAAAGATGTATGCATATGTATTTATGCATGTACGTGTATATGAAAGACAATGGATGTACGTGTGTGACTGACTACAAATACATACTGCTGAACATGGCGCGTGTGCGCACACACACACATCCACACGCACAACCAACCACTACCTTCCATATACTTGTACATTTCAGCTTTCACATTTTCCTGTGACTTCAAAGCAAAGTTCGGCTTACACACACCATGAAAACAAAAGTAAATAAATCAAAATTTCTTACG
>JAOPUL010000001.1:63342166-63360048 GCA_027564515.1 Octopus rubescens | reverse complement strand
TATATATGAACACTATCATCCATTTTGAAACATCCTGTTAAATTTAAATAGCTTGATCTTATGAGCTGTTCATAGAATAGGTTACTTTTTGAAGAAGAATTCATTTGAAAAGCAAATAATATTCTAATTCTCATAGAGGCAGTGGCCACAATGCTATAGATAACAAAATGAGAAAAATTAAAGGAGACTCAATAAATTAACGTGGAAAACTGTTGAAAGGTATGAAGGAAATTATAAAGGGAAAGATTTCTTGGCTAAGATTTCTTTTCATTGATTTAATGTTGCATTTGTTGAGTAAAACTTACAGTTTTGGCTATTGGACCCTTCAGAAAGTTCAGGTATTTCACAGTTTAGTTACCAGTATATACTTTGTGTGAATGTCTGCATTGTTGAACTGAAGGATGTTTATTTTTTAACTTCACTTTGTGTTGCTATGATTCAAAATTCAATCTGTTAGTTTAGAAAAGTATTGTTAGTAATAAAAAAACAACAAAAAACCCCCTGATAATTCTTGACTAAATATCTAGAATGGCATAAATAAGATATTGAGTTGTTTTACTTGTCATTTCTTCATTTATGCTAATTGGTTCAACACCTCAGGAAAGCCACAGTTATCTATTGTTATCCTATAAAACTGAATATATATGGAGGGGATAACTGTTGCAAACTGAGTGATTATATGTTGTAAATTAATGATAGAAGAACCTTTTATCATTGACCTTCAATATTTATTTAGTTTGCATCATGTATCATCCACACACTCAATTTTATTTCTATGGAACATGACATGTATATTAGTTTATATGAATTAAATTAACTATTTCTTACTAAATGTTTCACAAGACATTACTTGTCTACTTTCAACAATCTCATCTATTACCTATATTTAATTAACCCTATTAACATTATGTTATAGAGATGAAGTTGCCTAGGTCTTAAGTTTGATTCCACTGCAGACTCTTGGTGTGCATGCTTCTTCAGTTCACCTAAATTCCAAGAATATGTACTAGATCTTATGGGACCGAATGCTACCTATGATAAATTGTGCCTATTTTGAGAAAGATTATTTATCATCTACTCAACACCATAAACTAGAATTATGCAATGATCCTTATGAGTTCTCATCTCATAAGATGTTGGAGTCATTTAAGTTTTATTACTTAAAGTTTTCTTAGTGTAGTTTGTTTTTGATACTGGTGGAAATCTATTTAATTATTGACTTAAGCTACTTGTTCTCTTTTGTTGACTGTCTTAAAGCTATGTCCAGGTCGATGTTTAAAATTTTACCTGGTGATGGTGGATTATATATTATGATGTAATCTTTTATGACTACATTAAATAAAATGCTACCGAAACAGCTGTTGTAAATTTTAAATGCAATTTGTGTTTACTTTTTTATACTTACACCACACCAAGGGCCCACTGGTGAGTCAGAGCTACAGTTATAAATTGGATTTGGTACTTGCATATCTATACAGTATCCTACCAACACTTGAAATCTTCAATGTTGTTTTATTTAACTGAGCTCTATGTGATCGTATCTAGCAATTTTGGTGTCCTACAGGTTGATGTGCCTTGACTCTTAAGAATCCACATAACTAAATTATATATATATGTGTGCATGTGACTGTCTCCTTGCCTTGATATTGCATGTCTGGTCATGGCAAAATATTACCTTGCCTGGAAATAGGTAAGGGTAACAGGAAATAGGTTGGTAACAGGAAAGGGCATTCAACCGTAGAAAACCCACTTCAACAAAATTCTGTCCAACCCATATTAGCATGGAAAAGTGGACATTAAACTGATGATGATGGTAATGATTTAGTCTAGCATTCTAAAGTCTCACCTACCCTAATTGCTCTTGTAAATTCCTTTTATTTATTGGAGTTGATTCTACCTCGCATCTCTCTTAGTTTGTTAAATTCAGTCCTGTATTGGGGTTTATTCCTAGATAAACTGTGGCTTTGTTCTAATATGAGCAATATTTTAATATCGTTTTAAAAGTAATTGAAATAAAATTTCTTTCATAATTTACAACAAAAGTTGATTAACATCAATGCAGAAGGTTGTAGACAATGTGTAAACATTAGGGGATAAAAATTGCTGACAGTATTTTTGTTCAAATACAAGCCTGCAGCAGGTCTGTTTATTTAGCTGTTTGTGTCTATGAGTTGAAGTGCTGCTACAAAGTAGGTCAGTAAACAGTTTATTTAGCTTACCTACTTAGATGAATTCTAAATATTTTAAGATAACTCATACTAACTATATCAGATAATGTTGTTTCAAAATAGGATGCTGGTAGTCACTTGTATGTAGTGAGTGGCAGCTTCATATTTCAACATGATGAAATTGTAATATAAACAATTTTCTCTCACTACAGAATTGTTAACTCTTTAAGATAGCTATTTCTCAGTGATCCTTTGCCTACACTCATGTTATATTTAATTCTACATTTTCTAAGGATATGTAATAGGTGCACTGTGTGTTTAAGAAGTTTGTTTCCGAACCAATAGCTTTAGGCCTAGCCCACTAAATAGCATTTTGTCCTGAGCTGTCCAAAGTCTTGTGAATGGATTTGTTAGACAGAAACTAAAAGTACGTAGGACTGAGATATGTGGCACATTGCTGTAATCGAGAAGACTTGCTCATCACAACAGAATTGAAATCCTAAAACCAAGGTGCCACATAAAAAGCACTGGTGGTGTTGTCACGTAAAAAGCACCTTGTACACACTGTGGAGTGGTTGGTGTTAGGAAGGGCATCCAGCCATAGAAACCAAGCCAAAACAGACTATGGAACCTGGTGCAGCCCCTGGCCTTGCCAGCATGGAAAACGGACGTTAAATGTTGATGATGATGATATGTGTGAGTGTATATGTTTGTATCTCCTTGTCTTGACATCGCGTGATAATTGTAAATGAGTGTCAGTGTCATTCATTTCCAATATTCTGCTAAAATATGTCTGACCATGGGGAAATATTACCTTGCTTGGAAACAGGTGAGGCTTGGTGACAGGAAGGGCAACCATCCATAAAAAGTCTACCTCAATAAACTCCATCTGACCCACGTAATCATGGAAAAGTGAATGTTAAAACAATGATGATGGTGGTGATGATGTAAGCTCTTGAATTTTCAAATGGCATATGGTATATATTTTCTTAAATTACAAAATAAATTTGTCTAAAAAAAGAATTAAACACTGGAATATGTTGTAGAAATAACAACGGAAACAAAATATTAGTACCAGTGAAATTGGTACAGAGCAATTTTTCTGAGTTCAAATCCAGCTTGAGTAAATTTTCCCCTTTATCTGACCAGAGTTAATCAAATTTATGCCAGTTCTCATGTGAACAAATTTGATCTTTGTTACCAAAGCATCAAACCACTTTCCAGTTAACTAATTAGGTTGGTATTCAACTGTTGAGTTTTTCTCACTCTTATTTTGCCTGCTTTGTTATTTAAGTGGGGCAAGTGAAGGTTATGCTTACAATAGAGCATAGTGTCAATAATGGGATATAAATTAACAATACTTCAACTTACAAGCTGGTTCTACCAATATCTTTAGAAGATGGAAGTTAGTGAGTCACTAACTTCCATAAAAGCCATAGGGCAAATTTTATTGCAACAAATGATTATTGTTATTGATGTAAGCCAAAAATAGTGTCTGAAACTAAATCCTGGTAGTATTTAGTTTTGAAAACCTGAAGAGGTCTGTTATGATAAGAGCTACTAATCTATAAAAACAATTTTTTCTAGTACCATGCCAGTAATGGCTGCTTGATTAAAGGATTATATGTAGAATTTTTTTTTATCCCAGCAGTTTTATCATTTAAAAGCTATCACTTACTAAATCAAAATAGACAAGATAGCTAGACCCAACAAATTTGACATGCCATTAAACTCTTTTCAGCGTGATAAAGTTTTTAAGTTATGTATAAAGAGATTCAAGTATTTTCTCATATCAGTTGTCGATTCCGGCCTTAATCCTAATTAACTAGAGCTTCTGCTCTTACATTTTGGGTCTAAATAAAGTAACAAACATTAAAGATTATACAACTTTTGATAATGCTTTAAAAAGACTAGAAGAAGCATATATGAAACCATTTGATGAAATATATGTCAGACAATCTCAAAAGGTTAACAAAAACCTAGATGAATTTCTACAGAATTTAATTGTATTAGCTCATAATTGCAATTCTGAAACAATGATGACTGCAGAAAATAAATCCTCAATTATAAGAGACTCTTTTATATATGGAATATGTTCAAATATTATTAGAGCCAGACAACTAAGGAAATAAACCTTAACACTAACTAGATAGTGCCATCAAACATGGCTAAGTCTTTGAAATAAGCTGTAGCAAACCCTAAAGCCTAGAGAATAGGCATTTTCTGTGCTAACTTAATCCACCCTTGTGCCTTGTGTCCAGCTAAAACAGCTGTTTGCATAAAAGGATAAGATATTGGACTATTGTCTATTGGTCTGGTGGCCATGCTCCCTTTTCCCCACAATATAAAGCATTAACATGCTTTTTCTGTAGTAATTTGAAGATCTATCCTTATGCCTCATGTCTAGCTAAAACTGCTACTTATTGAAAGTGCAAAAGGACTGGGCTATTGTTTGCTGTCTGGTGGCCACACTTGTGTCCCACAATTTTGACCCTTTCTTTTGCTAACACTTTTTAAATGTCCTCTTGCTATGTATGATTCAACAAAATTAAATACACAACAAAAAAAAATTGCTGCCAATGGTTTGTTTGATTGCCATTAAAAGTTCTTGCATATCAACATTAGGGCAATCTATTGCTACCTGCTGCCATTTTTGTTCCCAGTATTCATATAACATTTTCTATAGCCCCCCCCTCTTCTCAGGGTGGTACTGTTCATTTTGAGAAGCATTGATCTGGGGTGTTTTCAGTTATTTAATAAGGATATGTTTCTCTAGCTAGTTCATGTGATACTATTGACCACTTACACCTACAATATAATGAATATTGATAGTGCAGTGTTTTACATTCTCATAAATTCTGGCTCATCTGAAAATTTCATTTGTCAAAAATTAGCTAATCAACTCAATCTGGAAGTATATCTTAAAATAGGTATTGTTTCCATGCTTAAATCTAAACTAACAGCACAAAGTAATGGGTTCTGTATTAGTAAGATATCTTTAAAAATTAAATTATATATAAATGTAGAACTTTGTTCTTCTGTAACTAAGTGTTGATGTAATACTTAGTACACCTTTTTTAAAATTACATAAAGAAATTAGAGTTATCACATATCAGAACTTTCAGCATGGATGGTGATGATAATAATGGTCTTACTCAACTAAAATTGAACTACTTTTTGAAAACCTCACTCCAAATTGCAAGTCTGTTGCAACCAAACCATACTGATTTAGTGCAGAAGATAAAGAATTTATAGATTTGGAAATTTCAAAATGTTTATAGGAAGGTTTTATAGAACCATGTAATTAACCAATTTTAAATTTTGTGGCAAAGCAAAACTGGAGCATGATATAAATCCTTAACTTTTTTTTTTGAAAGTTGCTGGACACAAACAAAAAATAATGTAAATATAATCTAATTTTTATTAACTTATTAGGTTAATTACTTTCACATAAGGAATTATGTCTTGATCAAGGATGCCTTTAACCTCTTGAAGAGCTATCCATACCTTAGAATAAGTAAGTAAAGTGAATGCTTGGGTTTTGTATACTGTACAAATTAGTTCCCTAGTTATTGTTTAAAATAAAGACCATAAGTTGGTGCAAGTTTCCCTCTATCCGAGCACTATAAGATGTATGAATTCTATTAAAAACGATATTAAATGAGTAGCTGTGGCTGCTAATGACAATTACTTGACCTTTATTATTGGAACAGATCTAACTGATGAAACCATTTCTGTGACATTATCTTAAGGTTGTAGATCGGTAGCATTTTTTCAAGTTCCTTAAGTATGAAAAACATTCTTATCACATTGAAAAAGCGATCTGTTCATTTGAACACTTGTATATAGACCCCAAGTTGTATATAGACCCCAACTTGTATATAGACAAGTTTAAAATGTTTGAAACTATCTTAATTTTATTAAACATAGCAATACATTTGACTCTTTTTTTTTCAATCTAACCCCCACCCCTCTGAAAAACATTGCTTTAAAGGACTGCTTCTCCAATTTCATAATTCAAATGCATACTTACTATAATCAACAAGTCAATCCATGCTGTGATACAAATATTTCTATAAGAAGATGCTTGACTCACCTCTTTAATTTTGGAATGCCATTGTATTCATTCAGATAGGAAGGGAGCTCCTTTATAGCTACTGATTTGAAACAAGCTATCTGACCTGCATATAATCACAAGATATTATGAAATTATCTGGAACTATTCTGTTGCTAAAAAGTGGCAATGTTGAGAATCCTGTTGCTAAAAAGTGGCCGCATCAAGAATCCTGTTGCTAAGAAGCAGCAGTGATGAGAGTCTTGTGTTAAGAAATGACTGTCGAGAGTCCTGTTGCTAAGAAAAGTGGCCGCGTCAAGAGGCCTGTTTCTAAGAAGCGGCCGCGTGAGTCAAAGCACACGGAGTACTGTGCCGGTGCCATGTAAAAAGCACTTGTGATGGTGCCATTTAAAAAGCACTAGCGCCGAGAGTCCGGTGGCATGTTAAAGCACCCAGCACACACTGTAAAGTGGTTGGCGTTAGGAAGGGCATTCAACTGTAGAAACCAAGCCAAATCAGACTGGAACCTGGGACAGCCCTCCAGCTTGCTAGCTCTGGTCAAACTGTCCAACCTATGCCAGCATGGAAAGCGGATGTTAAAAGATAATGATACAAAGTTAGCCCTTGAAAGTAAAAAGATAATTAAACATTTTATATTGGGAGACTATTGTCAGATGCTCTACATACTATACAACCATTGCTATCTACAGCTACACTTCCAAGGCTGTTCTCATTTTCTATAATACCTAATATTCCAAACCTGGGACAATTTATCTGTTTGTCATGTATGTAATTCAAAATTTTAATAAGTTGTAATGATTTTTTGATTGACTGCATAATATCATCATCATCATCATTATTTAACATCCTTATTCCATGTCAGTATGGGTTGGATGGTTTGATGGATCTGACAGGTCAGGGGACTGTGTCAAACTCCATTGTCTGTTTTGGCATAATTACTATGGCTGGATTCCCTTTCTAACACCAACTCCTTTACAGAGTATACTGGATGTTTTTTTGTGTTACTGGCACCATTGAGGTTGTTGAGTAGCTTGCAATACAAGGCCTCTTGATTGAAGTGGGGTGTAGTATTGATGGAGGTAGGAACAGGTGTCTTACTGTCGTGGAGATATATGGCTACTTCAGTTGGAAAAAGAGAGAACATAGTGGTGATGAGGTTCAGGATGCACCCTAAAGGTACAAGAGGATGAATACCACTTTTAATATAAATAATTGTGAACGTGAACATTAAAGTGTCTAATTATGTTTAGATTAAAAAAGAACAAATAGGTTTAATATTTTAAATGCAGACTTGATAGACAGAGATAAGGGTTGTATGATGTATGTAATCTATTTACATACACAGGTGGTAACAACATATAAATAGGGTGGAATATTATAAAAGATACTTATCTATAAAGGCAGTTATGTCACATTATTTTTCATCACTCCAGCTGATGACAATATATGCCTCTTTTAAATTGATTAAAAGATTATATCTGAAACGTCCGTCATCACAACAGGGTCCACTTTGTCTTTCATAACTAATGATCTTTTTGTCTATAGGGTATAAGGTCTGAAATTTTAGGAGAGAGAGCTAGTCAATTACATCAACCCCAGTGCTCAACTCGTACTTATTTTATCAACCCTGAAAGGCTGAAAGACAAAGTCAACTGTGGCGGAATTTGAACTCAGAATGTAAAGACGGATGAAATGCTGCTAAGCATTTTGTCCAGTGTGCTAACGATTTTGCCTGCTCACCACCTATTTCATTCCTAATAATAGTGTTATTAGGTCAAAAAGAATTCTGTCCACTAAACCACTCTTGAAAAATCTGTGGCCTTCTGCCAATGCTACAAATTATTGGCCTGAAAAAATACTTTACTGGTTTCAGTAAGGCAGGTTATTTTTAATTATTATTTCTCAGTGTAAGTCTGTGGCTGTAACCTGGATAAAGAAGAAATTCAGATTTAGCTAATGATTTGCAATTTATTGAATTTCAGCCAAGTATAAATAGATGCTTACATTTAATTACATTTTTATTTTTGTTATTTATTATTGTACTTTCATAATTATTTGACGAGAAATTGGCAAAAGTCAAATGGCTAGAGTATTTCTGAATTTTAGTAATGTAGGTAATGTAGGTGCTTCAGTGGCTAAGAAGTTTATGTGTTGAATTTCAGATATTGTCAGATTTGTACTGTATCTTAGAATAAGATACTTAAGCCTATTTGCTCTTCCTTACTTTGTTTAACCCTTTAGCATTCAGATTATTTATTCACATTCTTTTGAATTAATCATGCATTATTTCATAGTTTTTAGATATTGATGATGGGATTGTTTATTTTTAGAATGGCATTGTAAGATAGGTGTGAGAAACCAGATCTGGTTGGTTTGAACATAAAGCAGGTAGAATATCTGGGCTGGATATGGCTGGTTTAAATGTTAAAGAGTAAAGAGTGTTAATAGGAAAAGTATTTAGCTGTTTAAATACTCTAAGAATTTATACAAGTAATTAAACTTGCTGAACCATCAAATTGTTTTACAGTGGGAAATGGATGCTCTACATACTATACAATAATTGCTATGTATAGCTACATCCCCAAGAAAAGTTCTTCCCAAGTTATTTCTCTACAAGTTAAAAGAAATAAAAGTGGCAGTTAGATCATGGCAGAGCCATTTTGGCCATCTAAAAACAGAAAAACTGTTAAATTCACATTTTGTTTATTAATTGAACTTTTAAGAAATAACTGAAAAGTGAAATGAAAAATTTTTCTGGGAGAGTTAGTTGGTTCCCCTACAATTGCTTCAGTTTAAAACACTTGATCTCAGAGCAAGTCACTTGCTGGACAAGCACAATTTCTAAATAAAAGTGCGCTTCAGTGTTTCATTCTAGAAGAATGATTTTGAAATTGAAATTTATACCAACAAATCATAATGTCTGTTACAAGTAGTGCAGTGAGCTTAATATGTGGTCATTAATTAAATTGAAGAAAGTAGCCTTAAACAGCACATAGGCAAAAAAGCTTGTATAAAATCTTATTAATTGTTTGTAATTATATTCCTGCTTATCAATGAGTGTGACTGAATTTCTTATTTCAAGTGCAATAGAACAGGAAAGTGTTTTTCTGTCTTTTGCAATGATCTTCATCTCTAACAATAGACATTGAAATGAGTGTGGTAGGTTTTGTTCTGTGATGATTAAGTGATTGCTTGTTTAGGTAACTAGGAATTATATGTTTTGAGGAGCTTTCTTCATTGGGATATATATTTCATGTATGGAAGTGACAGAAAGGAAGTGGTATACTAATGGAAAGAGCAACAGGAATCAGAAAAGGGTAGAAATATGAATAGATAGCCACAAGTATATATCGCACATATATTTAAAATTATTTTAAAACTATTGTGTATAATATATATCCCTCCATCCTCTATCTTTCTTTCTCACATCTAGCTATAAAGCTTGTGATTTTTAGGGATGGAAAATTCTGAGTGATAATGTCTATGCTTTTTTTCTATTCGTTTAAACTGAATCAAAATTGGGCCATCAGTTCATTTGCTCTTCATAATTGTAACACTCAATACATTTTTTTTCTTATTCAGTTCGATGTGTTTAAATGAAGAATTTAAGATCTGTTGTATTCTTCTCGAGTGTTGTCTGATACATAATGCTTATTATTGGCACTTGGTATTGTCTATCACATATTGCTAAGTTGGCATTTTGGTTTCATCTGTTACATGTTGTTTAACTTTGGGTCAACGTTTTTTAAGTAGATAGACCTATGATCAAAGCATTTCAGTTGTAATCAGCTTAAGTTATTTTCATCAAAATACACATAGTAAATTATCAAAATATCTATTACATAATGTACATATAACACATTGTAAACAACCGATATGTACATCAAATCATATTTGTATACTGTATTTTTTGGTATACAAGTCAAATTTTTCAGATAAAAATTTACAGCCAAAATAAGGTAGGTTGACTTTTATACCAAGACAAATTTGGAGGACCAAAAATTCTATGTGAAATGCAGCATGATCTTGAAAGATAGTGACAATGTTTGAATGTTTACACTACATGTTTACACTGTCGACTTGTGTGCTGGAAAATGCGGTACTATCCAAGTCCACCAGCAATCTTCCAGAGTACCCTCTTTGCTCTTATTTTTGTTGCTGATATTGACATATGTCCAAGCTGATTATCAATTGTATTGGCCTTACCTGACTGGGAAAGCCTACAAACATCTCTGATCAATTAATAAAAAAGAAAAGAAAGAATTTGGAATACATTGTAAACCATCAAAATACATATACAATATATATTTATTACATATACAATACCTATAGACAGCACACATTGTAAATAATCTAACTACCCATCAATTTCTAGTTAGATCTAGTACTGAACTGTTCTCTTTCTCTCTGTAAAAGAAGGGAAAATTTTAATACTTTGTCTCAAGAACAGAAAAGTGCTACTAAAGGTAGATACTGGCATCAGCGTCATCACCATTACCATCACTACTGCTGCTGCTCCTTTAAACTGCTCTGCCGCTAGCTGCATGAGAAAGGGTTTTAGTGTTTTGTAGACTATTGTTGTATTAACCACCAATGCACATTCATAGCCTCTTACCAGGTAAGTGAATTAGTGGGCAATGGAATTCAGTCCCTTATTGAAGCTACAGTGTGGTGATGGTGAAAGGATACAAAATCTGAAAGAGAGCACACCTTTATCAGATTGCCATTACTGTTCTAGTAACCAATAATATCTTTGGGTTCTTTATTTAAATATCATGTTTAATTTTTGATCTAATAATAAAGGGCTGAGTATACATATAAGTGGAAAGAGTAAGTGCAGGTCTTGATGATAGTTCTTTGTATTTTATCTCTTTTCATGCCCTTTTCATGATTTATATATATATATATATATTTTCAATTTCAGAACAACTCATGAATTCCTGTTTGGTGCTTTGGCTGAATTGGTGGACAATTCAAGGTTTTTATATTTTGATTTTTATTGTTTTTTCTCTTCCCAAAAATAATGGTCATATGTGTATGTCTGCTATTCTAGTGCATCTGATGCATCTAAATGAATTTTTCTATGTCCCACTGCAAGGCACCTTGGCCAATTGTCTTCTACTATATCCCTTGTGAGTGGATTTGGTAGACGGAAACTGAAAGAATCTCATTGTGTATGTATGTATATATGCATGTGTGTGTATTGTACTGTCTCCTTGCCTTGACATTGCGCAATGGCTGTAAACGAGTGTCACCGTCATGCAAGTTGTGTCTTTTGTTTCTAATCTTGACCACGATAACGTGGCTGGTCATGCAAAAATATTACCTTACTTGGAAACAAGTGAAGGTTATTGACAGGAACGGCATCCGGTTGTAGAAAATCTGCCTCAACAAATTCTATCCGACCCATGTGAGCGTGGTAAAGTGGATGTTAAAACGATGGTGATGATGAAACAATGACGATGTCAATTTGCTAATTTGCCACTGCGCATTATTTGCCCTAACAATTATCATTAAGTTTCTCTACCTTCCTTTTCCCTGTTTTGTTCAGTGACTTATTTTGATTTTGTTGGACCTTTGTAGTTCTTAATATGACTTTAGTCTTGGTTTTATCAACTGGTAGACTTTTTGACTGAAGTCTATTTTCCTGAATCTCAAATTTTTTCTTTTGTAATATTCATTAATGTACTTCTAATTTACTTCACAAGTTGTAGAATTGCTGCAGTTCGTCACCTACATAGCTCTCTTCTTTCTTCCTGTCCTATTTTCTAAGTATTATTTTGTTTATTTTGATTACTTTCATACTTTACACTCCCTTAATTTATTTGGTATTGCACTTATGTCACATCCACCTAACCATTGATAACATTTTTTTTTTATCTATGATAATTTACTGGGTTAGTTATATTCCTTTTGTTTGATAACATTATTAGTTTGTAGTTAGTTGAACTTTAAGTTCTTAGCCACTCCTTGACTTCTACCTTCCTGGTTATATCTCTGAGAGGATCTGTCTACTAAACTACAGACTAGTTACTGTGTACTTCCTCCTATTCTCTGTATTGACTCCTACCTCCATTCTAGCTAAACTATTTACTAAAATATAATAAAAACAATAAATATTTAGACAAACATTTATATCAGTTCAAATATGTTTGGGACATATTTGATCTGTACAAAAGTCATATTCATTGCTAAATTTGCCATGGAGAGCCTTTTTAGCTTTAGGTAACAGGTGTTGAAAAACACCAACAGTCATTTCAAGGTGCCCTCTCTTGGCAGGACAGTGAATAGATTTCTTGCTCATTGGCAATCATCATCAGTGTGTACTGCAAGAGAAAAAATACTTTGAAATGAATTTGGAAACATTTCTTTTTTTATAAGGAAATCAGTATCAAAACATGAACTGATCATGTGCGACACTTGCCCTAGTTAAACAAAATATTGTTGTAGGCACACAGAAGCAAGGTTGTGAATAAACAAACATTTAGATCAATTCAAATATGTTTGGGACATATTTGATCAGTACAAAGGCTGTATTCACTGCTAGATATTAACACACAATTATCAATTACCCAACTTTTTGTGATCAAAGTTGTTAACAAGTGATCAACCCTATTAACTATTGAGTATTGTGCTTCACTACTCTCTGATTGACACGCACTTCTGAAAGTAGCTATATATATCCTAGTTAACAGAATCCATTTATTAAAAGTATTAACTGGTCCATATCAATTCCCACCCCTATTCTATATCGATGCTCACTTTTGTTGATGGTAAGAATTAATATAAAGTAGTTTGATGGGCAGGGATATATTATATATAACCAAGTAAGTAACAGGTGTTAATTACTTTTCTACATTTACCAGTCCCTCTTAATACATTATTTAATATGTAACAACTGAACAGTTTATATTACAAACTTAGTTGAAAAGATAATAGTAGTTATTGGCTCAAAATCTTGACTTCTTGTAGATGAAATTTACTTGAAATGAATTTCTTGGTGCTAAAATCCTTCACTCTAAAGTGTACCATGTCTTACACCCCCTCCACTTTTTACTTAACAATTAGACCAGTTATTATCTTATGCTGAATACATTTTTAACTTACTCTATGCTCACATTTTCTCATTAATCAAAATAACATTGAACATTCATTCACCTGATTTATTCATTTTCCTGAATTGAATGGGTTCCTAAATGGCATTACATCACTATCCCAGAAAAAAGAATCAAGTACTAAGTACCAATAGAGTTAGTTGCATTATATATCACTATGTGCAATTATTTTATTGATTTGAATATATGACTAGATTTGTTTTGGTTCATGGTACTTTGGCCAAATATCTATAACTGCAGCTTGACCAAATCTTCGTAAAATTTACTGAATGTAAATGGTGTAGCAGACTATTTGTTCTTGGGTGGAAGACAATCTTTCACCTAGTTTAACACCACCACTTGGTTCTTTGATGCCTTTAGCAGTGTTGCGCATGTGTGTGTGTGTGTGTGAACAAAACAAGGCAACACTGATGAATGGAGAAATGTGTTTGCAAATCAGGGCATATTCTTTCCCATGAAATTCAGTTTGTTTATTAACAGTTGGCTTGCATGTATTTTTTCTAATATATTTTATACACTGCTTTGTATAAAGTACTCTAATTTTGTGTTCAGACTAATGGGGCCATGTCACATTTCTGCTAAGGAGATTTTACATCAATAAATCTTTACTAATAAAACAAGTGATTGTCAAAATGCACAGAACCTCCCCATCCCCTCCAAGCAGATGATTATTACATTATGCTTCACTAGCTATGCAATCAAATTTTTCAGACTTGCCTTGATGTCACCTTATATGTAACTAACTTGATAATGTAAACAAAGTCAATGATACAGGGGATCAGAGAAAATTTGGCACAGATTTTTGACCTGTTCATATCTAGTAGTTAAAAAGAAAAGACATTAGCAGAAATCAACAGAGAAACAAAGCAGCCTAATTTAAGACTGACATCTGCCACAAGCATTCCGAGCAAGCAACAAGTCATATATCCCTTTAGCATTTAAACTGGCCATATCTGGCTAAAATATCTTACCTGTTTTATGTTCAAACTGGCCAGATCTGGACTCTTACGCCTGCCCTACAATGTCATTCTAAAAATAAGCAATCACATCATCAAAATCTCAAAGCTATGAGATAATTCATGATAAATTTAAAACAATGTGAATAAATAATCATTACATTTGATAAAATATTCTGAATGCTAAAGGGATATACAAGAAGCTATATTATCCTTCAATTGAGAAAAGAAACAATTGAACTTTCTTATTGGCAACCTTGTTACCTTTCTTATTGGCAACTGAATTTTACTCTCAGTAAAAGACTTTTGAATTTAATTCAAGTTGTATAGACTTTCTAAACTTATATCAACTATATCATTGGCAACTTTCTTTATCTTATATTGTCAATGTATCACAATCTATCAAGTTGTAGGACCGTTGTTAACCTCAATTTTGTTTAAGAAATTCAAATTCAGTTAACTCAAAAACTTATTTCTTCATAAAAAAAAGTACATTGTTTGACAATAAAAACAGCTAGCATACCTTCTGTAAGGGTCGATAAAATAAGTACCAGCTGAGCACTGGGGTCAGTGTAATTGACTAACCTGCTCCCCACAAAATATTTTAGGCTCTGTGCCTATAATAGAAAGAGTTATAATTGTAGTCACTCATTACATTGTAACATGGTTATTCTCTCTCCCCACCTACAAAAATTGTTACATTGCTTAATGCATGAAAAAATTTCATTATTACCTTCATAGAATTACATTTATTCTGCTTGATACACTTAAGCTTTTAATAAAAGTTCTCTCTTGATTGCATCACTACGAAATGGTCACTGATATTTTAGGAACACACAGCATAACTTTTCACTCTCAAGGACACAAGTTCTCATAGATCCACTATTAAAACCAACTTCTTGTTTCACTTACACAATGTTACAGCTACACAAAAACACAGTTCAATAGCCCTCTCATTAGACAGATCTAGTATTCTTGACATTAAACATGACTTATTCTTCATGCTTACATTCAAAATCAGTAACATGTATATAGGTTAAAAATAGAGCATGTGCATACATGTATATACATTCCATGTATATATTCAATAGTTTGCTAAACATTAGTATAGTTGAGCACTGCATATATGTATATATATTTCTCAACTAAATGGTTCCGGGTTCAGTCCCATTGCGTAACACTTAGAGCTTAGTGTCTTCTTTGGCCAACCAAAGCCTTGTGAGTAGATTTGGTTGATGGAAACTGAAAGAAGCCTGTCATATATGTATTTACGTGTGTGTTTGTTTGTCCCCCACCACATTTTGACAACCAGTGTTGGTTTGTTTATGTTCCCATAACTTAGTGATTGGCAAAATAAACTGATATAATAAGTACCAGGCTAAAGAAGGGACTGGGGGTCGATTTGTTCAACTAAAACCATTCAAGGTGGTGCCCCAGCATGGCCACAGTCCAATGACTGAAGCAAGTAAAAGATATGTAAATCTGTGTGTGTGTATATGTGCGTGTGTGTGTATATGTGTGTGTGTGTGTGTGTATATGACTGATCACTGTGTCTTGATGTGTGAGCACTGATTTTAAATGAAGCCTCTTTGGTCATACAAACTGTCATTTGTTGGCAGTCCCTCTTGAAAACATGTCCTGACATGTGTTTGCTGATTGTAAACAAAGCATCACTGTTAATACAAAGAATGTTGTTTGTCTTACTGTTCACTATGAAAGTATGGCAAGGCTGTCTGATAGATTTGGGGAATTACTTTGCTTGTAAACAAGTGAGGGTTGGTGACAGGAAGGCATCTAGTTGTAGAAAATTCTTCTACAACGAAGTCTCATTTAATGCCATGCAAGTATGGAAAAATAGGCTTCAAAATGATGATGATAATGATAAATTTGGAAAAGTATCTCAGTGGTAACAAAAATTATAACAAAGTCTTTTCCATTAAATTCTCAGTGTATAAATCATGTCAATGAATGATTTCCATAGAAATATGATTAATTTAAATCTAAGGCAGCAAAAAGTTTGCTATCCACCACTCATGTAAATCTTTTGTCTTTCTATGTGGGTGCATGAAAACCTTAGTTGTATTGAATTATTTCCCTTTGTTCACATAATTGTTTTAATATGTCAAACCAAAAGTACTCAAAATGATGTTTCATAAAGGTCTCTGCACAACAAAATATACTGATCTACAACACATGGTCTCTGAAATTTGCAGTGTCATCGAGGTTTGTTAATTTTATTAGAGGACAATCAGTGGAATTGTTTACAGGAAAATTTGAACATTTTCTGAAAATTCACGTTGAATTTATATTTTTTAAATAAAAAATATTTTCCCTCTTAGTTGAGAGGTCTTTGTCTTGCTAGTTACTTTGTAATCACACCAGTGCTGGTGCCATGTAAAAAGCATGCAGTATACTTCATAAAGTGGTTGGCAGTATACTTCATAAAGTGGTTGGCAGTATACTTCATAAAGGGTATTCAGCTGAAACTATGCCAAAACAGACAATAAAGTATAGTGTAGTCCTCTGGCTTATCATCACCTACAAAACCATCCAATCCATGCAGCATGGAAAACGGACTTTAAATGATGATGATGTTTCATCTTACTAAAAGCAAAACTTGCATGAAAGAACATTACTGTAGAAATGAGGATAGACATTTTTAAGAGAGAATGTGACATCACTTTAAGAGATCATAGTGTGGAGTATGGGTTCGCCAAAACTACAGGTGGGAATCAATTTTTGGGGAAGTAGAGGATTGCTAAAAGTGCATTGGAGGTTAAAAGTATATGCAAGCTTAATAATTGGGCCTTTCATACTGAGATAGAAAATCTCTTATTAGTGTAGATTAAGGACAGACATTGAAATGGGGATTCAGTAAGTAAAGAATTTGTGAAAAACTAAGTGTCTTTACAAGCAGCTTGAGAGGGACTTTTCTTGTACCAGTATTGACTGTCAAGCAAATTCAGAATCTAAAACCAGCAAAAGTGAGCGTGCGTGCACACACGCACGCACGCTCGTGCACACACACACACACACACACACACTCTCTCTCTCTCTCTCTCCCTCTCCTGTGTGTGCATCTTATTGGTCACTGTTGAATATGTTTTTTTTCTCTTTTTCCAGAGATGCTTCTGCCACAAAAATGAACATCTATACATGTAAGTAACTTTATTTCTTTTCAACAATACTGATATACAAAATCCATGGATTTAAATATTCATTTAGTTCAAGCTGGTAATCTGGTAGAATCAGTAGATTTTGTTGCACTTTTCTACATTCTAAGTTCAAATACTCAAATTCAGCCAATGATCTCTAAGGTTTAATAAAATGAGTACCAATTTTATACTGAGCAAGTGCCTATATTTTACCTCTATAATAAATACTGTCTTTGAATCTGGCAAAAGTAATCAAAATTATGATAAATGTTTAACTTTGACTCTTAGGCAAGTACTACTACTCCCAGCAAAAATAATAGTTAGTATTAGAATATTGCAGAATGTATGTATGTATGTATGTATGTATGTATGTATGTATGTATGTATGTATGTATGTATGTATGTATGTATGT
>JAOPUL010000001.1:63307264-63317444 GCA_027564515.1 Octopus rubescens | reverse complement strand
TAGCAATTGGAAAGACCAGTGGGAAACATTGTTTCGTAGGTCCGATCTGACGAAAGTCGATCGCCCATTTATTTATATTTATTTTATTATCCTCTTTCAGAATGATAATGACAATATTGTTTGAGAACAGCTGTACACTTACATAAGATTGGGACTAAATACATATAAAATAGAATTACGGGGTGGCAGCGCTAAGCAGTGAGATGTATAAATACAAGCTTATTACCAGTTCAAATATGCTTGGGGCATATTCGAACCCATAAGAAAACCATTCACTGTGTTTTGTTATGGAGAAAAATTTTGCTGCAGACAAATGGTGTAAATACACCAAAAACGGCTCACAGCACCACCTACCCAGACTGTGTAATGCAAACATTTCACAGTGGTTATCTCCTTTTCAGCCACTGAAACTGGACCGCAAGCTGAAATGAGTGATTGTCTCTCTTATGATATTCCTGTCATTGTACAATGACTAGTAGTTCCAATCGGCAGCTCACTGCAAACAAATTATGGAATGGCATGAAGTGTATAAATACAAGGTTATTACCAGTTCAAATATGTTTGGGGCCTATTTGAACCTGTAAGAAAGCTATTCACTGTGTTTTGTCATGGAGAAAATTTCTCGCTGTAGACAAATGGTGTAAATACACTAAAATCAGCTTGCAGCACCACCTGCGCTGGTAATAACCTTGTATAAAATAGAATGGTTATTTGAAGCATTGTGTGATATGACATTAGATAAAAAAACTTTTTGATGAGGGTGAAACAAAATGCAAAGTGAAAACAACAGTTGAAATATAAGGTAAAACCTCAACTGTTGTTCTGTTTTCACTTTTGTAGTTCGCTTTGTATTTCATTTTGCACTGTTTTGGCCTTATCAGAAAGTTTTTATCTAATCATCATCATCCTCCTCCTCTAACGTCTGTTTTCCATGCTGACATGAGTTGGACGGTTTGACCGAAGATGACAAGCCAGAGAGGGCTGCACCATGTTCCAGTCTGATTTGGCTTGGTTATCTCCTTTTCAGCCACTGAAACTGGACAGGGTGTACCGCAAGCTGAAATGAGAGATTGTCTCTCTTATGATATTCCTGTCATCGTACAATGACTAGTAGTTCCAATCACATTACAGTGTGTGCTGGGTACTTTTAACATGCCACTGGCACCGGACTCTCAACGTTAGTGCTTTTACGTGGCATTGTCACGAGTGATTTTTATGTGGTATACTTAAGTTTGGGACCATCTGTATATAAAATATCTAAATCTGTGCTTTTGAGGTACTGACTATTGATGATTTTGGTTAGGGGTTAAAACTTTGTCACATGTACATAATTGTGCTTGTCCCAGATTACCTGAGTGATAAAACCTATTCACTTTTATTTCAGACTTTTATGCAATTAATTGTAGAAAGAATATTTCAACAAAACTCTTTTAAAACTAGATATAATATGCATGTTGAGTAATTAGATGTTTAGTGTTGTGAAATACGGAAACCTTTGTTTTTATCTTCTGTAAAACCATTTTCAGCTGTGTGGTTAAGAAGCTTGCTTTGTAACCACGTGGTTTGGGGTTCAGTCCCATCGTGTGGCACCTCGGGCAACTGTCTTCTACTATAGCCCCAAGATGACCAATGCCTTGTAGGGAATTTGCTAGATGGAAACTGTGGAAACCTGCAGGCGTGGCTGTGTGGTAAGAAGCTTGCTTCCCAACCACATGGTTCTGGGTTCACTGCAAGTATCTCCTACTATAGCTTCGAGCCGAACAAAGCCTTGAGTGTGGATTTGGTAGATGGAAACTGAAAGAAGCCCGTTGTGTGTGTGTGTGTGTGTGTGTGTGTATATATATCTGTATGTGTGTCTTTGTGTCTGTGTTTGTCCCACCACCACCACCACTTGACAACTGTGTTAGTTGTTTATGTCCCCTGTAGCTTAGTGATTCAGCAAAAGAGATCGATAGTATAAGTACCAGACTTTAAAAAACAAAAAAGCAAAACATAAGTACTAGGGTCAATTTGATCGGCTAAAACCCTTCGAGGTGGTGCTCCAGCATGGCCATAGTCCTATGATTGAAACAAGTAAAAAGTGAAAGATAAAGATAGGACCATTTCAGATAGAAGAGATCATAGAGTGATAAGCATTTATCCAAAACCATTTTAGTTTTGCATTTATTGATTTCTAAAATAGTTCTAAAAGATTTTTTCCCATTGATTTTCCTCAGGTCTAATTTTGGTTATATCAGCTCAAAATGGAAAGATTCGCCATCTTTAGATGCCAAATATGCCAGAAGACGAGCGATGCAAGTTAGTTTTACACTTCAGTGTGGTATGTAGCTTTCTCTTTAGATACAAATCATTACACAGCAACTACAGCAACAGCAATAATATATAGCATGTTACACACACATTTTTTACTGAACACGATCAGGTGTGTACATCTAGTTATACACATATTTGATATCCTACCCTTGTATATACACACATCCATTACACTCACTCTACATACACATTTATAACATGAATTTTTAAAAGATTTAAAAAACATATTCCTTCCACGCTAAAAATTTTTACTTTGATTTATTTTCCTTAGATGCCTGCCTGAAATGGCGGACACTTCCCTATTCAGCTAACAATGTTGGTCGCGAATTCCCTGATGACTGGGTGTGCAGTATGAACCCTGATCTTTCACACAATAAGTAAGTTTTCACTTTAACACTATTTGATACATTCTAATGATTCTAGACACTTAACTCTGTTCTTTTTTGCTAGCCACACTATCATAAACATTCAAGCCATAATTTTTTTCATAGCTTCAGTTTTATTCAGATTTGTAAAAATACCACCAACTATTACAAAATACATGATCTTTTATAAGATATAGGTGTAATTAATTAATTGGATATTACATTATATAATTAATTATATCATTAATTTACTCAATTATATAATTGTGTGCCTATCCTCACCTATGGTCATGACTTTTGGGTAATGACTGAAAGAGGACGATTATGAATATAAGTGACAGAAATGGGGTTCCTCTGATGGATCTCTGGTGTAATGATACTTGGCAGGGTGCATAGCTCGGAGATAAGGGATTCTCTCCTGGTTGAGCTGCAACTTCTCTGCATCGAGAGGTCACAGCTGAGGTTCAACAGACATGGGATTAGAATGTTGTAAGAAAGAAACACAGGACAGATTCTTTAAGCTGAGCGAACTGGCAGGAGACCTAGGGGAAGACCAACAATGAACTGGTTAGATAATATTTATAGTCTCAGTTGGTCACGCTTGGGAATCCAGCTGAAAAGTGTAATGATTGTTGCTTCTCATAGGACCCTATGGAAGAGGTGTTTGAGGACTCTATTCCAATGACTCACCTAGGAATAGCAGGAAGAGAAGATGGATGGATGGAACTATAAAATTTGTAAATTAGAATAGGAAAACACACTGTACAATCAAACAATCTTTTCACTATAGCCACCTGTCTGGTGGCTATAGTAAAAAGATTGCATGGCGAATGTGACTGAAAGGATTTAGGACAAACACTTTCCTCTACAGTCAAGCTCCTATTGATTTTTATTCTTCTTACTATATGGAGAGGAGGGTGAGGACAGAGCAGGAGGTGCAGCTCTCAGTGAATTTGTTAAAAGGTGTATGGGAGTGGTGATCATGGCCCGAGTGAATGACCCGACTTTTAGCAAGTGCCTGTTGGCCAGGCAATGGTATCTGGGAGGGGTCCTTTCTCATTGTAGTCAGTGTAATCCAGGATCTGTGGAGTTCCTTGATTAACCCTAAATGGGCATCCTTCTCTGTAAGTACATTTGTATACTGTGTATACCATTTTTCCCCTTTCATCATTCATCTGATTTCTGTGCTTATTTTTTTGTAAACTGTCTCTATGACACCTCATTATTCAACCTTTGTTGCAGTAAATGAAAAGATTGTTATTATGAATTTTAAATCTTGTCTGGTTTGATGTTGTCTGCCTTTCATCCATCTTCTGTTGTGGGATGTTAATTTAATCAAATGGCTGTTTTGTTAAGAAGTTTGCTTTGGAACCATTGTAAGTAGGGATTCAGTCCTGCTGCATGGATGCTGTTGCCTAGCATCCTCTACTATAGCTGCAGGTTGACTAATACCTTGTGAGTGAAATTGGTAGACAGAAACTGGAAGAAGCTAGTTTAGTGTGTTTTTGTATTTCCCCTCATCTTCACATCATGTGTGCATTGATTTCAAATTTGTGCAGATGCAATGATTCACTATTATTATAGACTTGAATAGTCAGTGCAAACTAGATATTTTATAGTACTGAGTTCTGTTTGCATTTGATTCTTGCTGATTTCAATTTGGTTTTGTCTGTTACTTTCTGCTATTAATAAACAAGTATGAATAATATATTGGTAATGATTATATATGGAAAAATTAGTCTTCTATTTTTCTTAAAGATGGTATAGTTAGTCTTTCACTTATAAGGGATATTATTAAAGATAGAATGAAAGAAAAAAAATTAAAGACACTGGTACAAACAGTGTAGTAAGCAAACCCGTATATATGCACACAAAGCACACATATTAAACACATAGACATGTGCACACACAAACACACACATATGCAAACACATGCACGGATATTGATACACACCACAGAAAGACGGAATGGACTAAAGAGAACAGGAGACACGCAGGATGGAGAGTCACTGAAGAGGTCACAGGCTGTGTGATGAAAGATTTCAGACAAGGGACACTAAAAAATAATAATAATAATAAAGCTGAATTGAAAACCAAGGATATAGTGCATATGATTAATTGGCAAAAATATGACCATCCCCATATATGGATATTATTAACTTTTCTGGATAGCTTTTTTAAAAAAATTTTTGAACATGATTTATTCTACAATATCTTTTTTCTTGTTGCAGATGCTCAGCTGCTGAACAGAGAAATAACTTAGTTGAAGGTTATCTCAAAAAAGAAATGAAATCAAAAGCACAGAAACAGAAAGAGTTAGAAGAAGTAAGTTGGTTCAAGGTTTTATCAGCAGATTTTCTTCAAGAAATGATTGTTATTCTTATTGTGGATGACATTTAATTCACCATCCCAGTTAGTGGGATGGTGAATTTATGGTGACTTGTAATATTCAGTCACGTCCCTTTACATTCTGTGTTCAAAACTCACCAAGGCCAACTTTGCCTTTTATCTTCTTAAGAGTTCATAAAAATAAGTATCAGTCAAGTACTGGAATTGGTACAGTTGACTCTACTTTCTCTAAAATTTGGGGCCTTGTACCTATGAAAGAAATCAGCATTATCATCATGAAGAGGATTGCTTCCCAACCATGTGGTCTTGGGTTCAGTCCCACTATGCAGCACCTTGGGAAAGTATCTTCTACTATAGTCCCAGGCTGACTAAAAAGCCTTGTGAGTGGATCTGGTAGATGGAAACATCATCATCATCTTCCTTTAACGTCCGTTTTCCATGCTGACATGGGTTGGACGGTTTGACTGGAGCTGGCAAGCCGGGAGGAGGGGGGTGCTGCACTAGGTTCCAGTCTGATTTGGCTTGGTTTCTACGACTGGATGCTCCTCCTAACACCAACCATATTACAGTGTGTGCTGGATGCTTTTAACGTACCACCAGCACCAAACTCTCAATGCTAATGCTTTTTACGTGTCACCACACAGGCGATTGGTAGTCAGACAGACATATGGACGAGGGACAGACGAGACATATAGACTGGGGACAGACAGACAAAAGGATCAGGGTACACATAGACCAGGGACAAACAACATATATAGGGACACACACACACACACACACATACATATATATATATATATATGGTGATGGCACAAAATTCTCAACCCTTGAGTAACTCTGTTGTTTCTGCTAATATTAATAATATATATATATATATATTATTCCATTCTATACTGGGCACGAAGGCCTGGAATTTTGGGGGAGGGAAGTAGTCGATTTTATCGACCCCAGTTCGTAACTGGCACTCACTTTATCGACCCCGGAAGGATGAAAGGCAAGTCGGAAGAATTGCCGCTAAGCATTTCTACCGGAGTGCTATCGATTCTGCCAGCTCCCCGCCTTTTTTTTTAATATAATATTCAATTATAATATTTTTGTTTATAATATTCAAAACAACAAAAAAAAAAAAGGCGGCAAGCGGGCAGAATCGTTAGCACGTCGAGCAAAAATGCTTAGCGGTATTTCGTCCGTCTTTACGTTCTGAGTTCAAATTTCACCCAGGTCGATTTTGCCTTTTATCCTTTCGGGGTCGATAAAATAAGTACCAGTTGTGTACTTACCTCCTCTAGTAAATTGCTGGCTTTGTGCCAAAATTTGAAATCAATATTCAAAACAGATATGGTAACCTTAATGGGCTAGAAGAAAAATAAGGTCCGAAAAGAAATAGCAGCCAAATCTTCTTCAAATTTCATACTACCATCTAAAAAAGGGAAATACAAATTAAAACACGTAGACTGCGAAATATTATATCTGGAAATGACGTGGTAGTCACGGTTAAAACGCCTTTAATCGTAGGTTTGTTCGGTCAGTGTTGACCTGAGGCGAAGCAACAACGAACATGGGCTGAGGAAACAAACAGTGATTTACATTGATAAGAAAGAAAAAAACATCATTTATTAAATTTCACACTTTTGGTGGAAAAGTCTGAATTTTGTTTGAATGAAGAGCCGAGTTCAAAAACTTTTGGATTTAGGGCCTTCATCGAAAAAATGAGAAGTGTGTTGGGATTTGTAAAGGATGCGGTGGAATGAAAGAAAAAATACTGCTGGAAGGGAAATAACCAAGTATGACTAGGTAATTAGTCTAATAGTTATCTCCCTTAGAAACCATAGCTACATTATTATTTTTAACATCAAATTACTTGGATCAAATCTTGATCAAAGTGGATCAGTCGTCCTGTTCAAAGGACGGCAGATTTCAAAAAGAGATAACAACAAAACTCAGTTTGGCTTCTGCTGCCATGACGATGCTGAACACCATATGGAAAAGTAACTCCATTGGTTTTCCAACAAAATTCAAAGTCATTGATAACTTCAATCCTTATGTATGGGGTATGAGAGCAAAACTCTTACAGCTTGGAACGAAGAATCCAAGCATTTGAGTACAAGTGCTTCAGGAATCTGCTACATATCCTGTACACATAAAACAAAATGAACAGCTTTGCCAGGCAGCAAGTCAACAAATACGCTGTCAGGCAGGAACCACTCTTTACACTGGTAAAAAGACGACGAAAGCTTGACTGGTATGGTCAAGTTTCTCGCCACAACTCCCTGTCCAAAATCATACTGCAGGACACAATTGAGGGTAGGGCGAAAGACAGGCAGACAGAAATTCCTAGTCTGCCAACATCATGGACTGGACAGGTCACAACATCGCAAACCGTGCTACGCATGAAAGAGAGCAGTGACGATGCTGATTGCAAAAGTGCCAAGAGTCGTACGCATGGCTGGATTTATAGGGAGTGAAGGGAGCGATTGCCCTGGGCCAATCTCGATATCGGCGGCCCCTGCTACGAAGGGTATGGAGCATTCAATAAAGGGAGGGCCCACCTCCCAGCAATCTTGCATGATGAGGCTCTCTTTCAATATACAAACATATCTTGATGTCTTAAAAAAATGTAATGGAATTCTCTTTTATGATAAATAACCATAGATTTCTCCACGTTACCGACACCAATAATTTCCCAAGATTTTAATTCTTGTGTATGAGGGGCCCCTGAACTTGAAGTTCCCCGGGTCCCCACATAGTTTAAATCCAGCCCTGTATCTTTGAATTATTTATATGAAAATACTACCAAGTGTTAAACAGTTTCTAAATCAATTAAAATCAGCAAATGTATCAATTTTTCTAAACTCAACATTATCTGATAACCAAAGCTTAAGATTAATGCTACTGTGATGAATGCTTGTATTTCTTAGTCTTTAATCAAAGCAATATAGTGATTACCTTCACATGCAGTCAGAGGAAATGAATATTAAGCTTAAGTTCTATTTCCTCTTTAAGCTTTTGTATTTGTGTAAAGGCTAAACATAAATAAGAGGGAGCAGGCTGTGCTTGATGTATAATGTTAGCATGCCTGAATCATGGCGAGTGAAGTGACTGAGAGAAATACTGGGCATACAACAAATGAAATGTTGTGTATAAAAATAGAGGCTGTGTTGGTACAAACATATAATGTGTATGAAAGGTGATAGTTCAGTAAAGAAGTGCCAAGCAGTCTAAGTGAAAGCACCTGTAAAAGAAGATGACCAAAGGAGACATGGGAAGATATGGTGAAGGCTGATTTCAAGAGGCAGAACCTCTTTGTGAAGATGACAAAGGACTGCAACAAATGGTGAGAGCCTCAATTGAAGAAGACATGACCAACTCACGCAAATATTAATAAAAAGATAAAATTCACCATCATTGTTTTACATCCAATTTTCCATGTTGGCATGGGTTAGACAGGTTTTCTGAGGCTGTATTTTATATTTGGATGCCCTTCCTGTCACCAGCCCTTTTAGTTGCCTCATATGGTATGCAGGGGTGTGGTGCAGCTGTTATAAAACTGAAATATAAAATAATAATGATGAGGATGATTCATAGAATATTAAAAAAAATTCTAATATTTAATATAACAGGGGTAAATAAAATACACACAATAAAGCCATATTGAACATGAAAAATGAATTGAAAATTGGCATGCACAGTATATTGTTGCATCAACTGCACAATTCATTATCAAGAAAGTTATGTTGAATATGATGGAGGTGAATAAATACAGAAATATGTAACAGTTACACTGCTCAAGTTAACAGATGCAATATTTTATATTTTCCCCCTATATAAATTTTATTGGTTTAATCAAATCCATTAATATTTCAATCACATGCAGTATCCTCCCCAGAATAGCATTATTAATCAACAACTTGGCTGCTCTCCAATTCCTGTTACAGTTGTAGATTTTGAATCCACATAATAGAAACTTGAGAATTCCAAACAGCAATTTTGTGAATGCAATTAAAGCAGATGTCTTGGAGACGATTGTCAGTTTTTATTTAAAATGATACTTTAAACACAGATTATTTCACACACACAGATGTACCTATACATACACACACACACATACACATACACATACACATATATACTCTTACATATTTTTCTCAGCTCATCTATAACTATCTTTCGGTCTTATCTTATACATTCTATTAATCATTCTCAGTTCATGTCTTGCTAGGAATTGGGGAACTTATTTATTGCTATGCAACAACATAATTCTTTTATTCAAAGAGATAGCTCATTTGTTGTTACAAGGCAGGGTCGCTAAATATATTCCGGTTACTATAAGATTATTACGGTTACTACATACTTTTGTACCATCAAATCATCTCTGTCACTGATTAAACTGCACACATAATATTATCTAAACAATTGATTTGTTAGGATTATCTTCAAGACTCTGGACTCTTGACCTCTTTACAGGTTTTAAAATCACTTTCGGTTTTCCAGATCGATCCTGAAAAGAAAATACATGCTATTTGTAGAAATGAATTCCAAACAGTACTCTATAGTGTGGTATGTTCTAAGAGGTGTCAGCATTATTGCAGAATCAGAAAAGTTAACTGAAGAAACCTGGGCTCTAACTAAAGCTTTAACTGCCTAAAAAATATGTTAAGGTACATTTAGCATCCTTCTTATGCAAATCAACTTGACATCCGAATTATTTTCTCACATGGCTGATCAGACTTGAACAAATGATATTCTATCCATTTTCACATCTTTTCAATCAATTATTTTATTTCTAAATATTCTTTCAAAACAAGAAAAAAATCATGGGATCTACTTTCCTAATAAGACAAATCCAAGCTATCAGCTCAATCCAACACCGTTATCAACACTTCAACACAGATGCTATAAGGAAATATCTGGGTATTCATCATTTTGATAAAAGGTTGCATAAATATTTTTGAAGGAAGACTACATAAGGATGTGATAGATGTTTGATGGACTAACCATTATCTAACTATCTATGTAAGTCTGTCTATTGAATGGTGACCCAAAATAATATTTAGCACTCCAACCCATGGACGTTAAAGAAAGATGATGATGATGATGATGATGATGATGATGATGATGATGATGATGATGATGATGATGATGATGATGATGAT
>JAOPUL010000001.1:63279683-63298482 GCA_027564515.1 Octopus rubescens | reverse complement strand
CCCGCCCCCCCCGCCCACACCATGTTCCAGTCTGATTTAACTTGGTTTCTACGGCTGGACGCCTTTCTTAACACCAACCACATTATAGTGTGTGCTGGGTGCTTTTAACGTGCCACCAGCACCGGACCCTCGATGCTGATGCCTTTACGTGACACCGACACAGGTGCTATTACGCGGCACCCCACAGGCAAATGGTAGACAGACGGACATATTGATGTACCGCTACTTAGCAACAGGACTCTTGATGCAGCTGCTTCTTAGCAACAGGACTCTCAATGCGGCCGCTTCTTCTAGCAACAGTACTCTTGATGCGGCCGCTTCTTCTAGCAACAGTACTATCGATGCGGCTGCTTCTTCTAGCAGCAGGACTCGATGCGGCCGCTTCTTCTAGCAGCAGGACTCGATGCGGTCGCTTCTAGCAACAGGACTCTCGATGCGGCCGCTTCTAGCAACAGGACTCTTGATGCAACCGCTTCGTAGCAACAAGACTTTGTCGATGCTGCCGCCACAAGACTTTGTTGATGTTGCCGCTTTTCTCAATGAAGCCACTACTAAGCAACTGAACTCTCGATGCGGCCACTACTAAGCAACTGAAATCTCAATTCGGCCACTACTAAGCAACTGAACTCTCGATGCGGCCGCTTCTTAGCAACAGGACACTTGATAAGACATTTTCAATGCTGCCGCTTCATTACAACAAGATTTTCTCGATGTGGCCACTACTTGGGAACTGTACTCTTGATGTGACCGCTTCTTAGCCACAGGACTCTTGATGCAGCCGCTTCTTAGCCACAAGACTCTCAATGTGGCTGCTTCATATCACCAGGACTCTCGAGTAACGGTACTCCTGATGTGGCCGCTTCATAGCATCAGGACTCTCGATGCGGCCACTTCTTGTCGATGCTGCCGCCTCAAGCAACAAGACTGTCGATGCTGCCGCTTCAAGCAGCAAGACTTTATTGATGCTGCTGCCGCCTCCAGCAGCAAGACTTTGTCAATACTGCCGCTTCCAGCAGCAAGACTTTGTTGATGCTGCCGCCTCCAGCAGCAAGACTTTGTTGATGCTGCCGCCTCCAGCAGCAAGACTTTGACGATGCTGCTGCCTCCAGCATCAAGACTTTGTCGATGCTGCCGCCTCAAGCAGCAAGACTTTGACGATGCTGCTGCCTCCAGCATCAAGACTTTGTCGATGCTGCCGCCTCAAGCAGCAAGACATTGTTGATGCAGTCGCTTTTCTTGAGCAACTGAACTCTCGATGTGGCCGCTTCTTAGCAACAGGACTCTCGTTAAGACATTTTCGATATTGCCGCTTCATAGCAACAAGACTTTTCCAATGCGATCACTACTCAGTGGCTGAACTCTTGATGGGGCCGCTACTTAGCAACTGAACTCTCGATGTGGCCGCTACTTAGCAACTGAACTCTCGATGCGGCTGCTTCTTAGCCACCAGGCTCTTGGCCCAGCCGCTTCTTTGAAACAGGACTCAACGCGACCATCATATGCTCGATGCAGCCGCTTCATAGCCACAAGACTTTCTCGATGCAGCCACTTCATAGCAACTTTCTTAGCCACAAGACTCTCGACCGTTTCTTAACACAAGACTGTCAATGCGGCCACTTCATATCAACAAGACTTTCTCGATGCAGCCGCTTCATAGCAACAAGACCTCGACGCGGACACTTTTTGGGCGGGTGCCTAACCGGCACAGGAGCCTTGATGCGAGCACAAGGTGCCAAGTATCTCGGTCCTTTGTCATCTCATCTGAAAGCTTCAACGCATTGAGGTCATCCCTCAGTACTTCATCCCATGACTTCCTGGGTCTACCTGGTGGGCTTCTATCAGTTTCTGTCTACCAAATCCACTCACATGGCTTTGGTTGGCCCAAGGCTATAGTAGAAGGCACTTGCCCAAGGTGCCATGCAGTGGGACTGAAACCGGAACCATGTGGTTGTGAAGTTAACTTACCACATAGTACCCTTGTATTGACATCATATAATGGTTGTGAATAAGCATCAATATTATAAAAGGATTGTTGTTTGTTTGCAGTCTTCCATGAAAGATATGTCTGGCCATAGGGAAATATTATTACTTTGCTTGAAAACAAGTAAAGGTTGGTGACAGGAAAGGTATCGGGCTGTAGAAAATTTGCCTGAACGAATTCTATTTGACATGGAAAAGTTGACATTAAATGATGATGATATATACATATATATATTTATATATGTATCACTGAATGGGAGTATGCACTTGGCAAGCTGAGTTTTTAATGCAGGTTCAGTTGATATACTTCATTTTACTTATTCCTTGTACCTGTGTTTTCTGGTTATAATCAATAGCCAAGAGATGGATGGTCTCTACCAGACTGACTTATATGCTCCCAAGCCACGACATATAGACAAAGCTTTTGATCTTGGTCCAGCAACCCATTAAATGTTAGCAACATTGAGGAGTCGACTTAACTTGGGTTACTTTTTCTTATCAGAATGTAAGTGATGATACGTTTCTCCTGAGGTCTTGCCTTTAACTTTATAACATATTATCTTATAGGTTGTTGAAGTGAAAGTAGGAACAGATTAGTTATAACTTTATCAACTTGGCCATTTGAATTCTTTCTTTAAGTCTTAATATTATGGCAGATCTATGAATTTCACTGCAATTTAGAGCAAAATTTATTGAAAGCTATCCACCTACATACACATTGCAACATATATATATATGTTTTAATGTCCACTTTTCTGTGCTTACATGGGTTAGATACTCTATGGCCAGATGTTCTTCCTGTCACCAACCCTCACCTGTTTTCAAGTAAGGTAATAGTTTCCCATGGCTGGACATGTTTCCATGGAAGATTGGAAATGAACACCACTTATATGACTGTGGCACTTGTTTATAACTATCATGTGACGTTATGACAAGGAGACACAAACACCCACACACCTACACTCATGCACACACACATATATACAACACACATATATACAACGGGTTTCTTTGAGTTTTCATCAACCAAATCCACTCACAAGGCTTTGGTCTGCTTGGAGTTATAGTAGAAGACATTTGTCCATGTTGCCATGCAGTGGGACTGAACCTGAAATCATTGTGACTGGGAAGCAAATTCTTAATCACACAACCACCGCAGTACCTATCACTGTATATTTACTGATACAGATAAATTCATCTTATAACTTCATTTACACACCATTTGTATATTTAGGTTAATATATCGACCTATATTTATATATATGCCCATCTGTTTGAGCTCTTCATTCCCTCACTTTTCTGCTGGCTTTATTTATCTGTCTTCCCCAGTAGTATTTCTCATTAAATGTGCATATTTTTTATTGGCACTTTATTTCAGACAAAGAAAAAACCAAAGTCCAGGCGCCGATCAGCTTGGAATGACGATGATGATGATGAGGACGACGACATCGACGAAGATGACGTTGATGATGAGGAAGAAGTGGTTGTACCAACCAAGAAATCACGGCGCCAAGCCAAATTGGAAGAAGAAAACCGTAAAGAAGAGATAGAAGAAAAGAAAGAAATCAGCAGTAGTAGCTTTGAGGCAAAAGTGAAACGACCCATAATCACAGTGGTCACTGAAGAAGCTGATGATGAGGAGGAGGAAGACAGCAGCAATAATGTAGATATGGACTCTGACTGGGAGGAAGAGAATGGTAAAAGTAGTAGTGAAGGAAGTGTCAAATCAACTGTGAAAAAGGAGAAAGTAAAGGAGAAAGAGGAAAGCAAAGTTGATGAGGGAACGGGTGAGGATGAAGATGAACAAGATTTAGATAGTGGAAAAGACCCTAATCAATGGTCAGAGGTAAATTCCAGTGCAGACTCCACAAAACCAGTGTCTCAAGTCAAAGAAAATATAATACTCAAGAAAGAAGTTGATACAAGCAGTTCACTTTCAGACAGTAATATGGTATTATCCATAGAATCAGAAATGGATTTCTCTACAAATGGCCAAACGATCTCATCAGACTATGTAAGTATTAATACACTTCTATAAATTTATCTTATATGTTTATTGTTTAGTTTATCATCTTTCCATGAAATGCCATAGAACTGGAATTAATTATGAAGCTCTAACAATCTCAAAAGGGCTACTAAGTTTGCAGTTACAGAATTGTAGAAGAATTGATATTTAAATAATGAGAATGAAGAAATATAGATTGGTAAAATTATGCTTAATTCATGTAGCCATAAGAAGTAAAAACAACCATGTGAGAAAGACACAACTTATATAGATAAAATAGTCAGGGATTGAGACTGAGTGAAAGAAAAAAAATCAAATCTTGTTTTGAGGTAGGATGTGCAAGAGGGAAAATGGGAAAGGAAGAAATAGAGAGTGAGTGACATACGTCTCTCTTGAGAGAGAGAGAGAGAGAGAGAGAGAGAGAGAGAGAGAGATGATTTAAAAGGTTGCAGAAATTAGAGACAAATATTATTTTTTTACTACGTTCAGTCTTTTTTGGAGTGTGATCATGCTCTGGGTTTTAGATGATTATAACATCAGTATTCTATCTGCTATGTTTAACATTTTGGTCCACCTTGACATAAAGGAAGGTAATTTAAATTTAATACAGGTTGAACCTCTTAAAACCCATGATCCAGCATGTTTTTCTGCAACTAGGCAGGTATTGTTACAGTACTAAGCTACCATTCTTAGTTTACTGTAGCTAGTGTTTTAGTGATACAGTTTTGTTCATTTCTGATATTTACCTGGATTTTAGTTCATTTTGAAGGATAGATCCTGAAGGAACGTTTTCCAAAAGATTAAGCCACTTTAAAGCTTAGTTCTACCTTTATACTGGGTGCGGCATGTGTATTCACCTATTATTCATTTTATATAAAATAGAGTTTTAGCTTTTGGTTAATGAGTCTGCTGGTTGATTGTTATATCCATTGACAATATTAAAAATTTGAAAGAACTATCCTTTGCTTTTACCATAGCCCTTAATCTTTTCTCAACTGTTTTATAATCTCACAATTCTTTATACCAGTCGTTTTCATTGCTACAATTTGTTCACGTTTTGTTTGAGCCACCGTATTTAAGGGTAAACAATAAAATAAAAGAATGTTAGGGAGCGTTATACAACATTTGCAACTATTTTTGCGAATAAGAATTTATACTTGAATAATGGATAAATTATGTTTAGATAATGGGTCAAAATATATGCTGTGCATGGTATATGTGGAACGAGATGGCTAGACTATGTTTACATGGGGGTTCTCCCTTGGGTTTAATTTTTGTTTTCTGGCAGTGATCCAACTTATACTATAAAGTATTTTTGTTTGACACACCTATTTATCATATATCCTCACTAACACACACACACACACACCTTTTAGTCTTTTTTTTTTTATTGGTTTTAGTTCCTGGATTGTAGCTCTGCTGGAGCATTTCTTTCAAAATATTTTAGCTGATTGGACCTCTAGTATTTTGCTATTTTATGTTGCAAAAATGAGAAGCGAGGTTTGTTGTGAAGGGAGATAACTCAGTGGGATGTGAATACTGCAAGGAATCCTGCCTTTATGACAGTGGTTCCCAACCTTTTTTTATGTCCTGCATCCCTAAAAAATGTTCATATTCTCGCACCCCTTAAAATAATTTATTTAAGAATAAAAGTGAAGGGGACCTAAACAAATTTGTATAATCAATTTTTAATAATTTATAAACAAAAATGAAACATGGAAAAGAAAAAATATTACAACAAATTAAAAGTTGCATAAACCCTACAAAAAAATTAAATTTTCATCCATGCACGAAATTTCTTCAAAGAAAATGTTCATAAGCCAATTTAAATTAATGACTCTTTTGTTCCTGTTTATTGCTTAAGAGTTTTTCAAATTGTGGCACTTTGTTGCTGATAGCAATCCGCATGTCTGCCTGTGCACCCAAGAGATTTCTAGATTTTGTCTTGATTGACAAAAGGGCACTAAATCCAAACTCGCATAAGTATGTCATCATGAATGGGATGAGCATAGTTAATGCCTTTTCACAAAGTCTTGGAAACATGTCCATTGCCAAACACCAATATTGTTCCAAAGTTTTGCTTTCAAACTGCATTTCAAGAACACAATTTGTGTGCAGTTCAATAAGATCTTCCTTCAGCTCGTCATCATCCAACATATCCAAATTGAAGGAGTATGGATTTATAATCCATTCTTCAGAAGTTTCCAGTTCTCCTCAAAATATATCAAATGACTTTGATAGTATTTCCAAATGATCCACAATTTCTTCACACACACTTGGAATTAGGAACTCATCTTCATCAACTATTTCTTCGTGTGATGGAAAATTTGAAAGATTCCCTCTTTTTAACTCATCGACACCAAAGATGTAACTTTTCTTTGAAAGCATTTAACTTTTCGCAGCATTTCAATATATTTGATTTTCTCTTGAATAGATACACTCGGGTCATTCATATGAGTGAAAATATCACTCAAATAGGCTAGCATTTGGTTGAATTCTGGTGATTCCATTTCTCCAGGCAGATCATAGTCATGTTCCTTCAGAAAAGCTTTGACTTCTCACAGTTCGAAGAAGCGCGTTAAAGCTCTCCCACGTGACAACTAACAGATGTCTGTGTGGAAAACCAAAGCTGAATGCTCACTTCAAAATCTTCACAAAGCAACTTGAAGAGGCAGTGGTTCAGAGCACGACCCCTAATCTAGTTGATGGTCTTTACAGAATTGTCAAGGACCTTTTTCAACTTTGGAGGCAATGTTTTTGATGCCAAAGCATGTCGATGAAGAAAACAGTGGGTACCTTGCAAGTGTGGAATCTCGTTTCATCAGTGCAAAAAATCCTGATTTATTTCCTAGCATAGCAGGGGCACCATCGGTACACACAACCAATAATTTGGATATCTAAGTCATATTTCGCAAAGAAATCCTTCACACACTGGAAGAGATCTTTTCCTTTTGTGGTTGTTTTCGGATCTTCACAAAACAGGAAATCTTCCATTATGACACCATCATGGACATACATCACTAATGCGATGAGTTGACTGCAATTTGCAACATCAGTTGTTTCGTCCAACTGGAGAGAGATTTTCAAGGGACTAGCCCTGATATCTGCTATAACTTGGTCCAAAAATGTCCAAACTCAAATCACTAATTCAGCTCTGAATAACATTATTTAAGCTTGTTTGAGGCTTCTTTTCCTAGAACAATTGTTGCCATTTCTAATGTACATGGTTTTATCACCTCTTCTGCAATTGTATGGGGCTTTGGTATGAAGCAATTAGCAGTGGTTTGTCAGCAGATATAAAACCTAATTTGGAAGGGTTGCTTGAGAAACAAAGCGGGCTCTTTTAGCTTTCAATGATTCAACATCATGGCCTGCAACATTTACTCAACCATGCCGGTTGTTGAAGTGTTCCTGCAGCTTAGATGTCTTCAAATTTGCGTTTGAAAAGACAGCGTCACAAAGCATGCACTGGGGTTTTTGCAGATCTTCAGTTGTTCCAGTGCAAGTGAAACCAATCGGCACATAATCATCATTCTATTTCCTTTTCTGTTGACATAATGAAGGGTTAATTATTAATTTAAGAATTATAATCTGAAAAAAAATATGGATAAAGTTGATTAGAAGAAAAATAACAATTAAAATAACATTAAGTATAATCACTGTTTATTAAAGACACAAGAGAAATGCATTAACACAGAATGCATTATTAAGCTGGTGTTATGAATATAAATTAACATGAAATTTTGTTGGAAGGGTTTCAATTTAGATCACTTTAAGACACAGTTTGTATCATAGAACCAGGGATGGTTTCAAGCAGGTTGGTATGAAAAGGAGTAAAGGTAGAACTGATACATCCTCCTCCTCTGTCTGTTTTCCATGCTGGAATGGAGCTTGCAAGCTGGGGGGCTGCACCAGGTTCCAGTCTGATTTGGCTTGGTTTCTACAGCTGGATGCCCTTCCTAACATCAACCACTTTATGGTGTGGGCAAGGTGCTTTTAACGTGCCACTGGCACCGGATTCTCGGCACTAGTGCTTTTACGTGGCACTGTCACAAGTGCTTTTTACATGGCACCACACAGGCAATTGGTAGTCAGATGGACATATAGACTAGGGACGGATGAGACATATAGACCAGGGAAAGATGGACATAAGGACCAGGGAAAGACGGACATAAGGACTGGGGACAGACGGACATATACAGGCATACATACATAACCCCGTGGCTTGTGCGCATGCACCCAGACCATCTTCGTTGAGTGGCGGCCTGTGCACTTTGCATCGGTGGGCGGGAAGGAAAATTTTCATACAGTTAGGTAGAGTGGGAATTTGCATCTCAGGACATATTTTCACATTTCTAGCATAACAATATAGCAGAGACGAAATAAGACAAGACACAGACTTATCTTAAATTGAGAATCATATTTTGCATCCCTTTGGTGCCTTGTATTGCCAGAAATGGCTTTGACTTGGCATGGCTGCTTCTTAGCAACAGGACTCTCGACGTGGCCACTTTTTAACACAAGGCTCTCGATGCAGCTGCTTCTTAACACAAGACACTTGACATGGCTGCTTCTTAACACAAGACTCGATGCAGCCACTTCTTAACATAAGACTCACGACATGGCTGCTTCTTAGCAACAGGATTCTCGACGCCACCGCTTTTTAACAACAGGAACTCTTGATGTGGTCGCTTCTTAGCAACAGGACTCTTGACGCTGCCGCTTCTTAGCAACAGGACTCTTGACGCGGCCGCTCCTTAGCAACAGGACTCTCGACGTGGCTGCTTCTTAGCAACAAGGACTCTCGGCGCGGCTGCTTTTCTCAGCAACAGGACTCTCGACACGGCTGCATTTCAACACAAGACTCTTGGCGTGGCCAAGACCCTAGATGCAGCCACATCTTAACACAAAACTCTCAACACAGCCGCTTCTTAACACAAGACTCTCGCCACAGCCGCTTCTTTACACAAGACTCTCGCCACAGCCGCTTCTTTACACAAGACTCTTGCCGCGGCCGCTTCTTGACACAAGACTGTGGCTGCTTCTCAGCAACGGGATTCTCGCCACGGCCGCTTCTCAGCAACGGGAACTCTCAACGCGGTCGCTTTTCAGCAACAAGGACTTTCGACGTGACTGCTTCTTAGCTGTTTAAACAAGTGACTCACTTAGTAATAACTGAATTGAAATCAATCATTAACAGAAATAATGATACCATCGTCTTGTTATAAGAAGCTTGTAGTAGTGAAGGGGAAGAATTTCACAACTCCAGCTAAAGAAATATGAAACTGCTAAGAAGCCATAAGAAAGATAATTAAAATTGTATAAAGTGAGGGAATTAAGTTCACAGGTTATAAGATTAAAAAGAAAAGACTAGCTCATGATATCTAGGTAAACAAAACAGAATTAGTCGAATTAATAGTTTCTGTTTATTTATTAATATTCCAGATCAAACGAAATTCTGAAAAACCTGAGTTTGCTGCAGCTGAACCTAGTACAGATGAACCCGACATGTCTGATGCAGTACCTCGTAAGTAGAATTATTGGTTATTGATTTCAGTGTTGCTCTAAGTTAACATGGCTTCGATGATAGTTCTACAAATTTAAGCATACTTGGATTATTATGAGCAAGTTTTATTTTCAAGATATTTACTCATGATAAAGATAAATCTGTGTACTATGAAATCTAAATGGTTTCTGTATTTCATTTGGAATAAGGATATACTTTGCCTTATATTCAAAATATAATTTAGAGCCTACTACCTATGACTGTCCCCACTTGATGGATCATATAATGTATACAACTATTACATTGCTATCTGCAATTTAATAAGGGAGCCTTTATGCAGTTGTTGTCTGATAGAACTAGCAACCAATTTTCTCTCAAATCATACTATTGTTTTAAAAAGAATCCTCATAAGTATAGTTCAGAGAGAGATAGGCTTCATCATGCTCTAGATCATGATGTGAAGAAAATTTTTTCAGTGATTTCCTTATGGTTTCTTATGGGAATCACAGTACACCTACATAGAAAATGTTAAATTCTACTTAACCCCCATCACCAATGTGGTCAAATTTATTGAATACAATCCACTTTTGAAAAGACATTGATAACGTTTATGTAGCAAATTGCTAACAATTACATATTTTCCTGCTTTTATAGTGGAAGTAAATACCCAAGTTGAAGCACTCGTCAATGGCCGATGGTAAGTTTGCGATTTTTCACGAGAGTTCTTTGTTTTTTTTTATTTTCTTTAAGACAGTTTTTTTTCAAACCTGCTGTTAATATTTTTCTCTTGAAGAATTTATAGTAAAATGACAAGGGATTCGAAATAAGAGAATCTAAAGCTAAGGTTATGCTTTGAGTATTTTTATTTCATTGAGGAAATTATTTTGTTGGGATTAACAATTTAAAACATTTCAAAACTTATAAAGAAATGTACTATTGAATCTTTTTATTTGTTTATTTTACAAAATGATTGGCTAGTTTTTGTTTGCGAGGGAATTATTTTTATGTTTCCTCTTGTTGTTTCAGATCAGCACTGATCAAGCTGCTTTATGATCAAAAGTGTTCTATCTGTGACTATTTCAGTCTTTGTTTTCTCTCACAGTCTATTTAGGAATAAATTATCCAATTTCTCTCTCCCTCTTAAAATAGAAGGTTATGAAAGAATTACTGGGTTTTCATCATCCTCCTTTAACGTCTGTTTTCCACACTGGCATGGGTTGGACAGTTTGACCAGAGCTCGCAAGCTGGAGGGCTGTACGAGGTTCCAGTCTGATTTGGCTTGGTTTCTACACCTGGATGCCCTTCCTAAGGCCAACCACTTACACTGTGTGCTGGGTGCTTTAATGTGTCACCGGCACCAGGCACTTGGAGCTAGTGCTTTTTACCTGGCACCATCACGAGTGCTTTTTATGTGGCACTGGCACGGACTATGAGAGCTTTGGCTCTTGCTACAGGTGCTTTTGACTCTAGCCACGAGTGCTTCTTGCAACAGGACTCTCGACACGGGTGCTTCTTCTTGCAACAGGACTCAACGTGGGCGCTTCTTACTACAGGACTCTCGACACAGGCACTTCTTGCAACAGGACTCTCGACGCAGGTGCTTCTTGCAACAGGACTCTTGACGCAGGTGTTTCTAGCAACAGCACTCTCGACACTGGCGCTTCTTGCAACATAACTCGACAAAGCCGCGTTTAGCTACAGAACTCTCGACACGGCCACTTTTAGCAACAGGACTCTCGACAGCCGCTTTTAGCAACAGGACTCTTGACACGGCCGCTTTTAGCAACAGGACTCTCGACACAGCCGCTTTTAGCAACAAGACTCTCAACACGGGTGCTTTTAGCTGCAGAACTCTTGACACAGCTGCTTTTAGCAACAGGACCCTCGACTACTTAAAAAAGTGGAAAGATTTTAAACCTTTTAGCAACAGGTCTCTCAACTACTTAAAAAAGTAGAAAGATTTTAAACCTTTTAGCAGCAGGGCTCTCAATGCAGTCACTTTTACTTGGCACGGCCACTTTTAGCAACAGGACTCTTGACACAGGTGCTTTTAGCAACAGGACTCTTGACACAGGTGCTTTTAGCAACAAGACTCTTGACACCGGTTCTTTTAGTAGCTGGACTCTTGACACACGGGTGCTTTTAGCAGCAGAACTCTCAACATGGGTGCTTTTAGCAACAGGACTCTCGACTTGACACTGGTGCTTTTAGCAACAGGATTCTAGACTACTTAAAAAAGTGAAAAGATTTAATATTGACTAAAAATAATTGTTTCAAATTTTGACACATGGCCAGCAATTTTAGGAGGAGAGTTAGTCGATTACATCAACCCCTTTGCTCAAGTGGTACTTATTTTATTGACCCCGAAAGGATGAAAATCAAAGCCAACTTCAGCAGAATTTGAGCTCAGGGCATAGAGCTGGAAGAAATGTTGCTAAGCATTTTGTCTGGCATGCCTATAATTCTACTGGCTTGCCACCTTATTTGTGTCTACATACAGACACAAAATATTGATAATAATTTCATCAGTACCTTTTCTTTCAAATATTTTGCTGTAAGAAGCATATGCATTTCTGGAGTTAGTTAACTATATAACATTGCCATAATGAACTAGAGTATACTGATCTTATATTCCTGTTACCTCCTCTGTAAAAACTAAGGGCTTAAGAAATGGTTGTATTCTTCATATTTTTTTCACAAAAGCCTTATCAGCCAAACGAAAGATGACTTCAAATTGGGTTGAAATGAAGTTGTAAGCTTCACTTGCTAAGAGCTTACCATTTAATCTATGGGTGTTTGCTAACAGTACCTATAATATCTTTTTAATATTTAGTTTTGTTAAGGCGGCGAGCTGGCAGAATCGTTAGCACGCCAGGCAAAATGCTTACAGCATTTTGTCTTCACATTCTGAGTTCAAATTCTGCCGAGGTCGACTTTGCCTTTCAACCTTTTGAGGTCGATAAAGTACCAGTTGAATACTGGGGTCGGTGTAATCGATTTATCCCCTCCCCCGAAATTGTTAGCCTTGTGTCAAAATTTGAAAACAATATTTTGTCTCTACCAAAATACTGACATTTTTGTTTATTTGTAGGGTAAGAATTATCTCCCTTATTGCTTAGGCGGAATGGACGATGGGTAGGGCAGTTGACCAAATCATTTTAATAGGTTCATAACTTTCATGGCTTGTGCTGGTGAGGAGTAAATCGTCATTGTGGGTCACTCATCTATTGAATGCGATATTTTAAGAACTAATTTCTAATCAAGACCAGTGTAATATAGACATGATTGTTTTGTTTTTTTATTGAAGTAGATGAAATGCAATGAATTTGAACTGTAAACACATGATTCTGTGTTTTTATCCACAAGCTGTTTTCGTTCCTATATATCATAGTATTTCACTTTTGTGGTATGGTTAGAGTTTTTTCCCTTAGATCATTGTTTAAAGACAAATATAGCAATAAAGTTGTTTGACTATCAAGTTTAAAGAGGTTTAAAAGTTATAGATTAAAATAGATTAAAAACTTTAATAGTAATAGATTAAACAGATTTACAATAATAGATTAAAAAAATTATAGAAAATGCAGAGAATAAAGGAAGTGTTAAAAGACTGAGGAGTTAGTTTTAGTGACACTCTGTTTCTGTTGAACAAAGGCTTGTCATAGAGGTTAACCTTTCCTTCTATTATCATCATTTAATGTCTACCTTCCATGCTGGTATGGGTTGGACGGTTTGACAAGACTGCACCATGCTTCACTGTCTGTTTTGGCATGGTTTCTACGGCTGGATGCCCTTCCTAATACCCTTCTATCAGTTGAACATAATCGAGGGGTTGGTTGAAGTGTGATCTCTGTTACTAGTTTATTAGTGTAAGTTAGTGTCTGAAAAAAAAAGCTCACCCTAGACTTAGCTAAAGGAAAATTTTTCCTGTTTCTTAAATTCTTTCTTTTATGCGATAATAATAATTGCTTGGAGAAATCTCCTTTGGTGAACACATCTTATATCTTATAAACTTCACTTTTATACTACTGTTCTGATATTGTTAAACACATTAATGTGTTTATATGTGTCGGTGACACGTTAAAAACACTCGTGCCAGTGACACATTAAAAAACACATGTCGGTGACACGTTAAAAACACGTGTCGGTGACACGTTAAAAACACTCGTGCTGGTGACACGTTAAAAGCACTCGTGCCGGTGACACGTTAAAAATACCTGTGCTGGTGACATGTTAAAGGCACACAATACACTCTCTGGAGTGGTTAGTGTTAGGAAGGGCATCCAACTATAGAAACCGTGCCAAAACAGACTGGTTTCTAGTGTAGCTCCCCGGCTTGCCAGTCTCCGGTCAAAACGTCTAACCCATGCCAGCATGGAAAATGGACGCTAAATGATGATGATGTGTATGAATACATGTGCACTGTTTGACTTCAGTCCACCTATAACGATACATGCAAACACTTAGCAAATGCTGCTACTCAGCAACATTGATATGCTTTTTCTCTGCCAGTTGTTATATAGTGTACCTTTATTGAATCTCTTGTACAGGTTTTCTGGAACTGTGATTAAAATCAACTCTTCTGATGGCAAATTAAAAATAAAGTTTGATACTTATCCAAGGGACAAATATGATAAATGGTAAGTTAAAACATGTTTGACTATAAATCTACTGAATAGACCTTCAGGGCATTAGAATTGCCTGGGATCTCAATTCTTCTCGAATAGGATCTTAAGCAGCCTCTTATCTAATATTAGGCAAGAGCTATTTGTTAATAGTGGAGATACAGGTTTTTTTTAATAAAGAGTACCCCACAGGAATACAGTAAACTGTAAGTACTGCCTCAAATCTTAGAACTCAAGGGGCTGATTACCTGGGTTCCAAGGTGTACGAGTAACTGAAGTCACAACATTCCTCCTGAATGGAATGCTAGTCCATCACAGGGTTATACATTTACAGTTGAGTGGACTGGAGCAATGTGAAGTGTATTGCTCAAGAATATAATGCACTGCTCTGGCCAAGAATTGAAACCATGATCTTGTGATTGTGAGTGCAACACCCTAACCACCAGGCCATGCAACTTCACTTTTAGGTATTCTCACAAGAGTACCTAGAAGCAAAAGACAATTCTAAAGTCTATTTTATTCTTTGTGTGCATGTGTATGTGTGAGTGTGTGTATGTGTGAGTGTGTGCATGTGTACATTAGTAGTAGCTGTAGCATTTTCTGTACAGCTAATCTCTTCCACATTACACTGTGTAACACAATTTTTGTCTTTGGGTAGTAACTGTTATTTCCTATTTGCTTACCACTAGAGAGTATGAAAAATGGCTAATATTTCCTTGAAACTTTGATTTTGTTACATTTATTCAAACCCCAAAGAATCCCTCTCAACACATGGCTCCCCCATTACTCCTGCTCATGATCAGAGATGCACGTATTGTCAGCCACTAAGGGAGATGCTCAAGTGGTTAAGGTCAAGCAACTCTGTGGAATTCATCACCATCCTTTAAAGTCCGTTTTCCATGCTGGTATGTGTTGGATGGTTCGACCAGAACTGGCAAGCTGGAGAGCTGCACCAAGTTCAAGTCTGATTTGGCTTGGTTTCTACAGCTAGATGCCCTTAACACCAACCACTTTACAGTGTGTGCTGACTGCTTTTAACGTGGCACTGCATGAACACTTTTACGTGGCACCAGCACGAGTGCTTTTAACATGGCACCACATGAGCAATCTCACGTGGCACCAGCACAAGTGCTTTTTGAGCAGAATATTTACTATAACGATATTTCTGCTTCAGCAACTCAATGCAGAATCTGTTTGAAATGTAATGGAAAATAGGTCAGTTTCAAAACATTGATGTCTAGGTCACAGAAAGAAAGTTTGAAGGGAATAGTACTCATTTCCTTTGATTTCTAGGTAAAACAAATAGGAAATAACACTTACTGACCAAAAAGAAAAAAAAAATTTCTTATACAGTGTTATTAGTAGATATTGTGTAAGTTTAAAAAAAAAAACAACTGTAAATAAAAATTTAACTATTTTCTGCTCTCGGGATTTATATTTTATGTTTATGCACTTGTATTTTACTTGTTGGATGTGGCATCATATTTCTGAGCCATGATTAATATTCCAGAGGTTATTGTTAACACATAGAAAGTAGTTTCTTGAAACATCTGGAGTTCATGTTGTGTATATATATATATATATATGGGTGGTGGTGGGATGGGTGTGTGTGTGTGGTCAGCGTGTGACTTGGAGCAAGTCTAGGTCATCCCATAATGGTAATCCATAACATTAGAAATTTAGGTAGATCAATCTAACTATGTCATCATTAAAGGTTACATATTATAACTGCACTGTTGTTTTAGGCTTATACTGTTGGTTAGAGGGTGATGTATAGAGTATTTGTATAGAGTATCAGTGTATCAGTTTATGCAAGTGCAGGGTTTCTCTTGTGTTTTCAGCAGCAGGCGTACTTTTCAAGAAGCTAGGATGCCTTGCTGGTTCAAGGAATCCTTTCATTCATGTGTGCATACACACAGCTGTCAGCATGAATTTTGTAGACAGCATTGCTGTAGTTAGTTTGGTCAATGACAATATTGAGAGTTGGCCAACAAAATTGCCTCCTTGCTCAACCAGATTGATGAATGACTTCCAACACAAGCACATAATGTTTATTAGGGAATTTTCTTGGGTGAAAACAAAAGTAGTTTCTTATTGCCTTTCTTCAGCTGCTATTAACAAGAAAACCATTTTGTTGGCTAGTTATAAACAAATTCACCACACCTGCCTATGCATTCAGAACTTAAAGAGCTGGAAGAAATGCTACAAAGTATTTTGTTCCATGCTCTAACAATTTCATGAATCCACAGTTTTGTACTGGTGCTTTACTTTCAGTGATAGTGTGAAAACTATTGAAATAGTGTTCTATAAACATTGTGGCTCTTCATCAGGAACTAGACTAGGTTGTGTATTGAAGATTGTAAAATGTGAAGTTGTGAATCCCTTCTTACTTATATCGGTAGAAACTCATTGCTGAGTTCCTTACTATTTAGATTACAGGAGGCTTCTCATGGCCCAACGTTAGACTCAGCATCATCTGTATTTTTTTTTGTTTCACTATATTAGAGATAACAAAACTTTTCTTGTAGCTATTTTGAGTTTTGAATTGCAGTGCTTCCTTGCTCAAACAGGTTGATGAATGACTACCATCACAAGTACAAAGTGTTTATTAAGGAATTTTCTTGGGTGAAAACAAAAGTAGTGCATTACAGTAGTGCTGTCTAGTTGACTGGACAGTTCTGCAGTTGGTAGTGTGTACTGCACAGTATTATTGCTATTCCTTCTTGAATTTATGGAAAATATAAACCAAGCTTTATAAAAGCACTTGGCTTAACACGAATACTGCCAACAATAGATAGTTTACTTTATTACTTATTGGTAGACACCAATGATATGATTGTCTTGTATTCCTATAATGCTCATTATAGAGGTATGAACATGGTGCAATCTAATTCCTCTCTATAAAATTTACAGTCCTGAAAAGTAATTCATCATTCATTTCTTTCCTTAGGCCAGTCACTACTATGACAGGCTGTATATTTGTATGTATGTGGGCAGACATAATTATATTTATCTAATGTTATTAATCTAATTTATCTAATATTATTATTATGCAATTCAGTAATTACATTTATTTGTATTAATTTGTGCATATAAATTCACTGTTATTACTGCTGTTATTTAATATTTTTGTTACTTCTATTTGGGATGCAGCCTGCTTTTTGTTTATATATATAATGACAATGAAACTGAACTAACTAAAGACAATCGTATATTTATGTTTGGATAATTACAAATGCTCTTTGAAATTTCTCACAGGGAAATTTTTAAAAATGGACTGAATATCGAGACTTTTAGACTGAATCATTGAGATTTGATGAATAAAAATAAATGACTAGAAAGACTGACCATTATAGATTTTCTGTGATGATAATTCTGAAATCAGCTATGAATTTTTTTTTTTTTTGATATCCCATATAGATTTTAGCATTGCTTAGAGTCTTTTGTACTAGTCTTTACCAAAAACCTAATTTTTATGAGATATAAACATGTATATGAGATATACAGGTGCTTTTTGTTTCTTGCTCAAATAATCATTCTGTGACTAAGAAAAGACGAGTGTGATTTGGTTGCTTATGAACTACTGATGATATTGTGCAGTATTAATGGAGCAACTCTGGGATTCTTCTTGTGTATTAATCTCACCAAGTGTTTGGAAACATGCTGCCAGTAAAATACAGGTAAAATAGACAATATATATATGTTCTACAGAGCAACTCAAAGAAACTTTGCTAGAATTTGTTATCTGGCTTATTTTGCCTCAATATTCATGGAGAATCTTTTACTTTTTGGGTTGTGAATTTTTATGGCCACTGGATCTATTTAAATCTAAGTTCTATTGAAGTAAAGTTTATGTTATGAAGAAATTGTAGAATAATTTAGACACTGAAGATTGTATTTTAAATGGAACTATGAGGACATAACTAACCCTGGTAGCTCCAAAACTAACATGTGATCTGTAGGTGTTGGTGTGGTTAAGAAGCTTGCTTCCTAACAATGTAGTTCTGAATTCAGTCCCACTGTGCTGCACCTTGGGCAAATGTCTTGTGAGTGGATTTTGTAGATGGAGTCTGAAAGAAGCTTGTTGTATACACACACACTCACACACATATATGTCTTAGGTTTCTTCTGTTTTCCATCTACCAAATTTACTAACAAGACTTTAGTTAATCTCAGTGTTATAGTAGAAGATACTTGACCAACGTGCCATGCAGTCAGACAACCTGAGACCATATAGTTGGGAAGCAAGCTTCTCAACCATACAAATATGCCTGCACCTCTGCCCCGCCTACACCTAAAGCATTAAAGACATTGTTAGGTATACATAAATATTAGTTTATTTTAGTCACTGTGACTATGATCATACTGGAACACAGCTCTTTTGCCCAATTTTTAAATAAAAAGCAATTTATATTGTCTTGTTTCCTTTTTTATTTTTAAAGATTGTATGTATGATTTGAAAGTGGTTTGGTTGCTGTTTCTCAAAGGTGAAGCAACTGCTTAGATACTCCTACTTTGGGTTATACAATTATTTTCTTTCTTTGATATATAGTCAACTTTTGTTAAGGAGATGTGTAATTGATTGAATTTATTTTAAAGTATCCTTCTTATAATAATAATAATAATAATCCTTTCGATACTGGGCACGAAGGCCCGAAATTTTGGGGGAGGGGAGTAGTCGATTTA
>JAOPUL010000001.1:63216532-63228554 GCA_027564515.1 Octopus rubescens | reverse complement strand
TATGCTTTAGTGTAAGTGTTTTGATGTAATACTGGTGTTTGCTCTTCCCACCTCTTGTTGCTCTTTAGTTATTTGCTGGTGTCTCTAAGGTAAAGGAATTGCCAAAAATGTGTCAGAGCAACAACACCAATAATCAAAGCTGGTGGAACCGATTTTTTTTGTCTATTTTCTTTAGTGGCAATTCATTCTGCTCCTGAAAAACTTTGGCGCGGATGGTGTTAAACTAATCGCTCAAGTGAAGAACAAAGATTCTAGAGGAGCCATGTTTGGTGGTAGTGGTACTGGGTGATGATAGTGTTGGTGGGGGAAGATAAGGTGTTGCTATGACTGTTGTTATTGTGGAAGATGTTCTAATTGTGGGGTGAGAGTGAAGGTTGTTGTTTTAGAGGCACAATTTGTTGATGTCGTTAAAGGGGACAGAAACATAACACATATTACACTGGCATGTGTGCATGCACATACAGAGAAATTGGATGTGTATGTGTATTTATATATATATATATATATATATATATAATAAGTAGATAAATAAATAAATAGATAGATAGCTAGAAGAATAGTAGGGGAGAGAGGGCTTGATGAAGATAGAATAATTGTTAGTGATGATAATAGGGTTGTTTTGAGTAGGTTGAAAATAAAGGCAAGGAAGAAGAAATGTTGAGAGATGAGAAAAATAGATGAGGTGAACAATTAAAACTGAATTTTTTTCCTTTCTTCCCCAAATAAATTTGTTTGGCACCATTTTTTTCTTATCTTGGTTGAAAATATTTTTAAAAAAAATTGTAAAAATTAAAAAAGAACAATGCCTATGAAGGTAAGTTGGGAGGAGAAAATAATTTCTGTTGGGAGTTCTTTGTGTTATGTTGGTAGATCTAAATTGTTATATTGAAGACAGTTGTCCCCTATGTGAGCAGAAATCTCTTTTTGAAAATGCCAAATAAATTTGATAGCTTTTATTTTCGTTTTGTTTCTGAAACCCAAAGAGAAAGCAAGTGATTGCTTTTTTTTATTAATTAAATTCTAGCAAAGAGAGTTGTTGTTGTTGTTGCTGAGATTGCATCTCTCCTTCCATCTGTTTCTCTTCCATTCATTCTCTCCCTCTTCCATTGGCGCCTGCAACTCTTTAGATTAAGAGATAATCCTGCTAGTCCATTGTAATAAAATTGTCCCCAGAATTGGACAGTTTCTTTTAAATATAAGTAAAATCTCTTGTGTATGCACTAAAGCTCAAATCTGTATACTAGTGAAAGTTATGGTAGTACTGCAAGCATATTTGGTGTAGGGACTATAGTTAAGAGGATTTTGCATTTTGTCTAGACTCTGTGGAATTCCCCCCTCTCTCTCTCTCAAAACATTCATGTATACTAGAGCTCAGTAATGTTTTCAATAAGTTATTGTTGTTTTTGGTAGTGGCAGTTGTGGTGTTGTAAGGAGCACTTTCATTTCTGAGTTTTGTTTTTTAACTGGAACAATTATTTTACAACAGACCAATGAAGAAGCCTCTGCATTGTCATTCATCTTGCTAGGAATAGCAGCCAAGTTTCCTTCACCATACCTTTCTATGTTAATTAAGAAAGGGAAGGTCACATTTGATAATGTGGTTTGATATACACTGTTTCAGAGAAATAAAAAAGAAAAATAATAAAGGGATGGTCAAAACTGGAGCACCTTTGGCCATAGATCAGCTCAATCAGTACTGTCTAAACAGCAATGAGGAGAATACTCCTTATTAATTCATTTTTTTTTAATTAAAAAAGTTTGCTTTTCAACCACATGGTTCTGGGTTTAGTCTCATAGCCCTGGGCCAACCAAAGTCTTATGAGTGGCTTTGGTAGACGGAAACTGAAAGAAGCCTGTTTACATGTGTGTGTGTGTGTGTCTCGTTGTGACATCATGTGATTGTTGTAAATGATTGTCACTGTCGTTCGTTTCCAATATTCTGCAAGATCATGTCTGATATGGGGGAAATATTACCTTACTTGAAAACAAGTGAGCCTTGGTGACAGGAAGGGCATCCGGCTGTAGAAAATCAATAAACTTTGTCCAGCCGAGGCAGGCATGGAAAAGTGGATGTTAAATTGATGATGATGATTGATTATGTAGCCCCAAGATATTTCACGTCATGACTGAACACATTAGTGGTATACCTGCCATTAGAGTATACCTTGGGCTCCTCTCTTAAAGTTTTGGCTCCATCTGATTTGATACATTGCTGTTTTCAGTATATGAACTATTCATACCAAAATAACTTTTGTGGAGGCATTCTATTTCAATTTTAATCCCCATGTTAACTGTCCCTGTAAGTCAAGCAGCAAGTCTATATTATGATTCAGTATGAAACGAATGCCATAACTTTTAAATTCTCTCTCCCTACAAGTTTAACTGGTCATATGCAACCATGTCACATCCGACCAGTTTTATGTTCAAAACCAACCAGATCTGGCCTCTCACACCTGCCCTACAGTGTCATTCTAAAAATAAATCTTGAAGTTATGAGATAATGCATGATTAATTTAAAGCAATGTGAATAAATAAGTATTTCATTTGACAGTAATCTGAGTGCTAAAGTGTTAAACTGCCTCTGTTACAAGTACTGGTCATAACAGTAAGCTTTTGCAAATTAGCATAACTGCAGGGTGTGCATACACACACATACATGCATGTACGCACACACTCACACACCTCTGTAACCACATAGCCACATTTTATGAAATCATAGCCAATCTCCCAAGATTTTGTGCCAAAAGTTGAAACCATTATTATTATTAAGGCGGCAAGCTGGCAGAATCGTTAGCATGTGGGGCAAAATGCTTAGCAACATTTCGTCCGTCTTTACATTCTAGGTTCAAATTCTGTCATTTTTGACTTTGCCATTCATACTTTCGGGGTATATAAAATGAGTACCAGTTGAGCACTGGGGTCAATTTAATCGACTTATCCCCTCCCATGAAATTGCTGGCTTTGTGCCTAAATCAGAAACCATTATTATTATTATTATTATTATTATTATTATTGAGGCAATGCACTGGCAGAATCATTAGCATGCTGGACAAAATGCTTAGCATCATTTCGTCTGTCTTTATGTTCTGAGTTCAAATTCCACTGAGGTCGACTTTGCCTTTCATCCTTTCAGAGTTGATGAAATATGTACCAGTTGAAGACTGGAGGTGATTATTCAACTAGTCCCCCGCAAAAAAATAAACAAAATTTCAGGCCTTGTGACTATAGTAGAAAGGATTATTATTATTATCATGAAGGCAATGAACTGGCAGAATTGATAGTGTTCTGGACAAAATGCTTAGCAGCATTTTATCCATCTTTACTGCTTGAGATCAAATTCTGCTGAGATCGACTGTCTTTTATTCTTTTGGGGTTGATAAAATAAGAACCAGCTGAGTACTGGGTCAATATTATCGGCTGGCCCACTCCCACAAAATTTCAGGCCTTGTATGTGTATAGTAGAAAGAATTGTTGTTGTTGTTGCCGCCACCGCCGCCGCCTTTCATCCTTTTTGGGGTCAATAAAATAAGTACCAATTGAACACTGGGGTTGATGTAAATGCCTATCACCCTCCCCCCAAATTTCAGGCTTTGTGCCTATAGTAGAAAGGATTATTATTAAGTCAATTAGCTGGCAGAATTGTTAGAGCATTAGACAGAATGACTTGTGGTATTTGTTCTAATTCTTTTCATTCTGATTTCAATTACTGCTAGTGTCCATTTTGCCTTTCATCCCTCCAGGGTCAACAAAATAAAATACCTGTTAAGTATTGGAGTTGATGGCATTGACTAATTCCCTCCTTCAAAATTGCTGGCTTGCACCTAAATCACAAATTATTATTATTATTATGTGGCCTTTGTGCCCAGTATAGAAAGGATTATTATTATTGTATTGTCGTATCTTTTTGTCAGCCCTTGTGGCTAATAATAAAATCGATTATTATTATTATTATTATTATTATACTCTAACTCTCCTTAGCATTCTGGACGAACATTTTCCAGCATTTCAGTTCTAAATTATTAACTGGAAATAGCATTAGTTGGGATTGAACTGGTGACACATGTTAAATATTGAAGTGAAAGAACTCATCATTATAGTTGTTATTACTTCACTCTATAGAATGTGGTCAGGTTGGTTAATCTCATACTGAAATCATTAAGTTCTCCAATAGTGGTTAATGATGATGCGTAGTGGTGGTGGTGGTGTTTGCTAGCGGTGATATTGTTAATGAAATTACTAATAGTCAATGGTAGCTCGGTCACTTGTTTGTAGTGATTGTGTGATCACTGTTGCTAGTAAACACTATAGTAGCTGTTGTAGTTATGTGGTCAGTGTATTGGTAGTAATGTATTATGTTGAGTGTTATAGCAGAGACTGTCCATCCAGGAAATTTCCTCCATTCTTTGCCCCGTCTTTAAAATTGATTGATAGCTTCAGTTTGACAAAGACCTTAATTAGTTCTCCAGTTGATTGCTAATTTATGACCTTGTGACCTCATTAATTTTGTTTACGACTCTTTCAGTGGAAGCAGTGGTACATCTGTCAGAAAGTTAGTTGGCTTTTCTTGTTCGCACAATATTTTTTTTTACCTCTTACAAAACAAGACTCGAGCAGTTTACTTTGCATAATTTCTCTATCTGTCTGCTTACTCACCCCTTGATGTGATACAGTCTGTTTGATGATGCTTTCATTCCATTACTGTCATTGACCATCCTCAAGTGAGCCATTAGATTTTCATTGCCTGCTCACTACTATTGATTACATTCATGAATGTAATCAATAGTAGTGGTAATTATATTTGATAATTATATTTTTGATAATTACTCTTTTCTTCCTTTCTTTTTCTCTCTTACTCTCTTTAAACAACGTTGACAATGTTCATATTATTTGTGCTATAAATATCCTTTAAAATGGTGTAGGTTATGATGATGATGATGATATTGACCGTGTTATAAATATATATATCTGTTGATATTCTTTAAAATGATGTAAATATAGAAATATCTGAGAGTAATTCCTGAAGGCACGACTAGTATTTTATGAACTGTTGATAAAAAAAACAAAAACAAACTGGGTATTTTTGAAATTAGTTGCTTGGTCCAACAACTGCCAAATTTCTCTCAACAAACTCTTTTCTTTAAAATCTGAGGATGAGGGCAGCAAGCCTGCTAGTAAGGATCAAAATCAATCTAAGGAAACATAACCACCATCTTTTCTGGAATGCTAAAGCTGCAACCTTTTTTGAGAAATGGTGCCGCATGAGACATGGCTCATCATCGGGTGGGCTGCACTACTAAAAATATTTCAAGGTAATTTTTCATTAGGGATGCCATTCAGAAAGGCCTGTGAGACGTAGTTCGCCCAAGAGTGTCTTAGACATTTGGTTTGCTATGTTTTATAGTTCTTTCTTAGCAAAACTAACCAGAGCTACTCAACATCATCATTATCATCATCAACATAGTTGTCGTTGTCATCATCACCACCACCATCGTCGCCATCATCAACTTCTTTAAACGGATGTGCACCCAGGCACGCTAACTATCCCTCACCTTTCTACCACAATCTACAAATATATTTCTAAGCTCTTTCCATCCCTTATCATTCTTGTACTGTCTACACCTTCTCCATAATCAACATCATAACACCCCATTAGCAGTTACATTTCTCTAGTGTTTTACATTGTTTTTATTAGTGGAGTGTTGCTGTTTATTTGTATTGCGCCGAGTCTTGTATGAATTGTTTATCAATTTGAATAAATGCTCATGCAGAACAGGGAGCTGGATCATCATTCTCCTTCACCCAACTGTTGATAATTTCATTGTCTGTCACTTATTTCATACCTGTTTATTCACGACATGCCTCTCAAATCTGAATCAGTGGTAAACATTTGGTTCACTTAATTAAACAGGATAAATAAATGAAATTAAAATCAAAAGACGATGGAAATGATTATACATGATTAAATCCTTTAGCATTTAAACTGGCTCGTCCAACCCATGCTTGCATGGAAAGCGGACGTTAAAGGATGATGATGATGATATTCAGCTAAAATATCCAACCTGTTTTATGTTCAAATCAACCAGATCTGGCCTCTCACACTTTCCATACAATGTCATTCTAAAAATCAACAATCACATTGTGCATTACCTTAAAGCTATGAGATAATGCTTGATTAATTCTAAACAATGTGAATAAAGAAACATTTGACAAAGTAATCTGAATGCTAAAGGGTTAATATGAGTGATATAAAGGAAGTTACAAGTATTTTTTTTCTTTGTTTATTTCAGTTTTCTGTTTACATCTTAACTTTATGGTGTTTCTCCTTTACATTTTGGTTACCAGTCATGTGATGTCTTTCCTTTCTCTCTATAAAATGGAGTTAACTGATTATCAGCTTAAGGATTTTGTGTTCAAATTTAAGGCAAGCATTTTGTTTTGTATTTAGGTGATATATTTAGTTCATTCTTAGTACATTAGTATAACTTAATCATAACTGCATGCTTCAGTTTTAGGTAGCTGTTGAGAATAAGTATCAAATCATTTGAGATAAATCTGTATCCTATCTAAGAGAATGTTATCTATCATCTAGTCAATAGAACTGAACTAAGTCCCCTGAGGCTTAAAAGACATTGGTAACAACGTAACCAAAGCTTCAAGACACGATTAAGTTGTACCAAAAGCAATATTTGCCATATTACTCTAAAACTAAATGTCTCCACAAAACAGTCAAAAAGCTCTGTATTTAAAGACAAAACTTTGTGAATCAGTCATGTGATGTATTAATTGGTTATTTATCATGTAACATTTCAAAGTGTTCTTATTTAAATGAAAACCTTTCTCCAACATTTTATGTAAGAACCTTTTTTTTGTTAGGTTATATTCTAAATACCAGCTTTATAATATAATTATTAAATCTCTGCAAGTTCTTGATTATTTTCAATAGACAGTATTTCATTAGAAATATTCTGTCTATTGAAGGTTTAAAATGTATCAGAATTAACTCTGGCTAATAGACTTTATAATTAACTAATGCCCATGATGCCACACAGTAGGACTGAACCTTTCCCATTCACATGGTTCTGGGTCCAGTCCTGTGACATCTTCGGCAAGTATACTACCACCACCACCACCACTACTACTACTATAGGTTTAACCAAAGCCTTCTGAGTGGATTTGGTAGACAGAAACTGAAAGAAACCTGTTGTGTGTGTATATATTTATGTGTATGTTTGTGTCTCATTGTCTTGACATTGCATGGTAGTCATAAAATGATTGTTACTCTTATACAAGCCATGTTATTCATTTCCAATATATCAAGTCATGTGTATATATTACCTTGCTTGGAAACAGGAAGGGCAGAAAACTATAGAATAGAATACTTTCCTCAATAAGCTCTGTCCGACCCATACATGCCTGGAAAAAGGATGTTAAAATGATGATAATGCAACAGAAAGATGCTTAAAAAATGTTTTTTAAAATCAAGGCTTACAGCTCTGAGATATATATATATAAAAAAATCACATGAAACTTGTGAGCTGGATAGCAGTCTGGAAATAGTGGTAATAGAACAATGAAAATAAAATATCTATTTGATGAAGTAGCTGTCTGGTAGGGACACTGCTGTGGACAAGCAGGATCAAGGTAAGGATATGTATAGGTTCCATGTTAATGAAGTAAGACAGTGGTTCTTAACCTTTTTTTTTTTGTAGCACCCCTTTTTAAGTAGTTGTTATGCCTAGCACACACCTATATGGTGAGTTGGGGTATCACGACTAAACTAACTTAACATGGATGATAATTTATAAATTTTACTGATAAAATAGATTGTATAAACTTTTAACAGTGAAAGGATAAAAAATTAATAAGGACAAAAGTTGTACATTTACCTTATACATTGCAAGTTAATGACTTAGCTGTGCCTGATGAGATCTAATTAAAATTTTCTATATCAGTTCGAGCAACTTTGTAAATTCTACACAATTGCTCGACCTGCTAGAAATAGCAGCACACTACTACTTATCTCTCATTTCATTTTAATAACCATTACTAGTTTTATCATGTATAATATAATTACTACTATAGGTAAAATTTAGTATGTTAATTATGTTACCTCACCGATCACAAAATCCTAACTGCCCCCTTTGACATGCCCAGTGCCCCCCTCTTGGCAGTGGTAACACCCACATTCAGAACCTCTGAAGTAAGAGGATGATGATCTCTTATGTGACCACATGTGGTAGATATGTTTCATAGCCCTGTAATGTTGATGCCATTTACTTGAAAGGTATAATTTTTGTCTTGGGAGGTAGATTTAAAACTTTTTGTTTCACTTCCTGATTGATGGTTGTGGCAGTGATATTGTTGGTGAGTGGTGTGATGATAGTTGTGATGGTGTCATAGTAGCAATGATAATAATGATGATAGTCCCAGCGGTCTTTTGATAATGGTTGAGGTTGTTGTGCCATTGATGGTAATAATGATAGTAGTAGTAGTAGTAGTAGTAGTAGTGACTCTGTGATGGTTGTGATTTAATCAGTATTGGAGGTGGTGGTTTTTGGAAACAGTGGTTCTGGTAGCAGCAGCAGTGATATTAGTTGTGGTAATAGTGATGAGTACTGTTGGTAGTGGTAGAAATAGCACCATGGGGCTGTAAAGAAATATTTTCTTGCTATAAAAAAAAAAGTTTGGGTTAAGATAGATTGATTGAAACCAGTCACCTTCCTCACCTTTGCACTTCTGCATCCATGGCAACAAGCTTGTTTTTGGTAGGAGTTATGTTGTGTGGAGAGGTGCTAAGAGTTTTATAAGAAAATGTTGGAGAGCTGACAGTGAGACTACAAACACTTGTCACATTTTTCTCACACTGTTGTTTTTATATCTATAATAATGATATTTCAAGATGTTGATGATGATGGTGATGATTTATTCTTTTTAACTCTAATAACAGTAATAAAGATACATTAGTAAAATTGATGATGATAATGATGCTTCTGCTGCTAATAATTTCATATAAATAAAGTAAAGTAATAATAGTAACAGTAATTGCTTGTTGTTGTTGTTGTTGTTATTATTATTATCATTATTATTATTATTATTCCAATAACAATAATATTAAATGATGATCATGGTGATAATAATAATGACAACTGATAATGATGACAATTTCTTATGAGTAGCTTATAATAATAAAAATGATGTAAATGATAGTAATAGATATAGTGAAGAATATGACGGGCGGTGGTGGTACTACTGGCTGCTATTGGTAATGGGGGTGAGGTGGGAAGTATGTAAATGTCTGGGTGGTGGAGGTATGACAGATAAAAGGATACCAGAAGTTTGATTATGATAAGGGTGGAAGAGATTGGTTAGGGGAAAGTGTTATGGCTTAGTAGGGAGCTGATGACAAATAGATTATGGGTTTTTCAGATTTGTTGTTTAACATACACACACACACACACATATATATAGCTATTGTTAATTGTTATACTGTTGAATATGCACCACACACACACACAAACATAAACATACCCACATATGCATATATATATGTGAATACGTATGCATTCACATACCAATAAATAAAAAAAACATTTATACGCATACTCAGACGCTCTTACTCTTTCTCTCATACTTATACAACAAACTACTTTTATGCAATAAAAGTCTTATGGAGGTCCCAGTGTTGAAAATTTGACATGTACTCTGTATTTGATTGAAGATCAAAGAAACTGTTGGTCACTTTTATTGCTAAGAAGAAGAGAAACAACAACAATAACAATTTTTTGCCAACCTTCTTTACACTTGTGCTTATGATTTTTGCTACCATTGTTGTTGCTACAGTCTTTTACTGTTGTTATTGTTGTCATTTTGGTAGCGGAGCTTTTATCACTGCATCAGTTATGCGTACTTTTGATTCTGACTTATAACCAGTGAATATGGGCATCCATTTAACTTTTAATATACTTTATAAGACTTTAGGGATATTCTTTTTATCTTTTTACTTGTTTCAGTCATTAGACTGCGGCCATGCTGGGGCACTGCCTTGAAATTTTAGTCGATTGAATCAACCCCAGTACTTTTTTTTTCCCTTTAAGCCTGGTACTTATTCTATCGGTCTCTTTGCCAAACTGCTAAATTACAGGGACATAAACACACCAACACTGGTTGCCATGCAGTAGTGGGGGACAGACACACACACACACACACACACACACGATGAACTTCTTTCAGTTTCCATCTACCAAATCCACTCTCAGGGCTTTGGTTGACCCGAGGCTATAGTAGAAGACACTTGCCCAAGATGACATGCAGTGGAACTATGCCACATGGTGATGTGGTTGGCTTTTGTAAAGTTGGACATTTTCATATTTTCTGATGCCCATTCTAATATATTCTCAGCTGTGTCAACTAGACAAACAAAGGCAAGTTGGTCATGAACTTTGCCCATAGGCATCACATAATAGTTGCATTAATGTTTGAACACATAACAATCATCATCATCATTTCATCTTCATCAATTTTCCATGCTTATATGCGGGATTTGTAAAATTACCTCTTAATTACTTTCTCATGTGCAATGTTGTAACTTGGAGGCAGTATCATAGTATATCATGTCTGCTTTTTCATATTCTCGGCAACATAAAAGGCATCCAGCTGTGGAAAATCTTCCTCAATAAATCCCGCCTGACTCATGTAACTACTTTTCAACTTGCTAACATTATGTGACGGCATCATCATCACTTTAACATTCACTTTTCCATGCTTGCATGGGTCAGACAGGCATATTTTCTACGGCTGGATGCCTTTCCTGTCGCCAACCCGCACCTGTTTCCAGGCAAGGTAATATTTCCCATGGCCAGATATTTTTCCCACTGAAGACAGAAAATGGACAACATCACCTGTATGACTGTGATACTTGTTTATAACTATCACAAGATGTCAAGACAAGGGTATGTGCTAACATGTATACACACACACACACACACATAGACACACATACGATGGGCTTCATTCAGTTTCCATCTATCAAATTCACTCACAAGACTTTGGTCAGCCTGTGGCTATAGTGGTAAAACACTTGCTCAAGATGCTGCACCATGGAACAGACCCTGAGACCAGATGTTTCCTAATCATACAGCTGTGCCTGTGATTACTAATTCAGGACTTCACTTTACAACAGTTGACTCATCTCACAGCTTCAAATCGAAGCCACTGTGCTTCACATTGCAGCCACCATGTTTCACATCAGAGCCAACTTGTCTCACATTGCAGCTATTGTGTCCCTTCACTCCCCCTATCTAATCCTCTGTCTCACTTCACTTATATACACCTACATGTAACTTGAGAGTATGCCCAACACATCTTCTTCACCATATTTTCTCTCTTTCTCCTCTTTGTCTCTCCTCTCTCTTTTTCCAACTGAGGTAGCCACATATCTCTTCTCCTGCAAGACACTGTTTCTGTCCCTCTGTCATACTTTAACTACTGACCTTGTTCATATAACTGAATCTGTTGTAGTATTAGAAAAGAAATTCCAGGTGTGGAAGCAAAATATGGAATCAAAGGGCCTTAAAGTTAACTTAGCAAAGACTAAGGTTCTAGTAAGCCAGAAAACGGACAGGACCTTATCCCCTTAGGGTAAATGGGCCTGCTCAATATGTCGGAAATTGTAGCCAGGAATTCCATATAGTGTACTCAGTGCAAGCTATGGACACACAAGAAGTGCAGTGGAATCACAGGAAGTTTAACAGAGAAAGTAGTGTTTGAATGCAGAAGAGGCACAGGAGCCATAAAGACTAAAGATACATGGGAAATTGACTTTCTCAAATGCTTTGGAGGCTCCCTAGAGGTAGTAGATAATTTCTGTTACTTAGGCAACTTAATTAGCAGTGGAGGAGGATGTTCTGATGATGATAATTGTATATATTGTATATTATGTATATATATATATATATATATATATATATATAGACAGACACACACACATACAGCATATGCACATGCACACACACACACACATATA
>JAOPUL010000001.1:62803994-62822146 GCA_027564515.1 Octopus rubescens | reverse complement strand
AGTTATTTTTCCATATGTATTTGCTAAATTGGAACAGATATTGTAGGTAGATCCATGATTATTGTATTGTTAAGGATAAGATAATGTAGGGAAAAAAATAGTTCTTAATAAAAAGAAAATAAAAGAAAAAAATGTTCAAGTCCTTCACCAACCTGCCAACACTTACTTTCCCTGTCATGCTCTCTATCCCATTCTGCCAACAAAATCTATTAGAACATTTCCAATTACCTATCTATTGCCCATTTTTCTGCTAATGGATAATAATAAGTATTGGAAGATGTTTGTGAAACTGCAATATTTTGAGGGGGAAAATTAAACTCTTGTATCATTTGTGCTTTTTGTTTATTTGTTTTTATGGGGTTTTTTTTTGGGTTTTTTTTACCTTCCATGGTGTTGATGTGCCGTGACATGACAGAGTTAGGCTGAGTATCTGGTTGACTCTGTACCCTTTCCTCTATCTGCTGTTGTCTTCATTCTTCAGGTGGCTAATTTTACACAAGGCAAACTCCCCCCCCTCCCCCCCCGTTGCTTATTTATCAACAAAGAATTAAGGAGGATCTTCAGTATTGTGTATAGAATTGTGTGTGTGTGTTTGTGTTTGTGCAGTGTGGGGAGTGATGTATGTCAGTAAAGTGAAGGAGATAATTGTTGGGGAAGGGAAGCACTTTGTGTGTAGAGGTGAGCAGAATGTTCAATGACACCTCACCAGTGTATATATTGCACTTTGATGAGGGACACCTGGCTGTATGTGTAAAGGAGGGGGAAGAGGGAACAATAATAATAATAGTAATAATAATAGTAATTGAGTTGAGACAAGAGGAAAAATTGAGGAAGGTACATGTGATGGTGAGAAGACAAGAGAAAGTGAGGAAAAAAAATTGAAAGAAAGAAAGAGAGAGAGAGAGACAGGTGGAGAATAAGGCTGTGACAGTATATATATATATATAAGAAAAGTAGTCAAAGATAGAAAGGTAAAGGAGAGCAAAGAAAAGTGGAGAGAAATTGGTAAGGAGTGACAAAGGTTGAGAAAGAAAGGTAGAGAGGTTAAGAAAGATAGTGAGTGAGTTTTGTTGACAAACAGAAATTGAAGAGAGAAGAGAGGAAGACAGCTAGGGCTTTCAGTGACTTTTGGAGTATCTCTTGAGTATGAGAGCTCAGTCTCTGCTAGCTTCTGTAGTATTAAATGGAAGAGTAATAAAACTTCTGGAGAAGGTGCTAGTCAATTGAAGATTACTTTCTCAGAAAAGCTTGATAGACAATATAGAATAAAATATTCTGCTCACAAACCATGAAACCACTGAAGTAGATTTGAGCTCATGATCTATCAGTTAGTTTTGCAATACTTTATCTCCTGAACTATATCACTTCTAAAAGTTGGTAGAATGAGAAATAAAGAGAAATGGTTAGAAAAAAAGAGAGATAGAAGTGATCTGGGATGAAAGATTAAGACAGTGAAGTAGCGAAGTGTTCACGTTATAGTGTTTCCACTGGGCATTGTTCCTCCACATTTGGTCCCCTACCACACCATGGTCACCTCATTGTTAACATAACTTTTATAACCATTTAATCAGAGAGGGGGAAGGGCAACACCCATGACCCTTTATTTCTTACAGGGCCTTCAAGACTGGTGAGAGGAAAGGCAGAAATTATCCTCAAATTGGAGACCTGTTTGCATGAATGTTTGCAAAAGAGTGACCACCACTGAAGGCTCACAAGGACCTAGTGATCGTATTGCACCAAGTGACAGAGTAAACCCACTAACAATAACTTAGGACATTAAGAGCCACAGTTAATACCAAACATCATTTCATTTGTTACTCTACCGATTCTACCAATTCACTGCCCTAGACTGATAGGGTTGAGAATTCCTTATCTGAAATTCCTGGGACCAAAAGTGTTGCAGATTTCAGATTTTGAAGTATTTTTATATTTGCATCCATAAAATGGGACAGCTTGGAGATGGGATCCACGTCTAAAGACAATATTCATTTACATTTCATAATATAGCTTATATGTATATCACAAATATAGTTTTATATAAATTTTTAATAATTTTTTATACATAATACCATCATCGGTCTTCACCTATGATGTCATGTTTACAGCAGACAGTAGAGCTTAGCACAGTCTTCTGACTTGCTAGCTCCTGTCAAACCATCCAACCTATACCGACGTGGAAAACAGGCATTAAAAGATGATGATGTTAAAGTACACGTGTGCCATTTGTATTTTATTTTTTACTATACAGGTATTAGATTTTATGTAAAATATATAAAACATATAGGTGCAGGTGTGGCTATGTGGTAAGAAGCTTGCTTCCCGACCCCATGGTTCCGAGTTCAGTCCCACTGCATGGCACCTTGGGCAAGTGTCTTCTACTATAATCCTCGGGCCCACCAAAGCCTTGTGAGTGGATTTGGTAGACGGAAACTGAAAGAAGCCCATCATATATATATGTGTGTGTGTTTTTGTGTCTGTGTTTGTTTCCCGCCACTATTTGACAACCGGTGTTGATGTGTTTACATCCCTCTAACTTAGCAGTTCGGCAAAAGAAACCAATAGAATAAGTCCTGGAATCAATTTGTTCAACTAAAACCCTTCAAAGCAGTGCCCCAGCATGGCCACAGTCAAATATGACTGAAACAAGTAAAAAAAAAAGTACTGAACCTGATTACAGGTAAATAAAATGAAAACTGAAAAAAGTCAGCATTTTGTTTTTAAAGTAATGTTCAAGTAATGACGCTAGTCACACTGCTACATGGAGGTGAAATTCAGATCACACATAAAAATAACATTTTGTGTTTACTGTACCGGTGACACATAAAAGGTACCCATGCCGGTGATATGTTAAGGGCACCCGTGCCAATGACACATTAGATTCACCCATGCTGGTGACACATTAAAGGCACCCATGCCAGTGACACATTAAAGGCACCCAGTACACTCTATGGAGTTGTTGGCATTAGGAAGGGAATCCAGCCAAAATAGACTTGTGCCTGGTGCAGCTCTCTGGCTTACCAGTTCCAGTCAAACCATCTAAGCCATATCAGCATGGAAAACGGATGCTAAATGATGTACAGAAGAAAAAAAAGAAAAACCTGATGATCACTGCTTATAAACTTGAAGATAAATGTAACTCCAGACATTAAAACTACATCAAGTCTAAGGAACTTGAGAGAGAGGGTACATCATCAATAACATTACTGTGAGCTGGAAAGTTTCACAAGTTATCGGCATCCAGCTACAAAGTACTGTTTTGATTAAAAGGTTACAGTACATAAACCTGTACTTGGTGGAATCTTCCCAGCATGTTGTGGAATTTTTCATTTGTGGTGTGTCATGTCAACATTCAAAAACATTTTTGGATTTTGGAATTTCAGATAAAGGAATTTCAATTATATTTTATCAACCCTAAAAGGATAAAAGGCAAAGTTGACCTCAACAGGATTTGATCTCAGGGTACAGAAACGTTGAATAAATATAAAACATTTTGTCTTACACTGTATTGACGACCAAGTTGCTGTTGTGTATAATTGGTTGTGTTCAGTGTGACATCATAAAACAGTTTGCTTCATAACCACATGGTTCCAGGTTCAGCCCCACTGCATAGCATGTTGGGTAAGTGTCTTTTACTATAGCCCTAGGCTGACCAAAGCCTTGTACATGGATTTGGAAGATGGAAACTTGAAGGAAGCCCATATATGTATATATATTTATGTGTGTCTTTTTGCTTGTGGTTGTTCCCCTCCACTACTTGACAAATGGTGTTGGTCTACTTACATTCCTGTAACTTTCTCTCCTGTAACTCTTTATATGTTTGGTCTGATTCTCCAGCATCACATCACATAATAATCTTCATGTACAGTAAACTGGAACCTTTTAAGAATCTGCCTGGAGTTGACAATATGTTCTTCTGTTCAATTGTTTTGTATCAATATAATTTGCCAATTCTCCATCTTTTCTCTCCCACTCCTATCTCAAATTGAGGTAGTCATGTATCTCTTTTAAACCAAGATACCTATTTCTGTCTCTCCACCACCCTCGATACTACTCCCTACTCAATTGAGGGGTCTTGTCTTGCAAGTGACTTGGTGACCTCACTGCTGCTAGTGCCTAGTAAAATGTATCTAATACCATCTATAAAGTGATTGGCATGAGGAAGGGAATCCAGACATAGAAACCATACCAAAGCAGACAGTAGAGTTTGACCTCCTGTCCCTTGTCTTCCAGCTCCTATCAAACCATCCAACCCATGCCAACATGGAAAGCAGACATTAAACGATGATTACATATATATATATATATATATACATAGGTGCAGGCATGGCTGTGTGGTAAGAAGCTTGCTTCCCAACCACATGGTTCCAGGTTCAGTCCCATTGCGTGGCATCTTGGGCAAGTGTCTTCTATTATAGCCACAGGCCAACCAAAGTCTTGTGAGTGGATTTGGTAGACGGAAACTGAAAGAAGCCCATCATATATATATATATATATATATATACGTATGTATGTGTGTGTGTATTTGTCCCCCATCACCGCTTGACAACTGGTGATGGCTTGTTACGTCCTCGTAACATAGCGGTTCAGCAAAAGAGACTGATAGAATTATGAGGCTTTAAAAAATAAGTACTGGGGTCAATTTGTTTGACTAAAAATTCTTCAAGGTGATGCCCCAGCATGGCTGCAGTCTAATGACTGAAACAAGTAAAAGAATAAAATAATATATATTGTATATGTGTTTTTTGGCATTTGTTTACATCTGCAGTCACTTGTAACAAAACTGTTGCAGCCACTGTTGTCAGTTCTGTCAACAAATCATCTGGACACTTCATGATTTCTAAGCTGTGTGGAGTAAGTGATTCCTTTACAGCTAAGGGTTAGCATCAGGAAGTTCATACAGCTGTAAAACAATGCCTCAAATAACATATTTATGTGTGTATATATGTATGTATGTACAAAACAGGAGTAAAAGTACTCAATACATGTAGTAGAATCTATTTATTCAATCTGATTGTGTGTATATATATATATGTGTGTGTGTGTGTGTGTGCATACGTATGCGTGTATGTATTTATATATTTGTGTATGTGTACATATGTTTTTATATATATATATATATATATATATACACACACATACATATGTATGCATACATACACTCAAAACACACAGATGCATGTCCACACATTGAAGAAAATGTTGTTACCCTATATATATATATATATATATATACACCTGTATTCATATCGAAGCAGGTGTATACATAGTGCCTAAGATAAGATCTAGCTGACAAAAAGATAAGCAGTTCGTTGGTTTTTGACAAGTTCTCGTTAGTTTCCACACATTCCTCACACCAAACTCTTTAGATATTGGAAATTAGAAAAAAGATATTGTCATGCTTTGTAGAATTACATTCACTCCCTCCATCCAATACTATACTTGGCTGTCACCCTTCTCTGACAGGGTAGAACCCTTTTTCACGAGGCTTATACATCTTTGATTTAAGTTTTTGCACCTAACTTATTATAATTAACACAGACTGCTTTCCGATAATTGCAGTGGCCTTTTATTACTCTTTTATTATTATTATTATTATTATTATTATTATTATTATTATCATCATCATCATTAAGATGGCGACCTGATAGAAACATTACCACATCAGACAAAATTCCTAGTAGCTTTTCTTTCAGCTCTTTATGTTCTGAGTTCAAGTTCTGCTGAGATCAACTTTGCCTTTATCCTCTCAAGGTCAATGAAATAAGTAACAGCTGAACACTGGAGTTAATGTAATCAACTACCTGCCTTCCTCTAAAGTTTCAGGCCCTGTGCCTATAGTAAGAAGTATTATTATTATTATATTCAAGCCAGTGAGCTGGCAGAATCGTTAGCACGCCGGGAGAAATGCATAGCGGCAATTCTTCCGACTTTACATTCTAGGTTTGAATGCCGCCGGGGTCGACTTTGCCTTTCATCCTTCCGGGGTCGATAAAGTGAGTACCAGCTATGAACTGGGGTTGATAACATCGACTACTCCCCTCCCCCAAAATTTCAGGCCTTCGTGCCCAGTATAGAAAGGATTATTATTGTTAAGGTGGAAGGCTGTCAGAATCTTGACCATGTTGGACAAAATACTTAGCAACATTTCTTTGGCCCTTTACATTCTAAGTTCAAATTCCACCGAGGTCATCTTTGCCTTTCATCATTTCAGGGTTGATGAAATAAGTACCAGTTGAGCACTGGGGCATTTAGGGGCATGTTTCTCATCAGCAAAATACAATCTTTTCAAGGTTACTTGGTCAATGGACAGAATTTTATCATCATCGTGTTTCAACATCCTCTTTTCCATGCTTACATGTGTTGGACGGAATTTGGTGGAGCAGATTTTCTACTGCTGGATGCCCTTCTTGTTGCCTACCCTCACCTATTTCCAAGTAAGATGATATTTTGCCCATGATCAGACATGTCTCAGGAGAATGGAAACAAAGGACACCATTTGCAAGATGGTATCACTCATTTACAACTCTCCAGACAAGGAAACAGTAACACACACACATATGCAATGGGCTTCTTTCAGCTTCTGTCTACCAAGTCCATTCGCAAGGCTTTGATCGACCCAGTGCTAGAGTAGAAGACACTTGCCCAAAGTGCCATGCAGTGGAACTGAACCCAGAACCATGTGGTTGGGAAGCAAACTTCTTACCACACAGTCATGCCTGCTCCTATTTATGTTAGTAGAAAAAGTTAAAAAAGTTATGAAGCGTAATTTTCATAATTATCGAAAGTGAGCTAAGGGAAATAACTCCAGTGGGCCAATGGCATAAATTTAGATAATTCAGTCAATGTCCATAGTGTTTGAAACCAGATAAACATACTTTCCAACTATAAGTTGAAAGGCTGTCACTGTAGTCTGCCTTGATAGTAGTCAGTAGTACAAGACACTTAACTCATCTATTCCGACTTATGAGGAAGCATCTGGTGGTCACTCAACTTGCTAGAAGTAAAAACCAAATTTCCCTTAAATCACACCCCCATTCTCTTAAAGAAAGGAAAGGCTATATTGGTCCTAAATACATATTACTACTACTTAAGCCCTTCACTCACTTTGGGGTGTAGACCATCAACAAGTCTTCTCTACTGTTCTCAACTCTGAGCTGTCTTTTCTCTTTCTTTCCAGTTGGATCTCTGTTTTTTCTGTTCAGCTTCAGTATCTCACCATGTTTCCCTGGGGGAAGGTCTTGCTCTCCCAGGTCTTGTTGGTTGTGAATTGTCATCGATGCTTCCATAATTTTGCTTTTTTTTTGCTTGGTAAGGGTACTGATCCTACACAACCCTATTTTCACCTCTTGGAAAAGGTGATCCATATTAGTCTGGCACCTCTCCTTTGACCTGCCCAGTATTGAAGGTCCTACCTGCAGTATGCGCTCCACTGGTATAGTTCTGAGTCATTGAAGCACATAAGCCACCACATTGCAACAAAGATTGGACCTTAATACCCCACTAAATAATATGGGATGGTCATAGTTGGAACTCCTTTGGTTATATGACTGCTCAATCAGGTTGACCTGGGACTAAACAACAACTAGGGATATAGTTTATGCCATTGAGTAAATACTTTTCTTCTCTTATGGAACTGTTGTATGGTAAAGGACAGCAACATCATAAACTCACTAGCTTCAAATACTGTGCTAAGATATACACCAGTTGAGATAAATACAGACAAATAAATGTTGTGCTCTGACCAAGTCTACCTTGTTCTCTACACTTCAGTTATCATTAGAACTTATTAGCATATTGGTCTTTACATGGTTGCTCAACCTGCTAGAAATAGCAGCCAAATCTCTCTCAAATTACAGCTTAGCATTGCCCTAACCGGCCCAAATATTCTACCTGCTTTATGTTCACACTGGCCAGATCTGGCCTCTTGCACCTAATCTACAAATGTTATTCTAAAAATAAACAATCACATCTCAAAATCTCAAAGCTACGAGATAATGCATAATTGATTCAAAACAATGTGAATAAATAAGCATTACATTTGACAGAGTAATCTGAATGCTAGAAGGTTAAATCAAGGACACATTAAACAATATACTTCCTGATATACAAAGAGATGGGATGGCTATGGGTGGAACAGCTTTAATCATAATTAAGTTGGTTATCATACTGCCAAAGATGAGATTCCCCACTGCATTCTATTCTTTGATTGGTTTCTGCCAGAGGCTGTGGCCATGTTGGGACACCTAATTAAATATATTAAATTTTGTCTTTTATCTTTTCCTTGTTTCAGTCATTGGACTGCAACCATGCTGGGGCATTGCCTTGAAGGGTATTAATTGAACAAATAGACCACAATATTTATGCATATGTTATTTTTATGCCTGATATTTTATTGGTCTCCTTTGCTGAACCACTAAGTTACAGGAACATAAAACAAATCAACACCAGTTGACAAATGGTGAGGGGGTCAAACATAGACACAAAGACCCCACACACATACATAGAAATATATATACAATAGGCTTCCACACAGTTTCTGTTGACCAAATTCACTTATAAGGATTTGGTCAGCCTGGGGCTATAGTGGAAGATACTTGCTTAAGGTGCTACACAGTGGGACTGAACCCAGAACCATGTGGTTGGCAAGCAAACTTCTCAGACACACAACTACACCTGCTTCTACTATTTTTGTCTATAAAAATTCCCTCACAAGGCTTGGTTCAACCTGAGTCTATGGTAAATACTCTTGCCCAAGATGCTACATAATAAAATTGAACCTGGGCTCTCATGATTGCAAAGCAAAATTCTTAACTACTCAGTCATGCACCATTCAAAAATAGAGCTGCATGAAAGAGTAAATAATAGTAAATAAATCTTCCTCAAATAACACTCTATTATCTTACGTTAAAAAATGGGTACATTAAAAAAAATGTAGTCCTAGATATGTAGTGAAGGCACGTGACTTATTGGTTAAGGTATTTCTATTCCTAGTGGTGCATCATGTCCTTGAGTAAGACACTATATTTCACATTACTCCAGTCCACTCAGCTGGCAAAAATGAATAGTACTTGTATTTCAAAGGGCCAGCCTTGTCACATTCTGTGTCATGCTGAATTGCCCTGAGAACTAAGTTAAGAGTACTTGTGTCTGTGCAGTGCTCAGCCACTTGCACGTTAATTTCATGAACAGGCTGTTCCATTGATCCAATTCCATTGAAACAAACTGGAACATTCGTCATAACAGACTGAGTTCCAGAGTCCTAGATATAATATATCTGAAAATAAAACGAGATGGTCATAGCTTGAATGGCTCCTGAGCATATAGTCTATTGGAGCAGAGCTGTCTTGGGGTTAAAAACTAACATAACACAACAGCACTACTACACTCTATACCAGTTCATGTCACCAAACACCACCACCACTAGCAGCACCACCACCACTACACTCATACTTCCACATCACTACCTATTACATACTAACCCTCATTACCACCACTACCACTGCACAAGGTGATGTCAGTGTGGGTCATGTCACAACTGTAATTAACATAGTGTGTCATTTTGTATTAAGAGAGATATAGAGGTACAGTGTGTGTGTATGTGTTGGTTTAAAGTATAGATTAAAGTATATACATGTTTACATATACACATGCATATGTATGATGTGTCCACACACACACTTATACCCCTATGTGTACATTTATATGATCACATATGCATGCATACACACCCATATTCATTTACACATGTGCATACCCATGCACTTGTACAGTACATACAGAAATAATTATGGATGTGTGTATGTGCAATATATGAGACTTACATATACATACAGACATACACATATACCTACATACACATACACACACACACACATATATAAATATATATATATATATACATATGTATACACACATACACTGGATCACCTACGCTCTAGTGCACACATACATGCAATGCATTTACACCAATGTATGTATGTATATACACATGCATACATACACATTCACACATATACATGTGCAAACATACATACGAATGTACATACATATTTGCAACATACATTCATACAACACTGCAGGCACACACACACACACACACACACTCACTCACAATTATACATATGCAGGTACATATAGATACACACACCTCAGAAGTAGATATGAATATTTGAAATTCATGTCACTTTTCACTTCCTTCTTTCCCTTGTCAATTACAGCTTGCCTAGGGATGGAGTGGAAGTTGTAGGGAGTTTGTTGGGCAGGGGGAGTTGTAGAGGCTAGGGTGGCGGCTGTTAAGGATTGGATGGAGCAGGGAAAGTAGATAGTTTCTAGGTTCAAAAATATGTCCTTGTGTGTCATCATTATTATTATTATTATGACGAGCTGACAGAATCGTTAGCTCACCTGGCAAAATGCTTAGCAGCATTTCATGCGTCTTTGCGTTCTGAGTTCAAATTCTACTGAGGTCAACTTTGCCTTTCATCCTTCAGGTATCGATAAAATAAGTACCAGTTGTGCACTGGGGTTGATGTAATCGACTTACCGACTTCCCTGTAATTGCTGCTCTTGTGCCAAAATTTGAAGCCCTTATTATTATTATTATTAAAGCAATGAGCTGGCAGAATCATTAGCACGCCAGACAAAATGCTCAGTTGCATTTTGTATGTCTTTACATTCTGAGTTCAAATTTTGCTGAGGTTGACTTTGCCTTTCATCCTTTCAGGGTCACTGGAATAAGTACCAGTTGAGCACTGGGATCAATGTAATCAACTAGCCCCCTCCCCACAAATTTCAAGCTTTGTCCCTATAGTAGAAAGGATTATTGTTATTATTATGAAGGCAGCAAGCTGGTGGTATCATTAACATGCCAGACAAAATGATTAGCATTTCATCCATCTTTACATTCTGAGTTCAAATTCCACAAGGTCGACTTTGCCTTTCATCCTTTCAGGATCTATAAAATAAGTACCAGTTGAGTACTGGAGTCAATGTAATTGACTTACCCCCATCCTCAAACTTGCTGGCCTTGCACTAAAATTTGAAACCATTATTATTATTATAAAAGATGGTGAGCTGGCAGAATTGTTAGTATGCCAGACAAAATGCTTTGCGGCCTTTCTTCTGGCTTTACATTCTGTGTTTAAATGCCACCGAGGTTGACTTTGCCTTTCATCCTTTCAGGAGATAACTATCAGTTGAGCACTGGAGTCAATTTAATTCACTCAGTCCCCTCCCCCTAAAATTGCTGGCCTTGTGCCAAAATTTGAAAACATTATCATTGTTATTATTTTTATTCTTTATGCCTGCATGGAAAGCGGACGTTAAAGGATGATGATGATGATATTGGGTAATGGAATTATTTAAGCATTGACAAAATGCCTTACAGCATTTGTTCCAGTTCTTTACATTCTGAGTTCAAATCCTACTGAGGTTAACTTTGCCTTTATTTCCTCTGGGGTTGATAAAATAAAATACCAGTCAAGTACTGGGGCCAATGGTATCAACTAAGCTTCCTTCCTTCAAAATTGCTTGCCTTGTGCCTAAATTAGAAACCAGTATTGTTATTATAGCAACATTTTATCTGTCTTTGCATTCTGAGTTCAAATTCTGCCAAGCTCAGTTTTGCTTTACATCCTTTTGGGGTCGATGAAATAAGTACTAGTTAAGCAGAGGGGGGGGGCAATGTAATTGACTAGCCCTCTCCTCTAAAATTACAGGTCTTGTGTCTATATAGTAGAAAGGATTGTTGTTGTTGTTGTTTTCTTCAAGATTATTTTTACTCTTGTTATTGAGCATGTGTGACTATGTGGTGTGTGTGTGTGTGTGTTTTAATTATGTACGTGTATGAGGTATGTACATGTTAGTATAAGATGCATGCGTGTTAGGCATTGCTTGTGTGTGTGTGTGTGTTAAGTTCTAGAGTACATTAGAAAACAAACTATCCAATTCACACCAACAAAAGAACTTCTAAATATGACTGCTCAACTTGCCTTGCTAGAAGATATAATTGCAAAAGTTCCTTCAAATAGCTCTTTACCATCTTACAAGAACAAACCAGGCATGGCTGTGTGGTAAGAAGTTTGATTCCCAACCACATGGTTCTGGGTTCAATCCCACTGCATGGCATCTTAGGCATATGTCTTCTACTATAGCTTTGGGTCAACCTTGTGAGTTGGTTTGGTAGACAGAAGCTGAAAGAAGCCCATTATACATATATATATATATATATATATATACTTTATTTGTGAATTAGGGCTACCATTGGTTAAATCTTGCAAGCGTTAGGCAACCCCCAGATTACATGGAGTATCGTTGCTAAAGTCAGAAAATACAGAGGTCAGGGTACCAAATGTGAACTTTGCATCACCGAAAAATTAAACATCATACAAACAAAGGCTAACATCCTAAACATCAGGGATGAAACCTTCTCCCCCCTGCATACATAAGCAATATCTTACACTCCGATATTAAAAAGAAAATCCACCAAGTATTTCGCCGTTAGAAGCAAGATAAGCATATCTTCCTCTGGACGAAAATACAAAATATATGTACCATACGAATTCCACAGACAGAAGACACATGCCCCCAGTACATGAGCTCTATATACACTCAGAACATTACATAACATAAACAAACTTATATTTTAACAACCTAAATTTAATGTTGAAATTACAAATTTGATGTTGAAATATGTGTATGAATATGTAATGCATATAACATAAACAGTATACAGACATGTAGTACATACGAACACCACAAGCTCATGACAAATTCTGTAAAACCAGGTACATATAAGTATATTTCAAGCACATTTCAAATACATTTCAAATATATTTTCAAATTCATAATTCCAATTTATAATCAAAGGGAAATTATCTCCCAAAACAATTAATTATAATGAGTTACCCGCCCTTTAACCTTTATTTAACTATCGAACATTCGCGAGATTTTTGTCCGTGATCTGACAACAGTATGGAGTCGATCACCGATTTTTTTCTGTGTGGCAGGCTCGACCGAATGCTGAGTCCCACTCACCAGGAAACCAATGGTAGCCCTAATTCACAAATAAGTATATATATATATGTGTGTATGTATATTTTATATATGTGTCTGTATGTACGTGTGCATCTATGTGTATATATAGATGAATAGAAATATTTTTAATCGTTTGTATATTAAGTAATAATAAAATAAATCTGTCTTCCATTTCCTCGGGTGTTCTTTCTAAATAATGAATGAGCAAGTTGAACTGAGAAATATGATTGAAGTTTAAGATAACAGGAAGGAATCATTTTCTATTATCATTTCCTTTCAGAAGAAATATTTTCCTTTGAAACAATTAAATGACATTTGAGTGTACCTATGTGAGAAAAGTTGAGGAAACGTCACCTTTTACATTAGCGTCTTTGTATATTGACATTAACATAAGGAATATCGGGAAGTAATAAAATAGTCGTTTGAAGTACGTATATGCATGGAAGAAAAGACAGAGAGGGAGAGAGGGGAAAAAACGCGACCGACAGACAGACTCCTTTAGCCCCTATTTGCGACTACAGTGTGGTTTGTCGGGCACAGTAGTCGAGTACTGGGAAAACTATCACTCCTTATTATTTTTCTCCTGTTTACCTTTAGATCAAATCCCTAGAGAGTCTATACGTACAACTGGGAACGATCCTTTCAATTAAATCTCTTTATAGAGGCTGCCCACAGCAGTATAATTCTGAAAAAGTTGCGAAGACAAAGTAATTTGCTTTTTAAATATTTGATAAAATGTAAAGTGTTCATGAGTATTTTATACAATAAGATACAGGTATAAGGGCTATAATAGAACATTTACTGCAAACAAAGATTGGGGAATATTTCCCCTAGAAAAGTATCAAATGTTAATAAAATATTAAATATTATAAAATATTTTTTTGTATCGCGCTAGGGTCATTCTGCCAATAATAAATATGCATACTGATTCTATTTCACTTCTTTTATTATTATTAGTCAATAATGATAATAATAACCAAGCAAAATTGGTTAAATGATTAACTAGTTGACTAATAATAATGGTTTCAAATTTTGGCACACGGCTAGAAATTTCGGGGAGGGACTAAGTCGATTATATCGTTCCCAGTGCTCAACTGGTACTTATTTTATCGACCCCGGAAGGATGAAAGGCAAAGTTGACCTCAGTGGCATTTGAACTCAGAATGTAAAGACGGACGAAATGCCGCTAAGCATTTTGTCCGGCGTAGCAACGATTCTGCCAGCTCGCTGCCTTAGTCAATAATGAAAATAATAATAAAAGAAATGAAATAGAACCAGTGCATGTGTTTATTATTGGCATAATGACCCGCCCGCAATACAACAAAATTTGTTTCAACAAACGAGTTCACACCAAGAATCTTGCAAAGCAAATACAAAAATGAAATTTGAAAAATAGTTTATTTTTATTTTAAAATTATATAAAAGTGTCGCTGGGTGCAGGCGATTGCGAACACTGTACAACATGAGAAAGGTTACTAATAAATCGAGGTAGCTACTAAAATCTGTAGTTTATATCACTCCACTTAGGTTGTTATTGACTGAAAAAGTGTTAACATATAACTTAATTGCCTTTCCTTCTAAAATGTCGATTTCGTGAGCCCCATCGAACCGAAAATCAAGAGGCATTTTTAAACAGAGCATTTTTCTTGAAATATGCAAATCTAACGTGACATGGAATAAAGAGAGGGTCTCGTAGGTAGCAAGCACACGTCTTCCATGTAGACATTTCGATGTAATTAGATTTAGATGTAATTAGAGTTATACTAGAAAAACCTGCTAATATCACTATTCTCATTAACAATGTCATACAAAGTATGTATAATAGTTTTGAATCCTGCACATTTATATTTATGCTTGGGTTGGTTTAAATTGTCATTAAACTATTACAGTTGTTTGGTTAAATGTTTTTCCTGGTTATTTTGACCGTGAAAGTAGAGGCGAGTCTTGAACATTTTGTTCAGACCATTTTTTTTAAAGCCAAATCTCACGATCTATTATTTCAACGATCGAAGTTAGACTTTATTTCATTTTAGAAATCAGTATACAAAAATAATTTATAGAAATCGAACCCGTTTACGAGCGTTTTAGTATAGTTGCCGCTTTAGAACAAGCGCTCTGACAATATCCACTTACACCTTTAAACCTATATGTATTCTTCAAGCCTTTAACCGTTTTGAATCTTATGCAATCGTATTTGATTATATGTCTTTTGCTTCAGCGTTGTCTTGGTTCTAGTATCAAGTAAGAAACTGAAGAAACTATTCACACTGTAGCTATCTTCTCCACTTTCACATTGCATGTATATATCTATTGAAACCCTCTGTGTTCAATCTAATATGGACGCTGCTTTTTCCCAGCTCACCGATTCTCACGAAACCCGTCCAAGAGTGCTTAGAAACCAAACAAGAAAACCAGGCAACATCAGAAACTAGATAACGTAACGAGGATGCCTGAAATATGCGGTTGAACAGGTTCAGAGGGAATGGATGGGTTTCTTTTTTGTGTAGGTGGGGTGTAGTTATTTGCCGTGTATATGTAGTTTTTGTTTTGAACTGTCTTGTAGGATATGAAGTTCCTAATTAGTCACCCTACAAAATGGTCAAATATTTAAACAGCTTCTTAGTGTTCGACCATACTTTACCCATTCTATTTATCTAAATTTAAATTAAGTTCTATAGACGGTAAGAAAAAAATCTAAATTTCGGTTCCTTAATAATTAAAAAAAAAAAGAGGACCTGAGCTAATTAGTTGATGTTTGTGTTATCCTTTCTACTGCTATACATAAAAAAAATCTGATTAGAAATACTTACGTGGAAGGGAAGAAAAAACAGCTTTATCTTAAATGACTAATATATTTTATCATTTCATCAAAAAGGAGAGACAACTCTGATTAAGTTTTGATCATATTAGACCTCCCCAGCTAAGTATAGACTTCACCGTACTTACTGAAGTAGTCATGAGAAAATCACCAAGTAGATATAGTATTTCGTACATTAAGAGACATAAAAAATTAGAATTTTTTTTAATTAACGACTAATTAAGTAGTCAATAGTCGTTAATGGAATATGAGAAAGAGATGTTACGATCGAATCTGTTTGTACTATTTAAATATATAATTTCTTTTAATTTAGAAACAAGGACACTAACTTTTAAGGAACGGGTGCGAGCCGATACCATCGAGATGAATACTTAGCTGGTACTTCACCCCGAATGCGTGAAAGGTAAGGTTCACCTTGTTGAGATTCGAACTCAGAACGTAAAAGAGCCGTAATAAATACTGCTAGGTATTATTTTCTCAGTTCGCTGACGATTCTGCCAATCTGCCGCCCTGACTCTAATGAATAATCAAAACAAATATGTTAGTAGAATCGATGAGAAGCTTACTTCACCCCGCATACACACACATACATAAATAAATGGGCGCGCATACATACACAAATATATATGCATATGTATGTGTACATGTTTATATATGTGTGTGTGTGTGTGTGTGTGTGTATGTGTGTGTGTAATATGAAATTAAATAAATTACAAGTTAACAGGAATTACATAATCGATTTAATTACGTAATTCCTGTTCTCTCGTCATTCCATTAATTTCATATTACTCTTTGTACTTGCCTATCGCTTTATTTTAAAGTATATGTATATTGAATTCTAACACCAGGTTATTAAGTATCGCTATGCATAAAGTAGTTATTGTTGCTAATGTTTTTGATGTTGTTGTTGTTGTTGTTGTCTAGATTCAGGTCAACTCTTATCGAGGACACACAAAGTGAGAGTCATTCCCATCATGACCATCACATATTTTAGGAATATGTCGGACTGTGTATAAGCTAATGTATCCATTTCTTATGCATTTGCTATGTCTAGCAAGCTAAACAGAGCAAGAGAGGATACGCTCAGCGTTAGTGTAGAGATAGTTATCATATACTTTCCTTGCTTCAGTCATTGGACTGCGGTCATGCTGCAGCACCGCTTTGAAGTGTTTAGTCGAACAAATCAACCCCAGCACTTATCATTTTTAAAGTCTGATACTTATTTTGTCAAGTCATTTTTGCCGAACTACTAAGTTGCGGCGACATAAATAAACAAACCAACACCAGTTGTCAAGCGGTAGGGGTGACAGACACCAACACAATGTGCGTGTGTGTGTCCGTGTGTTTGTGTATGTGGGGGGGGCGTTTGTGTATGTATTTCTGAGTTCAAATCTGAACCAGATCCATCTACCCTCTTGTCATCTCGCTATAGAATAGGTAGTAGTCGATAAAATATGTAATGAGGTAAATGTAAGTTGACTCTCGGCGTCGATGCCACAGCATGTCTGCAACCCAGTACTGAAGAAAATATCTCTATTTTGTATAGTTTATTTTCTCTAAATTCGCGGTTCAAGTTATACCGAAGCCATTTGTTAACTTTAACTTACAGCCCGTTGAAAATAAGTATGAATATACTATAAAGAGAAATTATCTCCACCAACAAGAAACTTGATCCAGAATTTCTTATCATGTATAGTGAAAAATAAATCAATTTAACGAAATCGATAACAAGACAAGCTTCTAGTTGTAGTTGTTGTTGTTATTGTTGTTACTATTTAGACTAGACCAAGAAAGACCAATGATCAAAAGACTTTCCAACAATAACCATCCCGCCTTTTATTCAAACATTGTATTATTTAATGCTTTTCGCCTGGTTTGAAACAACAAGATATAATTTGATGGAGAATCGGCTTCTATTTCTGCCAGGTTGACTAACTACATCTCGTTTAGTAATGATTCTATTTCAGTAGACTATACAATGTAATTGGTAACACATCTAAAACGGAAAAGACGACATCGATAGTAACCTTATCTTGTTCTCGATCGTCAGAATGTAGATATTTTTCAAACGGAATAATAAACGATAAAACAAATTAACATTGGTAGAAATATATCTCATGTGATAAATGTAAAATAATTAGAAAAAGGTTATAGACAGGACAGAAAGCAATTATACGTTCATGTAAAGTGAACGTCCATTATATAAATTACACAGAGAAATATGTGTGTGGGTTAGTGTGTGTGTGTGTGTGTGTGTGTGTGTGTGTGTGTGTGTGTGTGTGTGTGTGTGTGTGTGTGT
>JAOPUL010000001.1:62674344-62685995 GCA_027564515.1 Octopus rubescens | reverse complement strand
TGTTTAGCAGGTGATCGTTTCCAAAATGCCCCTGCATCAATTGTGCTTTCTTTATATTTATTTACTATAGTGATGTGACAAATTACCTCCCCTTGTTACAGAATCCATCACCCCAAACTTTGTCTTTTTAAATGTTTTTTTACACTTAGATTTTTCATATTCTATAGTTTCGTATCAATTCATTCGAAATGATGGTATTTATTCATACTTAGTATACGTGCAAATAAAATTATCGAGTAAAAACCGAAAATATAAATATTAACAAATGAAAATTTGAGTATTGATATTGTATCACTTGGCAACTGATTCACACACATTTGTATTTGTGTGGTTTCCTCGGCCTTGATCACCTTAAATCGGAGATTACTCAACTATTAATTTAAGGCGTTATAAAAGCGGGCAACCGTCTATGGATTGCTAAACTGGGGGACAATGGAAAACTGTTTCTGGTGATCTTGCACAAATCGTGCAAGCTTAAATAATTTACAGTCAATTCACGTAAATGCTACACCCAATATAATTATTGCACTAAACATTTAATAAGGTCAGGTTATTGTCCATGAATGTGAAAATTAAACATCCAGCTAGCATGTTGCATTAATTCTAATTTAGAATCAATGACCCGAGTGAAACGAATTTGCTTTACCTAAACTTACCAAGGCTATTAAATAAGAATTCTTATTCTACCAATCAGAGAAGTCATTATAAAATTATTGGATGTTAGTGACCGACCATGAATATGAATTATTAAGAAGATCTGTTTGTAAACAAATTATTAACAAGGACATGAGCAGTGAAATACTTACAGCAGTTTCCCCCAGATAAATTACGAGCATGCGCAATTGCTACAACGTCGTATAATAATAGTGGCTCACGTGGCCTAAATGTATCCTTTGGGATTTTGTTGACAGGTACAGATGTTCCGTCTGAATTTTGCTCAGATTTATCGAAGTGCAGTTATATCTTATGAGTATGTAGGATTTCAAACAATGAAAATAGCAAGTTGGTTTGAAATTGCAAAAAATAACCTATTGTTTCCCCGCAGTTCCATGGATAACTATCGAAAAAAATAAACGAAAACACAAGTGGATGTAACCACATGTATTTTAAGCGGTTAATGTGATTTTGGCTTGAAACTGTGTTCAGCTTCCCTCATAAGAACTCTTTTCTCATGCCAAGCTAGTATAACAAACGCAACATATGTTAGTTAAACAATGTATTACTCCAACATAATTTATGTTTTATAACTAAAGTAATTCAAAAAAAAAAAACGTTATGTTTTCAAAAGTAGTTCTGAATAATTTTAACACTAAACCGAAAACAACCTACATAAAAAATTGTTATCTAATAACTAATGCTGCTTTCTCATTTTTTCTTCACACACACATTACTTTTTTTTTTTAATTTTATTATTACGCCTAAGTCAACTTTGCCTTTCTTACTTTCGGAGTCGATAAAATAAGTACTAGTTGAGCACCGTGGTCGATGAAATCGACTTACTCCTACCCCAAAAATTTCAGGCCTTGTGCCTAGAATACAAAGAAAGAATTATTCAGGCGTAGACCGAGGATGGATGCTTGGCACCTCCAGTGCCGATAAGCGCTCAACGGCTCTCCGCCAGTGGGGCAATGCGGTCAGTGGGGATACCACCCTAGCGTTCTATGGAGGGCTAGTTTTGGCAAAGTGTGACGACGTTCTCGAGGAAACTGGGCGTCGAATTTGAAGAATTGACTAGTCTGTTCGGGCCGGGACCTATGGACAACTTCCAGAGGTCCCACGCCTGGCAGTGTTACCGAGGGGCGCTATCTGTTCGGGATAAATTCTACAACCACGGAGGTACCCGTCAACCGGGCCTGCCCGAGGTGTTCGCAGGGGGACGAAACCGTCCTGCACGCCCTCGTCCAGTGTCCGAACATTGCTGACCTCTGGGTTTATGTCGAACAGTTGCTGTCGCGTGTTGGACTTATGCAGCTATCTGCCGAATCCATAGTGAGGATTGACCCGCCGCCCTCCTTTGACAAAGAAGGGCGAGCGATCTTCTGTCGTGTTGTAGCAAAAGATAGTATGGTGGACGCGTCTGAAAGGGCTAAGGACAGACAGTTTCCTCTTTGGCCAAGGCCTCATCAACTTCTTCAAGTATCACTTGAAGAGGAAAGTGAGAGTGGAGAGGCAAGTGTTGTCTTCTAGTAAGTTTGTTAAGAGATGGGTGGATGTTGGAAGAATGGCCAGTGTGAAAGGACCAATTCTGAGTATATACCTGTGAAGAAATTGCAAGGAGAAGGGCTCTTCTCACCCTGTTGATCAGGCCCCCGTGGCTTTTGTGGGTTTTCTTTCCACCGGGACCTCCAAGCACCTCCCCCTATTGAGAGATTTTCTTTGTTATTTTCTATTGTTTTTTCATTGTTTACACGACCCTGAAAACCTTTTGTCCTGTATGTTCCTCAATGTTTTCCAATTGTTAGCCCTTGTGGCCAATTTAAGGAATTAATTATTATTATTGTGAATGCATATGACCTAGTGGTTAGGGCATTGCACACACAATTGTATGACCATGGTTTCGATTCCTAGACCAGCTGTATGTTGTGTTCTTAAGTAAAACACTTCATTTCGCATTGCTCCAGTCTACTCAGCTATAAATGAATAACCCTGCAATTGACTCGCATTCCGTTCAGGGGGAATATTAGCTTGCCCATCTAGCCAGTAGGATGGTATCGTTTGAAAGTTACAGCAATGCGAGAAAGCACATTTTGACCAGTGGAAGCCCATGTATTTTATATGTATGTATAGCTGGAAAAAAATGTAGTACCTGTATTTCAAAGGACTAGTCTAGTCACATTCTATGTCAGGCTGAATCTCCCTGAGAACCACGTTAAGGGTATGCATGCCTGTGGACTGCTCAGCCACTTGCACATTAATTTCATGAGCAGGTCGTTCCATTGATCAAATCAACTGGAACACTCATCACCGTAACCGACAGAGTGCCAGTGTGTGTGTGTCTTTGTGTTTGGCCCACCCACCACCTGACAACAGGTGTTGGTTTCTTTATGTTACCATACCATAGGGGTTCGGCAAAAGAAACTGACAGAATAAGTACCAGACGTAAAAAATAAGTACTGATGTCAAGTTGTTCAATTAAACATTTCAAAGCAGTGCCCCAGCATGGCAGCAGATCTATGACTAAAACAATTAAAAGATATGAAGGATAGAAGGCCGATCTCAAAATGTGAACCTGACGAAGGAGATGATAGAGGACCAAAATATGTTGCGCATTGCTGTACTTGAGAAGATCCACCTACCAAAACGGAATTGAGATCCTAAAACCAAGGTGCCATGAAAAAAGCATTGGTGTGAGTACTGGTGCCACATAAAAAGCACTGGTACTGGTGCCACATAAAAAGCACTGGTGATGGTTCCACATAAAAAGCACCCAGTACACTCTATAAAGTGGTTGGCATTAGAAAGGGCATCCAGCCATAGAAACTAAGTCAAAATAGACTATGGAACCAGCTGTTGCCCCTAGCCTTGCCAGTTCCTGTCAAGCCATCAAACCCATGCCAGCATGGAAAATGGACATTAAATGTTGATGATGATGATGATGACATACCCTTATTAAAATACCTAATAGAGAATTGCTCAGAGTGTAGTATTTTGGCTAGTAAAGGTAAGTAATGGTTTGGGTGTAGGCACAAGGAAGAATCTGGTGATTTAATCAAACCCCAGGACTTGAAAGATGCTTATTTTATTAGGCCTGGAAAGCAATGATAATGACAATATAAAATCTGTAATAGACACAAACATCCAAATAAATAGAACAAAAATTTGAAATATTGCCAAAAGAACTGTCCCAGTTATTACAGAAGAATTTAGAGCAGTTAAAAGAGAAAGAAGTATTTTAAATAAGTGACTCACAATTAGTGCTCCTAGAACACATTATTAAGAAAAGACTATATATGATGTAATAATCCTACTAAGAATAAGTCTATTCTAGCTTAGGGTTACAGAATGATATAGGAGAACAAGTATTCAAAAAACATATTAACAATAATGATTTCTAATCTAGGTACCTCTCCATTTATTCTGGGGGAGAATATCATTGATCAACTCAAAGCCTCACAGACACAGGCCTTCTGCTCGTCTGTCAATCCTACTTGTTAAACACGGAGATCATATAAATTGTTGTATTGGGAAATATTTCTTGCATAAATTTGATTATCCTATTATTCTTGTTTTCCTAATTAGTATCCACTTCTCTGCCAAGAGTCTATTTCCATAATTCAATGCAGAATTTTAATGCTTAAAGTTAGATCTTTTTTTACTTTTACTGGTTTTGGCCACTGGAATGTGGCTATGCTGGGGCAACACCAATCAGTGATCATCATCATCATCATCATTTTAACGTCCACTTGTCCATGCTAGCATGGGCTGGATGGAGTTTCTTGAGGCAGGTTTTCTATGGATAGCTGCTTTTCCTGTCACCAACTCTCACATGCTTCCAAGCAAGGTAATATTTTCTCCATGACATGCTCCCACAGACATGCTCTTGCAGCATATTGAAAATGAATGACACTGCTTGTATGCCAGTGACACTCATTTTCAACTAACACATGATGTCAAAACAAGGAAACACACACACACACACAACGGGCTTCGTACAGTTTCTGTTTACCAAATCCACTTACGATTCTTTGGTCAGCTTGGGGTTATAGTGGAAGACACTTGCCTAACGTGCCACACAGTAGGACTGAATCCAAAGCCATGTGGTTGGGAGGCAATCAATTTCAACATTTGATTGGTACTTATATAAATAGACTAGGGTGAGATTTAAAATACTCCCAAGTACACCTTTATATATATATATATATATATATATAAAATTAACAAAAGATTTATAATATCAGTATTTATTATTGGTTGAAAATATTGAAATGCACCTACTTTCCACACCCTTTTCAAGACCCTTTGTTGTTTTCTAATGTACAAACTTAATTTTTTGTTTGAAATGGTTGTTTACATATTGGGTTTGTAGATCTATATTAGTCAGTATTGAAATGAACAATAGAACAGTACAACCTACATGAACAACTAAACGAGAACAAAATAAGGTAAAATAAAACAACTAACATTTTTCATTTTCATGTTAATTTTTTTCAATTACAAATATGATTGCAACATCTGATGAATAAAATACCGAGCATTTTTAGTTATTTCTGTATGTTCCCAACAAAATGATTCCATTAAGCTTTTGAATCTAATAACCAGTGAATACATTTACAGCATATATTGTTACTCTATCTACTACTACTGCTACTGCACACATTAATATGAAGTGTGTTTGTGTGTGTGTTTAGATGTACACTTTTGTACATACACAGGAATATATGCATAGGTAAGTATAAACATATATATGCATACATAAATATGTACATAACTGTGCATGCATGCACATGCACACACGTGCGCATGCACACACATGCACACCCACGTGCGCATGCACACACATGCACACCCACGTGCGCATGCACACACATGCACATATAGGTGCAGGTGTGGCTGGGTGCTAAGACATTTGCTTCCCAACCACATGGTTCTGGGTTCAATCTACTGCATAGTTTCAAACTGATCAAAGCCTTGTGAGTGGATTTTTTAGATAAAAACGGAAAGAAGCACATCATATATGCATACATATATATATGTATGTTTGTGTGTGTTACTGACTCTTTGCCTTGAGATCATCTGATAGTTATAAACGAGTTTTGCCATGATGCAAACTGTGCAATATGGATGGAATTTGTTGAGGCAGATTTTCTACAACCGACCCTCACCTGTCTCCATGTAAGGTAATATTTCCTCATGACCAGATGTTTTCACAAACGATTGGAAACATCTGGTTATGAAATATTACCTTACATGGAAACAAGTGAGGGCTGGCAACAGAGAAGGCATTCAGCTGTAGAAAATCTGCCTAAGCAAATTCCATCCAATGCATGCACTGAACCGCTAAGTTACAGGGACATAAACAAACCAACATCAGTTGTCAAGTGGTAATGGGGAACAAACACAAAGACACACACACACACACACCGATATATATATACTTATACCAAATTTAAAGGAGTGGAACAGGTAAAATGTAAGCTACATATGTTTTTTAACTAGCTGAAGCTTATTATGCAATCATTGCGCAACAAACTCTCCTCGGCATAGCTAGTCATTAGGCTGAAATTACCTCAGCAAAGTTTACATTGCTACATGGAATTCTCAAGTGAGTGACAACACAATGGTGAGTCCAAATGAACAGAAAAGTCAATAACAAAAATTTAAAAAAAAAGGAAGAAAGTAAATTTAGAAGACCAATGAACGTTTTAAGCCTGATGACTAGCTCCGCTGAGGAGAGTTCATTGTGCAAAGATTGCATAATGAGCTTCAGCTAGTTAAGAAACATATGTAGCTTACATTTTAACTGTTCCACTCCTTTAAATTTAGAATTTTATTTGCATTTTTAGCAGCATTAATTACTAACAGTGAGTTGTATAGAAACTATCAGCTTATCAAAATTCTTTGTAACTTCGATATGGAAAAAAGTGTGTAACTTGCGATGCCAATAAATCATAAACTGTCCACTTTTCGTTCTCTATACTAGCTGCCTACTGCTTGAAGCTTACAGACTTCCTACACTTGGATCCCTGGATTGTTTTTACATATTGAAATATAAATACTTATAAATATATATATTATTGATGTTACATACTTAATGTGTGTTGTTAAATGCTTGTAGGCTACAGTATTTTGCCAAGGGAAGGGCCCTTTAAAGATGTAGAGTTTTAAAATACACCATATATATCAGGTAGTTGATCGACTTTCGTCAGATTGGACCTAGGAAACAATGTTTTCCATTGGTCTTTGAATTGCTAATACTATCTATTGGTCGCAACTCCAGGTAGAAGGAACAGCATGAAATGAAGTGTCTTGCTCAAGGACATAACGCATCACCTGGTCTGGGAATCAAACTCACAACCTTACGATTGCAAGTCCCATTCTCTAACCACTCAGCCATGCACCTTCACATCAAAGCCAGGAAAAATGAATCACCCTGGAGGTGAACAAGTATGACAGGGATGATTCATGTCACCTGCCTTTGAAGTATACAGCACTTTATAACACACTATGTCTTTAAAAAGGACCTTCTCTGGACAAGATACAGCAGCTTAAAAGCATTTAACAACACACATACATTAAGTTACATCAATAATGTTTATATCATAGAGCTGCTTCTAACTCAAAATTTGAATATGTATGTATATATGTAAGTCACGGACCGAGGACTGCCAGTGATGAGCTGGACCCCACCTGGCCCCAAAACACCTGGTGAAGAACATTCCAAAAAGACCTGTTGACAGTCGGCGTTACCTGACGTGAACGAGAGAAAGCTGCCGCTGATCGCGACCATTGGTGAGTTCTTACTGATCGATGCGCCGAATGGCGTGGAAGAACCTGAGATGTATGTATGTATGTATGTATGCATGCATGCATGCATGCAATATACAATGGGCTCCTTTCAGTTTCCATTTACCAAATCCACTTACAAGGCTTTGGTCAGCTCATGGCTATGGTAGAAGACATTTGTCCAGGGTGACATGCAATGGGACTAAACCTAAAACCATGTGGTTGGGAAAGTATTCAGTTGTTTAAACACCTGAACCATCTACTCATTGAATTAGCATGTAAAGTCAGGACATTTCACTGACACATGTATCCTAAATGTTATTCTCAGTGTGATAATCTGGAACTTAAAATTACAGACACAATCAATATATTTGACAGGCTTCCACACAGTTTCCATCTACTCAGTTACACTTATAAGTCTTGGTCCAACCTCACTCTATGGTAAAATATATTTACCTAAGTCGAATTGAACCCAGGACCAGGTGATTGCAAAAAGACCTTCACCATTCAACCAGGCTGTGTCTGTGTGTGTGTGTTCAAAGATATTCATGCACTCAGACACATGTAAATGTGCAGAGAAAGGCCAGAATGAGACGATTGGGCACAGCTGTTTGGATGTTGGTGATTTGGCACAGCTGACTGGACAAATGAACTTGTTTTACCAACAGTATTTTTGGGCACTGGAAGCAAACAGACACACACACATACCTTCACAAAGAAAGAAAGAAAGAAAGAAAGAAAGAGGGGAAGGAAGGAAGAGAGAAAGAAAGATAGGAAGGAAGACACACACACACACACACATATATATAGAGAGAGAGATAACAATTTATTGATTGAGCACTTTCCCTTTCCTCATACACAAAAAGAATTATGCTCACACACATAAACAGAGAAACATGAAAATGTTTGATGTCAAATAAGCCAGTATTGAATACATCTCATACCTGAAGCAGGCATATCAACATAGCTAGACATATATATATAAACACAGTTATGCACACGCATACAATTCACATAAACACAGAAAGAATATTTCCAGATATGATTAAAAAAGTTTGTACTTACTGGCTGTGCAGATTGCAAAAACCATTTGTAAGGAATCAAAGAACAAAAACATAACCAAGAGAGAAACTGAAGCTGCAATTGGTAAAAACATGGCTTGGCATGTGTCAATGGTTTGAACATCTGAAATAGATAAATAATTGTAATGATAAATATACAAAATTTAATAAAATTAACAAAAAGTATTTTTTTTATGATTGTGATTGTTATTTATATCTAAGAACCATTCTATTTCCAAGATGGTAAGTACAGAGAACTTAGATTTCAGCTCTCACACATGTGAAGAAGCAGCAAAGTAAGAATAGACAGATCACTAAGCTCAATCCCAACATAGCTACATTCTATCTCAACTGACTACATATAAAACACAAGCCATAACATCATAATATAAGCTGTTTAAATAAATGACATTAACATACACAATAATGTTTAGCCGACATGAGTAGAAAAGCTAAATAATTCAATTGATTTAGCTTTGAAATGGAATGTAATGTGGTAATTAATTAAGAAATGTATCCATCATCTCATTTTTTTTTTTTTATTGGTCAACTTGAATTTATAAACAATTGCTTTTCTACAGACATTGACAGATTACCTTATAAGGACAGATATAGCACATTCCAGAATATAGCAATACTAGGATCTGTGTTGTAAGAGCATTTTCATTAAGCACTGTTAACCTTGAATATTTGTATGCATGTTTTTTTTCAGAAACATAACTAACTGTTTGTGATATGAGAAAGAAAACTCTTCTGGTTATTTATGTTCTGAGTTCAAATACTGCCCAAATCAACTTGGGGTCAAGAAAATAAAGTACCCGTCAAACACTGGGGTCAATGTAATCAACTAATACTCTCTCTTTAAAAAATTGCTGGCCTTGTACCAAAATTTGAAACAATTATTATTATTATTATTATTATTATTATTATGCAACATAAATTGGCAAGATATCAAATGTCAAAATCTTAATAAAATGTGATATCTCCAGTATCAAAAGCATGCTGCTGAGAATTCAGTTGCAGATGAGTAGGACATATTGTTTGAATGAAAGATGACTGCATTCCGAAAACTCTTTTGTATAGCCAACAAGTAGAGGGATACTGCGGTAAAGGAAGATCTGTCCTTAGGTATAAGGATAAGTTGAAGCAATCACTAAAGTCTCTACAGCTTAACTTGACATATTGGGAAAGTCATTGCCTAGATCGATCTGCATGGCATAAAATGTGTCATGATGCATCAAAATAATTTGAGTTGAAGAAACAGAACAATAAAAGAATTATATCCTGCAATCAACAGACACATTTGTCCAATCCCAGACAAAATCAAAATCATCAGTGTCCCCATTATGAAGTCCATACCTCGATGTAAATTACATTCATGCATCCATTGAAAATAGATGCAGGTTCTTTTATTTTTAAAGTTGTTTATTCTTTATCTGTTTTTTTTTATTCTCTCCTTCAAGCACTCATACGTCAAAATCGATGGGGAGGGGGGAGGTCATCATTATTAAAGCAGTGAACAGCCAGAATCATTACCACACTGGACAAAATGCTTAGCAGCATTTCTTCCGGCTTTATGTTCTGAGTTCAAATACTACTGGGGTCAATTTTGCCTTTCGGCTTTTCAGGGTCAATAAAATCAGTATCAGTTGAACACGGGTTAATTTAATTGACTTACTCCACCCCTAAAATTGCTGACCTTGTGTCAAAATTTGAAACCATTATTATTATTATTATTATTATTATGTGAGAGAGCAGCACATTCTATCAAAATGATACTGGGGTACAAATATACAAAGCCCAATATACCAATCATGACTACCTGTCTGATAAGGATACACCAGGCATCACAACCATATGTGCACGACATGGTGACCTCATATCAAGATAAACAGCACATGACTTTGCAGGTGGGCCCCAGCTAGAGTTTTCTTCAGGTCAAGTAGCCCATCCCAATCAAAAGGTCCCTGAATATGTTTCCAGGGGTGAATTATTCAAGCCCCAAAGAATTCCTCTCAACACATGGTTATGATGCTCCCCCACTACTCCTGCTTGTGATCAGAGATGCACATATCGTCAGCCACTAAGAGATGTGCTCAACTGGTTACGGTCAAGCGACTGACAAGCAAATTTGTGGTATTGAGCAGAATATTTGCTGTAACCCATCTTTTATACCAAGACAAAACATGTACATGATAACACTTTCAATAGTTAAGATCAGAATCCATGAGAACCACTGCCGGGTACTGCATCAGGGCATCCTGGTATTGCATCAAGGCATTTATTATTATTATTATTATTATTATTGCCTCCATACTGGGAAGACATTCAAGGTTGGAGCACCGTGAGTTTTGAGAAATTAAATAAGCATTTCAGCTGGTTGCAGCCCGTTCAGTCAATTATTTTAGTATAACTGTTTTGTTAGTATTGTCTGGATCACGGTGGTAACATTTCTGTTCAATTACACCCCATTTTTGGGTGTATAACTCAGTAATATTTGCTTTGCTTTTGAGTGAAAGTTAAAAATTCTGATATTTTAAAAAATGTCGGAATACGACAACATAATAATTATCGATTAGCGCCTCACTGAGGCTGCTATCGACCCAGATTTTGCTTCCTGTTGCCATGGCAATAGTAACACCTGTGCAGAGAGATCTAGCGTTTGCAGCTGTGATGTCACCAACTACAACAATGGTAATAACTTTGTGGACAACAACAGCACAAACAGTAAATGCAACAGCATCAGCAACAATAACCGTAACAATGCAAACAACAAGATAAAAAACAACAACAACATGAATAATAATAAGAAAATCAAAAGCAACAGCAAAAAGGAGAATTCAGTTATCAATGATAACTGTTGTAATAATAAAATCTGTGTTGAAAACAACAACAACAGCAATAATGACATAAAGAAACGCGATAACCCTATATCGTTTTTGAAGGTAGTTAGCCAGTGGACTATGCATTTGGTTCAAGAATTGAAGGATAAATCCATCGAATATAAAAATGATATTTTGAAACCAAGGATGATGTGCTTTAATGAGGAGGAGAAAAAAACTTCTGAACGAAAGACTATCGTCTATAAATGTGTTTCTTGCAAGGAGAGGAAACTTAAATTTCCTACTCCAGCAGAGACAGAAAAAT
>JAOPUL010000001.1:62652001-62666789 GCA_027564515.1 Octopus rubescens | reverse complement strand
GCACCGAGAACGCCGCCTTGCGTCTGTTAAGCCGAAACCTTCGGAGGTAAAGCTTCTCCGAATGGCCTCGCAATCCAGCTTTCTCAGCGGTTTCCAACAATTTTCCTGGAAAATCTTTTCTCACCCTTGCAGCTAGTCCAAGACTTCTGAACATCGAGTGAACCCGGGTTTCAACAAATCCTCTAACACCATTCTTTACAGGAAGGCATATTACCTCCCACCCATTGTTTACAGAGAATTCAACCAAGTCACTGTAGTTTCTGTTCTCCACACACTTTCTGTCTACCAAATTACCAAATTCACTCACAAGGCTTTGGTCAGCTCAAGACTGTAGTAGAAAACACTTGCCGGAGACATCCTACATTGGGGATTGAACTCAAAACCTCATGATTGGGAAGTGAACTTCTCGACAACACAAGCATGCCTGCACAGATTATGGTGTCTAATTTGGAAAGATATACAATGGCAAACATTCTGCAGTGTAAATGGCAGAGCAGTTGTCCGACAAATGATAGATATATGATTACAGTATCTCTATCTGTAAGACTGTTGCTCTTTATTATTTCATCGCAAATTGGTTCTTATAATAATATACACATACAGTAGTCTTTTCAACTTGCACACGCTTTGCAAATAGATTTCATTAAAACAAAGACAATAAGAAACATATATTACACATTTAATCTACTACATTAGTAATGTTTTACAAACAGTGCATTCATGCAGAAGTCTCTCTCTCTCTCTCTCTCTCTTCACGCCACCACCTGCACAATACTGCATAGTAGAGATCGGCAGCACCAGCATCTAATCACAGCTGCCACTTAAAGACGGCATCTCGTTAATTAAGCAAAGATGGATTAACAATAATGTTCAAACATCTCCAATCTCTCTCTCATCTCCTTTGAATCAATGCAATTTCCTGAAGAAGCAGAAGGGGGAAGAAAAAAAACAACAACTAAAAGAACTACAACAGCATCATTGAACGTTCTGATGACACTATGGGGTAGGTGAATGGGGGGGGGGAGAATAATGTTGGTAGTGGTGGTGGTGGAAAGTGGGGAGAAAAAGTTAAAGAGGTACAACAAAAAAAATAGTGAATGAATCCAAGAAATAAAAAAAAATAAAAGGCAGAGAAGAAGAAAATCAGAAAAAAAATTCCTGAGAAATAAGAAATAATAACAAGAAAAAGAAAATGAAGAAATGTAGAAAAAGAAAAGCAAAGATAAGTGGAATGGAGAATAGAGCATGAGGATTGTTGTTGAATGAAGGAATATGATGAGTCTGAGGATTAAAAGAATAGTAAAATGAGGAATAAGAGACTAGAATAAGTATGAGGAGTAGAGTACAAGACTATGAATAATAATAGAGTACAAGACTAGGAAGAGGAGGAAAATAAGAGTACAAGTTGAAGAGGAGGGGGATAGTGCAAGTCTGAGAGGAAGTGGAAAATATAAGCCTATAACAATATAAGTATAATATTATGAAGAGAAGAAAAGTACAAGATTAAAGAGTGGTAGATTAAATACAGGAGGAGGAGGAGGAGGAGAGTACAAGACAGTGAATAGTAGCAGAGTACAAGACAATGGGGTGGAGTAGAACACAAGACTATTTGAAGAGTATAAAAGTACGACGAGGCGAATACGAAACTAAGAGGAGTCGTAGAGGAGTACAAGATTACAAAGAGTAATTGTAAAGTACAAGACTATTTGAAGAGTACTTGTAGAGTACAACGAGGAGAATATATGAAACTAAGAGGAATCGTAGAGGAATATAAGACTACAAAGAGTAATTGTAAAGTACAAGGCTATTTGAAGAGTACTTGTAGAGTACAATGAGGAGAATATATGAGACTAAGAGTCAGAGGAGTATAAGAGTATAAGACTACAAAGAGTAATTGTAAAGTACAAGACTATTTGAAGAGTACTTGTAGAGTACAATGAGGAGAATATATGAAACTAAGAGGAGTCATAGAGGAGTATAAGACTACAAAGAGTAATTGTAAAGTACAAGACTATTTGAATAGTAGTTGTAGAGTACAATGAGGAGAATATATGAAACTAAGAGGAGTCATAGAGGAGTATAAGAGTATAAGACTACAAAGAGTAATTGTAAAGTACAAGACTATTTGAATAGTAGTGATAGAGTACAAGACTATGAGGTAGCAAATTACAAGAGTATTTGAACGGTGGTAGAATAGAATAGCATTCAGCGTTGATGAGAGAAAATGTTAAAATCAGATGGCTGACAGCAGAAAAGAAGAGGAAGTAAAAGAAAAAATACATTCAACAGGAAAAAGGAAGAACTGTAAGAATAGTAAGCTGAGTTCTTAGCTAATGAATTTACAATATTTATAGTGAGATAATTAACTTAATGAGTTTTATGCTTTATGTTTTCTTTTATTCCAGTTGAATAAAACAAGAATGAACTGTATTTGTTTCACTAATTTTACCAATTGCTAATTGAAGGCTGTCCTACACAGACCACCCCTCCTGTAAAGTGGAAGTATGATATTCTCAAGCCTTGGTTGGTCAGGACTGAGCATATATCTATCTACACCTGAGAAGTTCCTCTCAATATCACAAAGGTTTTTTTTTTGTTTTTCTTTTCATAGCTGACCACTAGTTGTCCTTGTAAGTCTCCTTTCTCCATGCCTATGATGCTTTCCAAGAGAAAAGCAAAGCTTGGTGCCAGTTTTGCCATAGGTGAACACAGAACATAAAACCATCGCCATCGTTTCAAAGTCTACTTTTCCATGCTTGCATGAGTCAGGCTGAATTTGTTGAGGCAGATTTTCTATGTCACCAACTCTCACCAGTTTCCAAGTAAGGTGATATTTCCCCTTGGTAGGACAAGTTTTAAAGGAGGATTGGAAATGAAGAATACCATTAGCATGACAAAGACGCTTGCTTACAATTATCACATGTCAAGGAGAGGAGTGAGTAATGAGAGTAACACACACATATGCACACATGACAGTTTCTTTTAGTTTCCATTTACCAAATCTACTCACAAGGCTTTGGTTGGCCTGGGGCTATAGCAAAAACATCTTCCCAAGGTGCCATGCAGTGGGACTGAACCCAAGACTATATGTTTGGGAAGCAAGCTTCTCAATCACACAGCCACACCACCTGCACCTATTATATCATCATTCATATACATTATGTCCATACCAGTGGGGCCATTGTTCTTGTACATAATACTTGATTAATCTTATACCCAGTTGATCTCTCATCTCATTTATGTGCCGTTGTGCACACACAGCAACATTATATATCCAGCAAATCATGCTCGCTTTGTTTCTTTCCAACTTTCCTGCACATGCGCATACTCTGCTATTTCTAGCAGGTCAAACAATGACATAGAGACTCCCTTGTTACTGATGACCCAAACCAGCTCTGGTGTACTATCAAGCTTGCATATTACTATTTAATGGCAAAATTAGCTACAGATAGCAGCGATAACTAACTAGAGTCAAAAACATCAGTTAGAAAACACCAAAAACTACACTTATACAGTCAGAAGATCAAAGCCAAACAAGGCCATCCATCAGAACTGGACAAATATATACACATTTATCGGAATTGATCAAATATATATACACATTCATCAGAACTGAAATATACATGAATTCATCAGAACTGGACACATCCTTTAGAACTAAACAAATATATGCAGTAACCGCAATTAAACATGGATACACACCAATAACAACAGCAGCATCTCTGATGATAACTAGATGATGCTATATACAGTAGTGGTGAGAGTTATTAGAGCAAACACTGACCATGAGCCTGAGGTTGTTAAGCTCAGAACTGGTTGGTATATTGGTAAAAGAAAGAGAGGAATCTCTTTTAAAGCGTGGTACATATTCTATCGGTCTCTCTTGCTGAACTGCTATGTTACGGGGATGTAAACACACCAACACTGGTTGTCAGGCGGCGTTGGGGGGACAAACAGACACAAAGACACACATACACACACACATAAATATTACGGGCTTCAAAAATAGACTGGAGTCTGGTGCAACTCCCCAGCTTGCCAGTTTCCAGTCAAACCGTCTAACCCATGCCTGCATGGAAAAACAGACGTTAAATGATGATGATGATGATGAAAGTATAATATGAAATTAAATAAATAACAAGGGAACAGGAATTACTTAATCCACTCCATTAGTTTACAGCTGTTTCTCCTATAAGATGCAGTGCACTCAGAGCTTAGTGCTTGTGCATCACCTTATACTTCATTGTGTATGAGAGAGAGGTAGAAGGAGAAAGAGAGAGGGAAGAGTCATAGTCATGCAGGCATGTACAGAAATTTGCTTTTATTAGTTTAAATTCAGACCCCCTATAAGACATCTAGTTCTTGCAAGCTGAAAAATTCAAGCTATAAAGTCTAAGAACCAAAGTAGAATTGTAGAAAGCAAACAAACTGGATTTGGGCTGGAGAATTATATTTAACCTACTCAGAAATTGGTTGATAAGCAGTGAGAATGATTAACATTTTGGGAACTGCTTTGACTTTTACATATGCATCAGCAGTAAAACACTCTTGACAAGATGCTTTTGTTATTGATCAATTTATTTCCCTCCAGATGAAATCTATAGAACATGAAGTAATAGTCAATTTCCTCATAATGGGTTCATTCTCCAAGAAGAAAAATTTTTTTTTTTTATATCAAATGGTTTTTAAAAGTCAAACTATAATTTGCAAATGGTAAAAATATCAATTTCATTGAAATAATGTTTCACATATTGATATCAAGACAGAAAGGTGACAAAACAAAATTAAAAATGAGCAGAAATGATATATTGAAAAATAAATCAAAAACATGTGAATCCAGAAAGAAGATCCACTGAAGTTTTGACTCAATATAATCAGAAGTTTTAGAATAGATTATCAAATAGTCTACTAAACAAAATATCTACTAGAGAGAGACAAGAGCAGTATTTATACCGGATATTAATTTTTAGTGCCCACACAAACATGGCTATTCTTTAAGAAAAGAAAATACTGCTATTTTAACCCCAGGAAAGCGACCTTTCGAGTTCGTTATTCAGTGCATTCTATGCACTCATTTGTATAAATATTGCTCTTGTTTCTAGTAGATATTTTTTAGCAGACTATTTGCTTATTGCAAAATCAGTGGATGTGTTACACTGAATTTTCATATATTGAAAATGAGTTGAGTCAACTGCCATGGCCGGTGATGAGTATTCATCACTGAAGATGATCGAAATCACGTGGTATGGTGGTCTCTGAATCGAGTTGTGGCAGGGATTCACTCCTCTTTGCAATATACAAACGAGTGCGTAGAATGCACTCAATAACCAACAGTATTTTCTTTTCTTAAAGAATAGCCATGTTTGTGTGGCACTAAAAATTAACATTTTCAAATAGAGAAATCTCTAAAAATCAGCAGTAGATTGGGTGAAGTTCTGACTCAACAAACTTTCACATAAAAAATATCATTCATGCACATAAAGAATTATTAATGCTATTTCATGTTTCTTTTTTATAGGTTCTTCAATTTTACAAGCTTACTTTAAGCTGAATGTCCAACATCCCTCTGCAGGGATTTAGACAAAAGCTCATTCAGAGAGCAACATTTTGGCTAGTATGGAAAAAAAAAATCCATAAACAGTTTTAAAACAATAAAATAAATGTTAATAATAAGAGTTACATAAAAATTTACACAATTTTTATTTTATTGTAATTCTTCCAGATATATTCTACACTGTTTGTACAGGTAGAAACACTGGCTTCTGTGCCTCCATAACTCTAAAGACTATACTAATGACAGTCAGACACCCAACAGGTCCAGTCAAACTGGGCAGGCTTCAAGGCAGAAGCCAGACAAAAAGTAGTACCTGGTCTACTAAAGTGGGAGTTGGGAACAAGGTTCCACTCTGTCAAATATCATTTCACAAAAACTGCGACACATGCAAATGCAATGGAAGCAGATAGTCATAATTCTATGTTCCACAGGGAGAAAAATGGATACAGTAAATATAATGCAGCTAATGTTAGTATATCTATATATGTAACCGAAACTTAGCACCACCTATCACACTCTCCCAATGTAATTCATACCTCCTCTTATACAAACCCATAACTCACCATATGAACAGCAGCCAAATTTCCCTCAAATTACACCTTACATTAGGGAGACACATTAGACAATGTAGTTCTATGTATATATATTACATAAACTATCAGAAAACTGCCCAGAGGATGATGTTTCTGCAAGTATATGTAGTCTTTTATTGTTTTACTAGCTTTTATCATTGATTGTGGATGCTCTGAGGTGTCAGATTCAAGAGATTTTACTTCATTTTATTGGTTATATCAACCCCAGTACTTTGTCTGGTACCTACTGTATTAGCTGTAATACAGTCAAATCAGGTCCCTCATTATTATCTTTCAATACAGTCAAACTGTCTTTCTTCACCATATGTACTATCAGCCATAATACAGCCAGCACACACTCTCTCCCACAACACCATGTGTAATATCAGCAGTAATACAGCCAATACTTCTCCTCATCACCACCTGTAAGCATTACAGTCAACAGTCTCTGCCATCATCACCATCAGTAGTATCAGGCATAATACACTCAGTGCTCTCTCTCTCTCTCTCTCTCTCTCTCAACATCATGTGTAGTATCAACCTCCTGTAATACAACTATCATTCTCTCTCATCACCACCTGTAGTAAAAAGCCATACTACAAGCTAATACTTTACCAGCAGCTAGCACCTCCATTATCCCCAATTAAAAATCTACTGCAGTGTGAAGTAGAAGAAACTTCCCAGCCAACAAGCACAGCTGTGTTCACATCCCACCGTCAGTTTCCCACTTGAAGTAATTTTTCTTGTTTCCACTTCATTTGCATTGTTAATGTTTTAGAAAAAGACAGGAACATAATAATGCAATGCTACACACCAAACAACACTCTATAAATCCAAGATGAGATGATGACTAGTGTGACAATATAATAGAAGTTAATTTACAGTACAGTATGAATTGTAACACAACACAGCTGTCAGTCTGGTGTACACAGATAAGGGATAAAAGCAACATTCTTTCAGACAGCAGTAGCAAAAGCTCGTGTTTTTTGTTGTTTATCAGCTGTAATACAGACCTGATCAAACATACTTCTTTCTGATCGCAAACATTCCAACCATGACAATTCCATCATTTTGTATTTCTAGGATCATATTGCCTAATGGGTCTTTTTTGATTTTTAGGGAAATTTAGTTGCTATTTTTAGTAGATCAACTGACCTGATAGAGCAGGCATGAGTAACTTTTACAAGAAGTGGGTTGTAGATACATGTCTCATCATCAAGCAGGCCACACTATTAAAAAAATTCAAGATAACCTTTCATTGGCATGCCATTCTGAAAGTCCATGGGCCACAGTTTGTCCATGACTGAGATAGAACCTTCCTTATTGGCTCAACAGTTTTAGTTGCATATGTGTGCATACATATGTGTCTAAGTTCTGTATTACAGTTTGCAGCTGTTACCCTCCACCAATATGTTAATCTCATCAATTAATTAGCAACATGATTAGTCAGTAAGTGACACAGACAACCAACCAACCAACCAACCAACCAGCGAAATGAAAGACTGTCAGTCAACATCTAGTCAGTGTCACTTGACTATATCTATTTTCTAACCCCCATCAGCTATTGTATCTAGCTGTGGAGGTACAGCCACAAATGCATACAATAAGGGCAATCCACAATTAACCATTTCATTAGTTTATATGCCAAGTTCATATTAGCAGTTCAGATTCAGATAAGCATTCTCCTTTGAACAATCTCATATAACAAGATCCTTCATATCAGATCAATGCAAAAAAAAACTTATTAGGAGACTACTGAAGTGAATGTAATGTCAATGACTTCTAAATCAATGCTTTACCCTACTCTTACTAGATTTTTTATGATCTCTAGGTGCATAACAATATTTTAAGGTGGATTAGTGATAAAATCTCCCCTTAGTCAATTTTAAGCAACATACTCAAAGGACCGGGTACCTATTCTTAACAAATTAGATGAAACTGAAATACAATAGCAGTAACCTGAATTTGAACTCAACACATTTCAAAAAGTAGTCCAATAACTTGTACACACAGCCAAAAGGAAAATCTTTTGGTTCAATAGAGAAAGCTTCACTCCTTTATAAAAGTTCAATATTCTAGAAAGTTATCTGAGAGCTTGAAGATGGTAGAGAACCAGATTTTCCAGAAAAAAGAATCAGGCTACATATACAAAATGTATGTCAGCATGCATTACAGCTTTTGCAGTGTTATTTCTGGCATCAAGTCTCATCAAACTTGCACTTGCAGTTTCTTGCTTTTGGCTTTGAGTGAAATGCAAATTTTAAAATCACTCTCATACAGAGTTTAAAATCAAGAAAAAGAAAAACATCAGAGCTATTATTGCTTTAGATATACAACAACAAACAAAAACTAAAATAAAATTATCGAAAAAATGTTATTAAAAACTTGGGGAAATTCAATATATTTCATTGAAACAGTGGAACCTGACAATGTAAGAAATAGTTAGGAGAGGCAGGGGAATATTGGAAAGAGAAGAGAGTGTGGAGGCATGGAGAGTAAATGTGGGAGAGTGCAGAGAAGAAAAATATGAAATTAAAAAAGGAATATGTACCATTTTAACTGTTGTATAATAGCAATAGCACAATAGCAAAGACAGACTGGGAGAGAGGGGCAGGGGGGGGGAGACTGCATGGAAAATAGAAAATAAGAGATAAAAAGAAAATAAAGTAGAAAAAAACAAAAATGTCCACCTGCTTTGATTTTTAAGAATCAAGTAATCTTTAAAATAGATTTAACTACTTACTGTTTCACAGTCACTCTAATAAACCACTGCCGCTATTACTACCACCACCACCACCACAACAACAACTACCACACTGACACCACAATACTACTACTATTACAATCCCGTCACCACCTACACCATAATAAGAACGAAATGGGGGGGGGGTTTGACAGTCTAGGGTTAATCAAAAGAATATTTTAAGTTTCCTACAGCAGAAAATAACATCACCAACAAAGAACCCTCTACAGGAGTCATTTTGAACCTGCTAGAAACAGAAGCAAAATCTCTCTCAAATACATTCCACTGATTGAGAAAGGGGAAGGGCATAGTTGCTGAAAGTAGTCATAGATATAATATATAAACAATGATGGTCATGGCTAGAATTCATTTGGTCATAGTATCTGCTTGATCAGGACTAACCTTTGAGTTGAGCTACAACAGCCTAGAATCAGTGGTATTGGTGGGGAGGAAAGGCTAGCTGAGAAAGAATGGTAACAAAATAATAGGTGCATGGTGATAGAAGATGGAAGGAAATATAAATGTCTGAGAAAATCTCATTACAAAAATCCAATTATTAAAGGGGACAACATTTAGAGTGTGAGAAACTAACAAAGGTCTAAGCTGACATGAAAAGCAGTTGATAAAATTTGTAGGCACAGGTATAGCCTAAACTTTAAAATTCACATCATTCAAGATGGAATTTAGGAAACATGGTGAAGAGAGAAGGGGGGGGGTAGTTTTATGGTCAGCTTAAATGTTGAAGGATAGTGAAAGAACAAATACAAGCGACTGAAATGAGGTTCTTCCAGAGCATTTTTGGAGTAACATTACTCAACAGGCTGTAACTCAGAAACCAAGAAGTCTCCCCAAGTCAAGTCACTACTCCTCTACATTGAGAAGTCACAGCTTATGGATATGTGATTAGAATGTCACAGGAAAGACTAGCAAGATGGATTCTTTAAGCCAAGCTAATCAAAAGGAGACCTACAGATACCAACAATGAGATGGTTGGATAATATCCATAGTCTCAGCTGGTCATGCTTAGGAATCCAGCCAGAAAATCTAATGATAGTTGCTTCTGATAGAACCCTAATATAGCAACTAAATTTCCCTTATATCACACCTTACTAATATACAAAAACAACAACAACAACAACAACAAGATGATACCTAAAACTAGATTACATAATGTAGTATTAGGTACAAAAGACTTGGAATAAAAGATGGGATAGTCATAACTGGAACCTCTTTAATCATAAATCTTCTCATGAGGGATGACCTAGGGTTAAGCAACAACAAAAAGAAAACCTGAAAGAAACGAGTAAATAAATAGAGAATAAAAACGAAAGATAATGAAGGGTCCCATTTTGTTCAGGCTTTTAAGATTTGTGTCCAAAATAATGAATAACATTTTGAACTTCACCTACCATGGCTTACCTAGCAGGGTATAGATCCCAGCATAAAGTTGAGAACTACAAACTATAGATTAATGCTGCCGGGGTCGACTTTGCCTTTCAGGGTCGATAAAATAAGTACCAGTTACGATTTCAGGTCTTCATGCCCAGTATAGAAAGGATTATTATTATCATTATTAAGGTAGCGAACTGGCAGAATCATTACTGCACCGAACAAAATGCTTTGCAGCATTTTTCTAGTTTTGCATCCTGAGTTAAATTCTGCCAAAATTAACTTTGCCTTTCATCCTTTTGGGGTTGATAAATTAAGTAACAACCAATTGAGCACTGGGGTCGATGTAATCAACTAACGCCCTCCTCCCCAAATTTCAGGCCTTGTGTGCATAGTAGAAAGGATTATTATTACCATTATAATTATTATCATTATTAAGGCAGCGAGCTGGCAGAATCGTCAGCACGCTGAGAAAAAGGCTTAGTGGCATTTCTTCCGACTTTACGTTCTGAGTTCAAATACCACTGGGGTCGACTTTGCCTTTCATCCTTTCAGGGTCGATAAAACAAGTACCATTTCAGTACTGGGATCGATTGAATCGATTATCTCCATCCCTGAAAATTTCAGGCCTTTGTGCCCAGTATAGAAAGGATTATTATTATCATTATTATTATTTGCATCAGACAAAATGCTAAGTAGCATTTCTTCTGGCTCTTTACATTCTGAGTTCAAAACCTGCCACGGTCAACTTTTCCTTTCATCCTTTCAGGGTCAATAAAGTACCACTCATGTACCAGGTCAATGTTATCAACTATCTCCCTCTGACTATAATTGCTGGTCTTGTGCCAAAATTTGAAACAATTATTAATATAATTATTGTTATTATTGTACATTACCTAATCAATAATTTCCATAATGATAGTAAACTGTTTTCATTGATCAGTATTTGTAAATGCTTTTTTTAAAAAAAAGCAATTATGTTTTTAATTAACTAATTTTTAGTCTATTGTTGCTGTATCCAGTAGCAAATTGTAAAGAATTTTATTGTTTTTATTTTGGGCCTGATGCACATTTCATATGCATGCAAAAAGAATTTTGCAAGATCTGTTAAAAGAGTAGAACAATTATCGTTGTTGCAATTAAGGTTGTTTGTTGGACATAGGCTTCATTTAAAATTATCACCAATGCACCATGCTGTACTCAAGAAGACCTGTCCACCACAGCAGAATTGTTAATGCTCTTGTTAAAGTACATGTACTGATTCCACATAAAAAGCACCCAGCACACTCTGTAAAGTGGTTGGCATTAGGAAGAGCATCCAGCCATAGAAACCAAGTCAAATCAAACAAGAACCTGGTCCATCTCTCCAGCTTGCCAGATCTGGTCAAAATGTCTAATCCATGCCAGCATGGAAACGGACGTTAAATGATGATGATGATTTGTAAATAAAACCGTTCAGAAGACTGCCAGCTGTATTTGTACCAATAATTCAAAAGTCCAACCTTGTCACACTGTGTCATTGATTTTGGTATACTCAGCCACTTATATGCTAATGTAATGAGTAGGTAGTTCAGCCAATCTAACAGCTGAATACTGATAATCAAAACCGACGGAGATTTTGCTTCACTTAGTAATATCAAAGTCATAAAAATATCAAACAAACATGTGATAAATGAACATTCTAAATACACATTTAAATATCAAATGGATTTTAAAACACCCTTAAAAATGATACTACACATGTCTTTAATTTCCTTGAAATATAATATCTGACTGTCTACGTTTGCAGGATATGAAATGAAGGAAGAAGCTTTCTACTTTTCTTTTCTTTATTTATTTTTTGCTGCATTCCACATAAAATCATTTTTAATCATAGCAGATAACAGCATACATAAAACAGAGAGCTTGAAATATATTAGAAATTATGAGAAAATAATTTTCGTCTAGAAATTTCAGAATCATCAGTTTAGGTTTTATTGATCCTCTTTCATTGATCCTATTCACTGTCAAAGTGAGTAGAATACTATAAGATCCATAATAAAATACCTGATGGATATGAAAATAATTTTAATGCATATTTTGTTGCTATCCTCAATTTATTGACAGCCTTAAAAGGTCTCATATGAAAATTCATAACAATCGTTCACAATATTTTTCTTTTATTTAAGTTACATACTCAATAATAAAGACACTTTTTAATTTGCTAAGCCAGTCAAAATCTGCCATAGCAACGAAGCTCAATTATTATAATCATCATCATATACTTAAGAATCATTTTAAAGCAGTAGTTCTCATAGGAGTGTGGTGTGTGTGAGAGTGAGAATTATAAAGAAAGCAGACAAATTGTCATCTTTAATAAAAAAAATAAATAAATAAATAAATAAAAATAAAGATGGCTTCCAGCTTCTTAAACATGTCAAAGCACTTTGGTGGAGAATGAAGCACTATATGGATGGATACCATATCTATTTTTTGCTGTGTCAGTAATAAAGAGAGAGTGGGTGCCAAAAAATTTCACGAATATAGTGGAGAGAAATTGGTATTTTTGAGTTTGAGAATCACTGATCTTGATGTAAAGTTGTGTCAATAGCAAAGTAACAGTTGTGCAGATCACTTTCTTTCCAGCCACCAACAAAAATCTATACATATTTTGTCTGTGACTAAACAGCTGATTGTTCTTTGTAGAGGGAACCAATTCAAATACTAAAGAAAAGATGGAACTAAATTTCAGATAGACAGACTGAGTTATGCTGTCTTTGAAATTCAGACCATGTGGGCAGGTGTACAGTAGCTTAATCTTCACTATCTACTTTCTTTCATTAGAGATTCCCTCACTCACACTCATGTGTGATATTACTACATCATAGCTGACTAGATTCTTTTGTTTGTTTGTTTGTTTTTAATTTGCTTCTGTCAAATTAATAAAAGTGTTTTTGCTAATTTGGCACCTGACATCTAATTATAGTTAGACTTGGTGGAATACTCGATTTTGATGATGTGACTATTTATTGTAGAGCAGATATGAGAGACAAGATCTGGTCAGTTTGAACATAAGAGTGGAAGAATATTAGGGCTGGATAAAGCTGGTTTAAATGCTAATGGGTTAAACCTTAGAATCTCTGATAATTTCTTTATAGCAAGCTCATACACACACGCGTGCATGCACACACACACACACACACACACACATATATATATATCATCATCATCATCATCCTTTAACGTCCTTTTTCCATGCCGGCATGGGTTAGACCATATATATATATATATATATGACACTGCCAAAACTGCATCAGAAAAGGGCTAAAATAACAATAATGAAACCAGAAACTAGAGAGCTATGATATGTGGTTAATTCAGGTAAAGATATCGGAGTCAATTTGGGGGGAAATAATGTTGTTGAAAGTCATAGAGATAACATAACTGACAGGAGCATTCAAAAAGAATTAAGGAGAGAAAAAGTAAAATAAAAAAACTGAACAGAACTATAATCAGAAATTAGATTATGGAAATTCATAAAAATAGAGTGTGGTTAATTGAGAATGAGTCAACCCCTGGGTGAAACAGATTGAAATAAATTCTCAAATTTTTCCAATCTATTCTTCTTTGAAAATTGGATATTTCAAAAAAAAAAAAAAAAAAATGGTTGCCGACTACAATAGTTATGACAGTGGCGGTTGTGACTAACTCCAAAATATATAATAAACTTGAGGCTGCAGGTTTTATAACTCTTAACGAAATGTTTCTTTTTAAATGTCTTCAATTAAAAGATGTTTCTAAATTAATAAACATATATAAAACAAAAGAATTCTCTTGCTGTTCTTCAATTCATTTGGAATGTATAAATTTAATTCATAGTAAGCACTTATTTTTTTTGGTAGATGCTTGTATATTTTTTTTCTTTGATTTTGTTTTGAATTTTTTACTCCCTTTATTTAATTTAATTTTTTTTTTTTTTTTACATGTAGTTTGGTAATTTTCCTTTTCTATATAGGTTTTTAATTGTTAGCAGTTCCACAATAATAGCTCTGACAAGGCAATTGAAAAGAAAGTATTAGCACTGCTAGATACATCATAATAATTACATTTGAAGAGGGGCATGCAAAGCTGTTGCTGCTGAGAGAGAGAGAGAGAGAGAGAGAGAGAGAGAGAGAGAGAGAGAGAGAGAGAGAGAGAGAGAGAGAGAGAAGATCGACACCATACCAATATTTTCAAGATCTCCCTGTTCATGGAATCTGTGTGGGTTTGATGTGTGGTGTCTTGGCTGTGCACGGGGAATGTCACCATCGGCGCTTAACCCTTTAGTATTTAAACAAGCCATATCCAGCCCAAATATTCTACCTGTTTTATGTTCAAACTGGTCAGATCCTGTCTCTCACACCTACCCTACAATGTCATTCTAAAGATAAACAATCACATTATTGAAATCTCAAATGATTAATTCAAAACAATATGAATAAATAAGCATTAGATTTGACAGAGTAATCTGAATGCTAAAGGGTTATACATACTTAAGACATAGGGTGTGGT
>JAOPUL010000001.1:62626243-62642239 GCA_027564515.1 Octopus rubescens | reverse complement strand
CCCAGCTTGCCAGTTTCCAGTCAAAACCGTCTAACCCATGCCTGCATGGAAAAACAGACATTAAAGGATGATGATGATGATGATAATGTATGAAAGGTAAAGTTAACCTAAGTAGAATTTGAACCAAGAATGTAAAGAGATGGAATAAACAATGCAATGTATTTTGTCCCATGTGCTAAAAATGTTGTCAATTCACTATAAAACATTAAATTTGTATTCTAAATCCAACAAAACTACACAGGTAATATATTAAATATATTCAGCAGACAATGTAATATACTATAATTAACTTACTTTTCTTAGACATAAGTAACTTAAAGTAATAGAAAGTAGCCATCTATGATGGACAGTTTACCAGAGCTATTAAAAATAGTCACTACCAATGTTAATCCAATGTACAACAGCAGTCCTGTGTTGATTGTCTTAACAGAAAATTTCTTTAAGGATCAATTTTTATTAATATATGAGCTCTTTCAAACATAACCACAAAGTATATATTACATTGCTCGCCAAGAACATTTGGCAAAACCAGCATGGAAATAAAATATACATTCAACAGAGAAATATCATATCATGTATAAACCACTCCACACCATAATGAACAAGAAGACAGCATAATGAAGAAGACAGGCACAGATTGAAATTCTTGTTATCACTTTTTGAAGCAACATACCGATAACCAGTGATGTCACACAGTGCATGACAGCCACTACACTTTTGCTTCAACAACTACAATATAATCTGCAGAAGAAAACAAATGATATTACCCCTCATTTTTTCTTATATCCCCAACCATGCATCAACCACGTGCAACCAAAACACAATACACCAAATGTTAAATGATTATGATAATGATGATATACACACACAGAATGAAACTATTTTATGCCCACTTTACATTCTGGCATGGATTAGACAGGAAGTCAAGGTTCAAATTATTTGGGGTTATTTTTTCTTGGATAGATTAGATTGATGCCTTTCCTACCACCAACCAGTTTACTGAATGTACTGGGTGCATTTCATCATGGCACATGCACTGAAGAGATTTTGTATCCTCAACAATACAAGATAAAGAGACCTTTCAACCCTACATTATTTCTACTTGTTCACCAACCAGTTTAAAGAGAGTACATGGTGCACTCCAACCATGACCTGTAGCAGCAACACTAAGCAACACCAAGATTTAATCAGATGATTCATCATTTCATTATTGCCTTATTGCTAATTAGTGCCATTGTTCTGATTTTATTTGAATGCTTCAATAACCATTGCAAGGAACAGAGATGTCAAAAAAACACATTGTTGGATGATGCAGAAATAAATGGTGAAAGAGAACAAAGGATAAAATGCTGCTTCCAAGATAAAAAAAATAGTTATCAGCCAAAATAGGAAAACCGTCTATCTTAAGAATATTTTTCAGAATGCATGAACTATGCTAACATCCACCACCACTCATTACATGCAGTTTTAATTAGAAATAGCAGCCAAATCTCTATCATATCATATACCCTATTGTTTTGTTTTCCAAAACGAATGTCACATTAGATTATAAGATGGTTACAGCTGGAATGCGTTTGATCATAAGTTTGCTTGGCCAAAGCTAACTTGGAGCTAAATAACAACAACAATAATAATTCTATAATATAAAATGTAGTGGTAAGTATAAACCTATTTCTAATAAGGTATATTGACTGTCATGACTGCAATATTAGCTTTTCCATATTATAAAATGTAAGCAAATATCTGACATTTTTTTTTTCTTCTCAACAATTGCTAACTAAGCATCTTAGAAAGTTACCTTAATCTTAATCCACAAATAAGATAAAGTTCTTTAAAAAGATACCATACTTTTTCAACAATTCTGATTAAGTATATTATACTGAAAGCAATGTTTAGAGTACATAGGAATTAAGTTTTGGATATGAAAGAACTAAAAACAACTTTACAATTAAATTTATCTTCTGAGACTTTAAATGTCTAATGAAACACATTACTTGCCTGGAAAATAACATAAATGATGTTGGAAGACTTTTAAGTTAGACATGAACATTGAGCAGCTTTAAGTGAGTTGGTATCAAAATGGTTAATCAACAATTCCCAACATATCTAATACAATTGGAGCAAGAAGTGGTATTCAAATCAAGTTGATGATGAGAGAATCTCTTTAGGGATAGTCATTCGCTCCACTAGAAATAATAGCCAAATCTCTCTCAAATCACACCCTAATGTCTTAAAAAATGAAGTACACATTAGATAATGTGGTCCTAGATATGCTATCCCAAAGAACAAAAAGGTAAGGTGTAATGGCTTTAACCATAGATTTGCTCATTCAATGTTGACCTAGGGCTAAACAACAACAATTGATCCATATTTCCCAATATATAACAGACAATATATATGTGTGTGTGTGTGTGTGTGTGTGTGTTTGTGAAGGCATGTGGTGGAGTGGTTAGGGAATTGAATTCACAATTGTGAGGTTGTGAGTTCAATTCCCATACCAGGTGATGCATTATGTCCTTGAGCAAGACACTTTATTTAACGCTGCTCCTTCTACCTGGAGTTGAGACCGATAGATAGTATTAGCAATTGAAAGACCAATGAAAAACATTGTTTCCTCAGTCCGATCTGATGAAAAGTCGATCGTCTGTCATTTATATACACCATTCATATATGGGTTAATCTAATCGATTATATCTTCCCGCCACTGCTAAATATGTGGCCTTGTGCTCATCTTAGAATGCATTGCTTATAATATAACAAACACTATATATATATATATATATACATGATCATCATCATCATTTACATTTAGCATGGGAAACAGATGTTAAAGGATGATGATGATGATATATATATATATATATATATATTGTGCTTGTCATAATATTATAAACAATGAATTCTAAAATAATGAGCACATATTTGGTGGTGGTGGGAAGATATAATCATTCAGATTAACCCATATATGAATGGTGCTTATTTTATTGATTCTTGAAAGGTAAAAGGCAAAGTTGACCTCAGCATGGTTTGAGTTCAGAATGTAAAGATGAATAAGTAACTAAATATCACGAGGCCTTAAGTTTGATGTTTTATTAATTCTGCCACTCACTGCCCTAAAATTATCTATAATGCAGCATCACATTTACAACTATAATTTAGATGATCTTTTCATTGTTCATATAATATGACTAAATTCCCAAATGGGATTAGTTTAACCCTTTAGGATTCAGATTATTCTGTCGAATTTAATGCTTATATATTCCCCTTACTCTAATCTCTCATCTGGCACAAAACCACCTCCCTCAATACTACTCTCCCAACCTCAGCTGAGAGGAGGGGGGTCATGTCTTGTGAATTATTTGGTAACCTCACTGCTGCTGGTGCCAAGTAAAATGTTCCCAGTACACTTTGTAAAGTGCTTGGCATTAGGAAGGGTATCCAGCCATAGAAACCATGCCAAAGCAGAGAGAAGACTATGCCAAGTTCTTCTGACTTGCCTTTGTAGCTTCAAGAATTCAATGAGTTGATTATTATTTTTTAGATTGATATTGTAGGGTAAGTGTCAGAGGCAGGATTTGGCTGGTTGTTATATATAAATTGGGTAGAATATTTGTGCCATATATGGCAAGTTTAAATGCTAAATGGTTAAAAAAATTTTGCCATCCCCATAACCTTTAGCTTAACAATAGAACAATAGTGTGATTCATGTATCATAATGGTTGTTGTTTTTATTGCTGTTGTTTAATTCCAGATCAGCAAAAAGAGAGCAGATCTGTGTTCAAAGGCATTCTAGCCATGACAATTCTACTTTTAAACAATAGGTGTGCTTTGAAGGAAATACAGGTGTTATTTTTAGCACATGGAGCAACCACATAGAAGCGCCCTGTTGTGACCCCTGGCAGTGACACCTAAATGATTACAGTAGTTTCCAGCATACAAGTCAATGTAGTATGTAGTATAAACATTCAAACAGTATCACTATCTTTTCAAACCCTGTTGCCTTTCACATGGAATTACTTTCTGGTCCACACACACACACACACACACACACACACAGATACACACACAAACATACAAACAGGCTAGCAATACAGTTTCCGTCCACCAAATTCACTCATAAGGCATTGGTCGACCTGGGGCTATAGTAGAAGACACTTGCCCTTGGTGTTGTACAGTGGGACTGAATCCGAAACCAAGTGGTTGCAAAATGAGCTCCTTAAACCACACAGCCAAGCCTGCACTAGATTACATAAGCCATGACATCACTTCTATAGACATCAACCACAACAACATGGTTACTTGATATCAACCGTAACAATGCTGTTACATGGCATCAACCACAGCAACATGGCTACAAACAGCAACCACAACACAACTGCTACATGGGTTCACTGCAAATCTGTCACGATAAATTCATTACTGTTAATTATACTATGGTTACTTGTATTTTCATCAACTGACAGTGTTACAAGGCAATTATATTACAAGCCAATGATAAATTCATCATTGATAAATTCATCTTCATGCCAAGTATATTGTTGGTAAATTTATCATTATACTTTTTATCCACAGAGTAAGTATATCACTAACATTAATTAAAAAGTTATATTCACAGAGCAGATACTTTGCATTTTTATTAACAATGAAAGAGAAATTAACAAAAAAATTCCATCCTACAATCGAGAAATTTTTAAAAACCATGAAAATGAACAATCAAGAAATGAAGTGATAATCAAACAGTATCTTGGTTTCAAATCTTAGCACAAGGCCAGCAATTTCGGGGGAGGGGCTTAGTCAATTACATCGACCCCAGTGTTTAACTGGTACTTATTTTATCAACCTCGAAGGGATGAAAGGCACAGTTGATCTCACTCAGCAGGATTTGAACTTAGTGTAATTTCGCCCAGCGTGCTAATGATTCTGCCAGCTCATCACCCTAATTAAACAGTATATTACTCGAACAGAAATGTCACATAACGAAAACGAAATATAAGGAGAGTACAGTGAGAATTCAAAATATTGTCAATGAATATCAAAAACACAAAATATTGGATTATTTAAAAGGCATTGCTCTTTATTTTTTTCCACCACTAGGTCCAGTCCTTGTTGTGGTGCAGTGGCTTATATACCTCGATGTCTCTGAGAGTTATACCGGTAGAACACAAGCTCCTGGTAGAGTCTCCCATGCTGGACAGATAAAAGGATAGAGGCCAGACTAATATAGACCACTTCTTTCCCAGAGGTAGAAATGGGTTTGTGTAAAGCCAATACTCATACCTAGAAAAAAAGCAAAGTTACAGCAGCATCGATGATAATTGAAAGCCAACAAGACCTGGGAGAAGAAGCAAAAATCCATTGGGAGAGAAGCAGAAAAGACAGTCCAGAATCATGAACAGTGAAGAAAAGTTGTCATTGGCCAAGGCTCCATGAGGAGCAATGAGCTTAAGCAGTGCTCATTATTTAGGTTTTTAAAATGTTTTTTTCTCCAATTTAAAATAGTGTTATTTTACTGACTTTTTTGTTGGTTTGTTTTTTGTTTTGTTTTTGTGATGCCATTTTTAAAAGCATCTCCGATTCGTTTTTTTGTTTTTTTTTTCATGTATATATTAACGATTCTTTTGTCTTTGAATTTTATTTTCTCATTATTAATGAAACGTATTTTGAGCACAAATAAAACCTTTAAATATATTTAGTGTGCAAATAAAAACTTTTTAAAAGATGTCTAGTAGTGTATTTATTGCACTGATAAAAAGTATGGCGATGAATTTACAGACAATGTTTTTGGCATGCAGTATAATTAGCTTGCAATGAAATTACAGGTGATATATTTACCGCAATATAATTATCCACAATGAATTTACCAGACGCCCAGCTACATGACATCAACCGAAACATTACTACTGTTACATGACCAATATGAATCATAGTTTAAATCAATTTCTCTGTACAAGTTTAAACTTGTTCTCTTTTTGAAATGTTAAAACAATGCTGTTTGCTATACAAGAGCTATTGAAATTGTTTGGATCAACAGACAAGTTATCAATGCAAATCTACAGTAACAATAAGAGTAACTTGTTTCAATACAAACTAAAAACAGGATATATTATTAATTATTAAATCTCATTATATCTTTTTCTTTTCTTTTTTATAACTGAATGTTTTCTGTCTTCTTAAATTATCTTTAACATTATCTTTGAAATATTGCTGATGGTGATAGTGATGATGACAACGACAATGATGATAGTCGACATGTAGAACAGCTGTGTTGAAGTTTGCCTGCCACTTCTTGAATCCCCATTAATACATTCAGGATCAGACAACTAAAAAGGCAGATGCACACACCCATACCTGTGCATAATACATGCCTAGTTCACTGAAATCTGGTTTGACTGCTGACCCCACCCCACTTACACTTCACATTATCAAGAAGGCTCCAGTACAACAAATTTATCTGTCTTTGATGTTTTCGCTCATTAGTTGCTTTGTATTCCAAAGAATACTGTGGATCACTGTTAAGGCATTCCACCCCAGGAGATGATACCTGCCCGATAAGCCAACTGACTCTACAAATTCTTCATTACAAAAATGTTTCAAAGGTGATGATGACAACAACGCCACCACCACCATCTATAAAATTATTCTGTTTGTCATGATATGTGTATGAATGTTACACTTTAAACAACATTAGCAAAGGAACAAAAATTGAAGACATAATCAAAACCGTTAGCATAATGAAACAATGTTTGTGATGATTTATAAATGTAGGCATCAAAACAAGAACATTTATAAAACATAAAATTTCCACAAGTGTTACTCGTCATTATTATTATGGTTTACTTTTTATCATCTTTGGAAATTATCATCATCCTTTATCTGTTAACGTCCATTTTCCAGGCTGGCGTTGACTAGTGACTAAATGAAGTACCGTATTTGCCAGCATATAAGACGCACTCTTACATAAGATGTACCTATACTTTACAAGTACATTTTGTGGAGAAAGCAAATTTAATATCTTTCATCATATACTCAGTATCCCATCCATAATACAGTTGCATTAGACACATAGCAACTTTTTGTTACATTTAAGAATAAAGAAAGCACACCTTATATGCAGTATATGTCTCTTCCCTTCTAAAACATGAGTATGTAACCTGTTACAGGCATTACATTCCCTACCTGATTAAAAAAAAATGATTTTCATTTTGTACTTGTTAGAAATCAGAAAAGCTAAATGTGAGCAATGATGTGATGTGGCAAAAGTGTTCACATTTTTGATATTATTACAATTAGAAACAGCCACTGTACTTGCCGGTCTCTATCATTTCACACATCTGATATCAATGGATCACTACACAAACAGATAAGCACACACACACACACACAATATCTACTTGATTCTTACATACACTTGATATCTACATGAACATTGCACATACCTAATACTGATTTGATCACTACACACGCACGTGATATCTACTTGATCACCATGCACACCTGATATTTATTTGATCGCTAACATACATTTGATATCTATTTGATCACTACACACACCTGGTATCTACTAGATTATAACATGCTCTTTGTCACAGTTGGATAATTATACATGCATGTATGCACATGCATGTAGTCTCTAATAAATCATTATACACACTTCTGCTCTTTACTGGATACTATACATACTAGGTCTTTCTTAGATCATTGCAAACAAACACTTGGTCTTTACTGGATCATTACACACATACACACCTAGCCTCTAGTGGATCAATATTCACATGCACCTGATCTCTAGTGGATAACTTTTCACACACCAGCTCTTGAAAGGTTCACTATAAACACATCTAGTAACTATACACACATGATCTTAATCAATCAAATCACAGTACAATACATTCTCTATTGGATCATTATATACACTTGGTCTCTGTTGAATTACTACACACTTAAAATAAATTGCAAGCCAACATACAATTTATGTATTTAACTAAGTTCAGATAATCTATTAATCTAATTAAGTTTAACTACATCTACAAACTGAACTGAAAAAAACACAAAATCAAAGAAATCTAGCACTCACTGTCATTGCTGAGACTGACTAAAGGGTGACCCCCATCAGTTCTAGTTGCCTGGCTATTATTATACATCTGAGAGATGAAAGTGAAAGAATACATCTCACTAAGTCAATTACAAACTACACTCATTTGTTCAGTATCACCAAGAAAACACACATACAAATACATATATACATATTCATGCACACACACATATACATGAATGTATGCAAACACAAACATATGTAGACAAAAGCAAACACACATACACAAACGACAAGAATATGGAAACCTCACACATACACATTTACATACACATGCATGTGTATGCCTGGATGGATGCATGTGTGTGTATCTGGAAGCTTGTATATGTATATATTTTCTTGGGGGCTTTTCTATGTGTGTGTATGTATATATATATGTGCTGAAGTGTGAGTGCATGTGTATTTGCATGTACCATAATATGTTCACTGAAAGCAAAATAAACAGCAAATTACACCTACTTCCATCATTTTCTCCAGAAAAACCATTGTAATTTGTTTTATCCTTCTCTTTTTCTCGATTTTCCTGCTCCAGATTCAATGACCTGAAAAAAGAAAGTATAATGACAATGTGAAAAAAGCCAATACAATAAATTAACCCTTTAGCATTCAATTTATTCAGTCAAATGTAATGCTTATTGATTCACATCATTTTGAATTAATCATGTGTTATCTCGTAGCTTTGAGATTTCGATGAGGTGATTGTCCATTTTTAGAATTGCATTGTAGAGTTGGTGCAAGAGGCTGGATCTGGCCAGTTTGAACATAAAACAGGTAGTATATCTGAGCCAGATATGGTCAGTTTAAATGCTAAAGGGTTGATGATCACTTTTTCCCAGATACCAACTGAAATCTATACATATTATGTCTGTGACTAAACAACTGATTGTTATTTGTAGAGGGAACCAATTCAAATACTAAAGAAAAGATGGAACTAAATTTCAGATAGACAGACTGAGTTATGCTGTCTTTGAAATTCAGACCATGTGGGCAGGTGTACAGTAGCTTAATCTTCACTATCTACTTTCTTTCATTAGAGATTCCCTCACTCACACTCATGTGTGATATTACTACATCATAGATGACTAGATTCTTTTGTTTGTTTGTTTGTTTTTAATTTGCTTCTGTCAAATTAATAAAAGTGTTTTTGCTAATTTGCATCTGACATCTATCTAATTACAATTAGATTTGGTGGAATACAGCAAATAATTTTTCTCTGCCAAAATATCAAAGTAAGATAAAGTACATCAATCAACAATATATATCACCATCATCCTCATTTAATGTCCAATTGTCCATGCTTGCAATGGGTCAGACAGAATTTGTTGACGCAGATTTTCTATGGTTGTATGCACTTCCTGTTGTCAACCTTCACCTGTTTCTAAGCAAGGTCATATTTTTCCATAGCTAGAAATTTTTTTCACAGAAGACTGAAAATGGACAACCTCACTTGTATGACCATGATGCACATTTACAACAATCATGTGAGGTCTAGACATGGGTAAACATAGACATACACACACGCATGCACATGCACATTTACAACAAGCTTCTTGTAACAGTTTCAGTCTACCAAATCTCCTCACAGGGTTTAATCAGTCCAGGGCTAGAGTAGAAATCATTTGCCCAATATTCCATTTTACTGCTTAGTCAGAATGGAAGGGCAGTACCCAATGAGCCATAATATTTTTTCAGGGCTTCCAAGACAGGAGGGAAGAAGTTATCCTCTAATTGGACTAACAGCTTGCAACATAGTGAACTCTGCTAAAGGCACTCAAGGGGCCAGGCGGTGGTGTTAAAATGAGCAATGGTTTAAATCAACCAGCCAGGAACTCAAAATACAAAGGGTCAAAACAAATACTGCAAGACATCTTGTCCAACACTCTAACAATTCCACCAAACCACTGTTCTGGACCGGCACTTCATTTTATTGAACCCGTCCACCCACCAAAGGATTAAAGGCAAACTTGACCAGCAAGATTTGAACTTGGAATACAAAGAGCTGAGACAAATAACACTGCAAGGATTCTGAGAATGTACTGGCAAGACCACATAATCAATGAAGATGCTCTAATGAGAGCCAACACAAGTAGACAGAAAACTGCTTGGCACAGAACTTTCAAAACTGACATGAGAAAGGCCAAATTTGGATGGGCAGATGGAAAGAAAATCGCAGCCAACAGAGGCCAGCAGCATCAACTTGTTGCCCAATGTGCTTGAGAGCAGAGGAGGAATTGATACTGATACTAAAGACAGGACCACAGTACTCAAGCCACCAACCTATTAACCTGGAAAGTAATCATTTAGTTATTAAACGTTCAAGGAATGTTTAATTTTGTGTGCTGAGGCTCCTGTCGGTCAAAGTTGACCATGTACCTATGCATGTATGCACGAGAGTGAACAAGACTTTTTAAAAAAGACTGACAGTTGTCTATGCATGCAAGTTTTCCCTTTTCATGCCACTGATGTTTATCTAAGAAAAAGGTTGCTGACATGGGCAGATACAGCTTGACACACCAGTGGAGTCACATGTGTTGCTACCAGAATGCAAAGAGATGGAATAGATACCACAACACGTCTTGCCTGACCATCTAACAATTCTACAAATCCACTGCCCCCAACTGGTATATTTTATCAACCCTTAAAAGACAAAAGGCAAAGCTGACCTTGGTAGGATTTGAACTCAGATTGCAGATAGTCAGAACAAAATACTGTAAGGCATTCCATCCAATGCTTTGGTGATTCTGCAAATTCATTGTTGCAACTTTGTGCACATAGAATAATGTCATTTGCATCTTAGATAAAGATAAATTAAGATCAAATGACTGATAGTCATTAGCACATTGAGAGAAAGAATTTTATGAATATAATTCCAGACTGGGTCACTAGATAGATGGAATATTTGATAATTGGATATACTTTTGTATTGGAGAGGATGAGAAACTATCCTAAGCTGAAATATTTTATATTTATTTCAGGACTTATACATTCCTATGTTTCTTATAAGAAATGAATTGAAAAAAAAAGTGGTAAATTGAAACTCTTTTCAATGTGGTACTCAAGAATGGACACAGTTAATCAGCTGCAACTAATAAAAGTGTATGCTATTATTCAAATGCTTAAGGCAGCAAGCTGGCAGAATAGTTAACATGCCAGAAAAATGCCTTGCAGTACTTCTTTCAACTCATTACATTCTAAGTTCAAATTCCACTGAGGTCAACTTTGCCTTTCATCCTTTCAGGGTCAATAAAATAAGTACCAGTTGAGCACTGGAGTCAATGTAATCACCCCCCCCCCACACACACACACAAAAACTGCTGGCTTGGTACCAAAATTTAAAACTATTATTCAAATGCTTATTAAGTTCTTCATTTCTATTACCAAGCATGTACAAATGTTTTGTTAATATATTAGTTAATTGCAGGCAATAATTAAACTGTTATAATAATCTTTTATTCATAAATTATCTATTTCAATAAATTGTACAAAATCTTTAAAATCACTTTAAAAACAATTGATGATATCAGCTTTGAATATCATTCATAACTGATATAATAATCAGCCTTGAATGAATAAATAAACTGTACTACATGTATTGAGTACTTTTCTCCCACTTGAACACCAAGTCATATATATGTACGCATGCATGCACACATGCATTCAAGCATATATGTGTGTATGATGATGCCACATAAAAAGCATCCAGTACACTCTGTGAAGTGGTTGGCATTAAGAAGGGCATCCAGACATATAAACCATGCCAGAACAGACAATGGAGCCTGGTGTAGCCCATGGCCTTACCAGCTCCTGTCAAACCTTCCAACGCATGCCAACATGGAAAACGGATGATGATGATGATGATGACAACAATGATCATGATACATATCATCTTTTAACATCCACTTTCCTATGTTTGTATGAGACAGTTTTTCTACGGTTTGATGCCTTTCATGTCACCAACCCTCACCTGTTTCCAAGCAAGGTAACAGACATGTTTTTTGCAGAAGATTAGAAGATTAGAAGCAAACAATATCACTTGAATCACAGTGATGCTCATTTATAGGCATCATGCAATGTCAAAACAAGGGTACACATAAACACACATATACAAACATATATGACAAGCTTCTTTCAGTTTTAATGTAATAAATCTGCTCACAAGACTTTGATCAGCCCAAGGTTATAGTAGAAGACTGGACCAAGGGGCATGCAGTAAGACTGAACTTGAAACCACATGGCTGGAAAGCTAGTTTCTTAACCACAGAACTGCACCTACACACACACAACTTATCACTCTACCACTCTCTCCTCTCCTTTTCTGAATATCTACTTTCTGTTAAGCTAGCTAACTTACATCAATAATTAAGAGACCATCTTAGAGTTGACAAGACTGGGATACCCACAGTGAAGACAACCTATCTAGAAACTTTGGTCACTATGAAATACAAATGACCAGCATAAGGGGCTCTGAATTGTGAGATGACTAGACATATAAAGGTACAGATGTACAGAAGTATTAGCAGTAGCAAATTTGTTCAATTGTTCATTTAACGTTCATTCTTCCATGCTAGCATGGGTTGGACAGGAAGTGATTTTGAGGTAGGATTTTGTGGCTGGCTGCTCTTCCTATCACCAATATTCACCAGTGTTACAAGTAAAAGATTTATATTTTTCATAGATCTTCAAAAGGACAGCGCAATTAGTCATAATATCAATAAGGGATGTCAACATCAGCACCGCTTCACACAAAAGGTGACAAGCAAAATATAAACATGTATTGCCAGAAGTGTGAAATTTTAAGGTAATGAGATGGTGTTAAACATAGAACATCTTTGGTACTAGAAAGTAAAGGGTTGAATATGATCCTCTGGAATGTGTAATGTTAACACATACAAAAGGAAGGGAACTAAATGAGTTGAGAAAGTGACTTGGCATTAAAGGCATTGCCAAATATTGCTGTTGTTGTTTAGCCCCAAATCAGCTCTGATGGAACAGACCTATAATCAAAGACCTTTGAGCCAAGGTGATTTCATCTTTTGTTCAGTCATAACACATCTAAGACCACATTATCCAATGTTTTGATCCTTTTTTTTTCAAGACAGTAAGGTGTAAGACGAGAGAAACTTGGCTGGTATTTCTACCAACTTAAGTGATCATGTATAGACTGCCTCATTGAATCATGGCTGTGAACAAGGGTGGTTAGACTTGTATGAAACATAGCTACTGTATGAAATAGCAATGTGTGCTGAGAGCAGAAGATGACCAAGGAAGACATGAGAAGGAAAGCTGAGAATAGATCTGAGGTTGATGAAATCTCATACAAAAAAAAGAAAAAAGAACACAGAATCATCATCATCATCATCATCATCCTTTAACGTCCGTTTTCCATGCAAGCATGGGTTGAAAAAAAATGGCATTATGTTATACTTCAGACTCCTCCAACATAAGTTGGCATGAGAATCTCTAAAAGATCACTCAACCTACCTAAAATAGCAGTCAAATCTACCTCAAATAACATCTTACTGCACATTAAATAATGTAGTCATAGATATACTGTGACCAAAACAAAAAATGAATGAAAGAAAACCAAGATGGCAACATCATAGGTCTGCTTGCTCCATGATATCATATCATAACATCTACTTTTCCATGCTTGCATGGGTTGGATGTAATTCATCAAAACAGATGTTTTATGATCAGATGACCTTGTAGCCAACCCTCCCCCGTTTTCAATTTCCTCCCAGCCAGACATATTTTCACAGAAGATTGGAAATTAAGGACAGTACTTGCATGATGGTAAAGCTCGTTTACAACTATCATGAGATGTCAAGAAAGGGGATGGACACACACACACACACACACACACACACACACACACACACACACACACACACACACACACAAACAAACAAACACACACACACACAAACAAACACACACACACTTATCTATTTTAATTTATTAATTCTGTATCACATATGGAGAACAACAGTGTCTTTGGTTACAAGTTTATAAGGGGCCAATCTTTTAGTCACTGCATTTCTAAGGGCAACGGTGACAAGGGAGTATCTGTAACTCAGTAGAGAAAATATATCATAAGAGATTTCATTTGAAGAGCACTGACTTTCAGTTTTCTCCTTGTTATTGTTTAGATCCTCTGTCGCCTGAAATCAGTGAAAGTTATGCACGCATGCACGCACACGCGCATGCACACACACACACACACACACACACACACACACACACACACATATGATGTGCTTCATGCAGTTTCTGGCTACCTAAAATTCAACTAAAATTATTGATTACTTTAAGACACATTCACAAAGTACAATCCTCTGAAAGCAGTGACCCTGTAAGTGGACTCTAAAGAATTAATCTCTCTCTTTCTCTTCTCTTAATTGCTAAACTACTAATGCTCTATGAAGAAGAAAGAAAAATACATGTTCCATAAATTTCTTACACACTGTAAGAAATGTTATCATGCTCGCAAATTCTAAAAAGAATGAAACAGTGCTATACATGCTTACCACTAACTTGAAATTTTAAGAACTTTGTAATAAGTAAACGAAAAGAAAATGAAATATCTGAGTTCTATGCACCTTATAATTCCTGAATTACAAATTCAAATTTCTAATCCCGCCAAATATTATGAAGAAATTATCTCCCTTGAAATAACTGTTCACTAGGGGAAGACATGTTTAAAATTCAATTATATATAATAACCTTTCACGTGAGTTGTTGCAGAAAGTTTCGCAGAGATGGCGGGAAGAATAGATGAGGGTGTGGATGGGGGGAGAGAGATTAGGATAAGGTGGAAATGAAGAGAGAAATGGAAAAGTCTGGAGGAGATTGAAAGAGAAGGAAAACAAAACAGCAAGAATAAAAGAGAACACAGAGAGAAAATCAGAAATATACATTATGCATGTGTGTGTTTGTTTATCTGCATGTGTGTATATATAAACATACAAGTATGCACATACACACACACAGACACACACACACAGAAACCAACACAGCAAAAGAAAACTCCAAAATTTGAAGCAGTATTACTATAAACTATGAGGTGGGGAGAGTAGTTACTGTTCTCTACATACACATACATGCATATAGACAGATATATATATGTATACACACACATATATATATATATATGTACACACATACACACACAAGTATATTTATGCATACACCTGCGTGCATATGTGTGTGTATGTGTGTGCATGTGTGTGTGTATGTGTGTGTGCATGTGTGTGCGTGAGCATGTGTGTGTTCACTGAGCAAATGACACACAAGTTCATGTGAAGGCAATGAAATAGGAGAGTAAGAGTAGCTAAAAGGATAGGAAGAAATATATATATATGTATGGCAGAAAATAGTTAGTTGGTGGTAACTGACAAAGAAAAAAGAATTAAAATGAGATTTCCCCTCCTCCCACCCATCCAAGTGTATAAAGTATTTCTTTTTCTTTTTTTGGTTTCCCTTGATTCCAATGCTATGTTTGAAGAAGGAAAGGAAAAAAAGAATATAAACCCCCTCCCTTTCTGCACTCCCCTACTCTGGTTCCTCTCTGATTAAGTTTGCAGAAGGTGATAAAACATAATAATGGCTGTGCTCTTTATAAAAAGTAGACAGTAGGGTTAGATAGTTATAACTGGTGCATCAGATTGCAGACAGTTAATCTCTATCAATGCCAAACTGTGCACTCTACTGGGTACTTAAATTCTATAACCGTCATCATTAGTTTAGCATTTGTTTTCATTACATAAGATACAGTGAGGTAGAGTATCAGTGACCAGGCCATAGACACATGAAGACTTCCTCAATTATCATCATCATCATCATCATCATCATTTAACGTCTGTTTTCCATGCAGGCATGGGTTAGACGGTTTGACTGGAAACTGG
>JAOPUL010000001.1:62613755-62626143 GCA_027564515.1 Octopus rubescens | reverse complement strand
TTGAACTCAGAACGTAAAGCCGGAAAAATTGCCGCTAAGCATTTCTCCCGGCGCGATAACGACTCTGCCAGTTCGCCACCTTTAATACCAGTGTAATAATGACCTCAAGAATGAACCCCCATACTAGCCTTAGAATGGCAGACATGAATCATATGAAGTTCTGCACCTGGAATTTTATTAATATGGAAAAGAATAATTGTCTTGTAGTTAAGCAGAATTCATTGTGTCCTTGTTTCTGCCAAGAGTGCTATGGGCGTGACCGAGTCCCCAACGGTATAACTGGGTCAGGCAGGCTGAGCCTTCAACCATCAGTTGTAAATCTGCCGAGGAGAAGGATATCTCTAATTTAAAAACCTGGGTAGATGGAGCTCGATAGCCTTGGCAGGCCGTCCTAAGGACAACTCTGACACCAAACCCATTGCGTGCCAGGTGTACTGGATAGTCTCAATGTACGACGACCCTGGGTCCAAGGACACGTCTTGTAGTATCAGCAGCTGTGCCCCAGCTTTGGGTTACTGCCCCCGTGCTTCCAAGGTGAGGTTTTTGAGCCAGAAGCTAAGACAGAGAAAGTCTGATGTAAAACCTACAACCCAAGGACCTCGCTGTCACCGTCCTAGCTTGCTAGGCCATGACAGAAGAACCGTGGGTGTAAAGGGTGGGAACAGTATTGCGCGCATCATCTCTCACCTTAAAAATCCTTTGCGCAGGCCCAAGGACAAGTCCACTTTTTTTTTTCCTTCTTCACTATCCCTATTAACTTTACCAAGCCTTGTACCGATGGGAAAGGGGTGAATGCGGCAGGTGGAAGATGTCACTGGAAGCTGCAGTTCCAATCCTGCATGCAGGCGATTCAGGTATATGGGTTGTCTGATTGTTGACCTGAGGATGACAACATCACCTGGCAACAACCTGATTGTCCAAGCAGCCTTCTTTAGGGATTGCACTGCTTGCTCCACACAGAGGGGGGGGGGGGCCCTAGAAAAGGTGGCCTAAACAAAGCTCATTGTCACACAACCTTTCATTACAATTGGTGAGACAGAACTGAAAACAGTCCAGCAATTCACCTACCTGGAATGTACAATCTCCTCTGATGCAAAGATCAACAAAGATGTAGACAACAGACTGGTAAAGGCAAGTAGTTCTTTTAGCAGACTCTATCATCGTGTCTGGAACATAAACATCTGAAGAAAAACACCAAGATCAGTGTCTACAGGACCACCCTCCTGTACGGCTCCGAGTCATGGGTCACCTACAGACACCACCTGTGAATTCTGGAGTGCTTCCATCAGCGCTGTCTCCGCTTCATCCTCAACATCCACTGGAGCGATTTGATACAAATGTCGAGGTGCAAGCAGGGATCACCAGTATCGAGGCCATGCTGCTGAAGACACAGCTACGCTGGGCAGGGCATGTCTCCAGGATGGAAGACCATCTCTTGCCAAAGATCGTCCTTTTCAGTGTACTTTCCACTGAGCACCACAACAGAGGCACACCAAAGAAGAGACTTAAAGACTCTCTGAAGCAATCTCTGTCAGCCTGCCACATAAACAATCGCCAGTGGTCAGTCCTTGCTGCTGATCGACAGGCCTGGCGACACACTGTACATCAGTCGGTCTCCTCCTTTGAGAACAATCGCAGATCCACCCTTGAGGAGAAACGGAGGAGGAGGAAGAACCGTGTCACCACTGCACCACCCCCTGAATTGACTTTCCCCTGCAGTCGCTGTAGCTGAGTTTTTTTGTTACGCATCAGACTCAACAGTCACCAGCAAGCTTTCACCAGCAAGCTTTCACCAGAAGTGGACAACACCCTTAATCTTCGTTCGCGAAGACAAGCCAAGAGAGAAGATATATATATAAGAAAATGAGATGTCAAAGGGATAAGCAATTATCTTATGAACTTCATTAGCTTACAGCTGTTTTTGTTAATGAAGTTCATAAGATAATTGGTTATTCCTTTGTCATCTCTTTTTCTTATTACCGCTCTATACTCATCTAACGCGTCCATTCTGAAGCATATGTATATTGAGTTCTACACATCAGGTTATTAGTCTCGCAATGCCTAAGCGAAATATATATATATATATATATATATATTAATTATATGTGTACACACACATACACACACACATGTATGGACACACTACCAATTTCTTTGACATTTTTTCCCCTTACAGGTTTCAGCAGCTTCAGTATTTAGTTTACACTTTTCCTCTGTAAAAACAAAGCAAAAAAACGTTTATGCACACATATCAATAACATATTCTACCTTGCTCTTGCCAGCCCATATACTTTGCTAATACCTTTATTCTCACTTTCTCACGCACATGTTTTTAAACCACCAATACCACAATAGGTTCACACTTGCACACCTACCTACACACACACTCACACACACACACACACACACACACACAAAATACTCCCCCTTTATACCTGCTTCGAGACACAGATTTATAGCCTGATACTTACCCTCTTCCTCCTCAGCTCCTCCTCATACAACTGCTATCCCACCTGATTTCCAAGGCTTCCTTTATTTTTATGTTACTATTTCTCTCTCTCTTACTTCTAGGCTTCTCTCTTTCTTTTTTCTGATAAAGGATTAATGTCTAACACAAAGCCATGCTCTCTTTCCATTAAAGTGTGAAACTAATACCATATTTGTGAAACTGTGTTCTTCCTGTCTTTTCCTTTTATATGTCAATTGTTTTGACACTACACTACATACACACTTTTATTCTTTGACTGAACATTATTATTAGGCTGTGGCCTTTTGGGGGCACTGTCTTGAAAGGTTTTAGTTGACCATATAATAATAATAATAATGGTTTCAAATTTTGGCACAAGGCCAGCCATTTCAGGGGAAGGGTTTATTCAATTACATCGACCCCACCCCATGTTAAACTGGTACTTATTATATCGACTCCGGAAGGATGAAAGGCAAAGTCGACCCCGGTGGAATTTGAACTCAGAACGTAGAGCGGACTAAATGCCGTTAAGCATTTTGCCTGACGTGCTAACGATTCTGCCAGCTCGCCGCCTTAATAATAATAATAATAATAATCCTTTCTATACTAGGCACGAAGGCCTGAAATTTTTTTTGGGGGGAAGTAGTCGATTTTATCGACCCCAGTTTGTAACTGGTACTCACTTTATCGACCCCAGCGACATTTGAACTCAGAACGTAATAATAAATGCCCCAAAAGAAGTGGAGAAACTGTCAAAATACAAAGATCTCAAAATTGAAATGTTCAAGATGTGGGGCATGAAGGTAAAAACAATACCAGTAATAATTGGAGTACTGGGTATGATGAAGAAACATATGAACAAAAACGTAGAAGCCATACCTGGACTCACAACACTACAAACTATCCAAAAAATAGCCTTACTAAGAACAGCCCACATCCTACTCAAGACACTATCAATTCAATAGCACAGCCCAAATAAAACAATCTGCCAAAACAAGACAGACTCTATACAATAAGCATCTAATAAAATAAATAACCTCCACAACATGTACTCTACAGGATGGATACCCAACACAATAACACAACTCACATTACACACACAACACAATACAATACAAACACTAATACAACAAAAGACTCAAGCCAAACCCCAGAACAAAATAAACTGATGCTAACAATAATGGGAAGAGTCTATAAATCCCCAACATCAACAACAAGAACACACAATGTTGCACACACCTCAGGAATACAGAGGTATACCAGGTGATGCAGTAGAAATTTGCCTGAAACTATCGAATAATAATAATAATAATGTAATTCTTTCTAATTTTGGCACAAGGCCAGCTATTTTTGAGGGGGCAGTCAAGTCAATTACATCAATTCCAGTGCTTGGCTGGTATTTTATTTTATCGACCCCAAAAAGATGAAAGGCAAAGTTGGCATGGGCGGGATTTGAACTCAGAATATAAAAAGTTGGGGGAAAAAAATGATGATAAAACAGAATTTAACTTATATGAGAGAATCTCCATGTGATTGCTCAATTTGTTAGAAATAGCCACTTAATTTCCTTCAAATCACACATCTTGCCTTAGTAAAAATAAAGGAAGAACACATTGAACAGTGTAGTTATCATACATGCAATATGTATGATAACAAAGACTGCGATGATCATAAACGGAACACTTTTGATTATTTTTTATCTATTGGATCAGAGCTACCCTGGGGCTAAACAACAACAACAGCAACAATCACGGTGACTATAACCATATAGACAGTGTCTTAATGGCTAATATGACTATCACAATGCAATTGTTTTTAATTCTAAAATACTATTTCAGATGAGATCACTTGCCAAACAAGTGCAATTCAAGAAATTTTATTATGTTGCTCCAACCCATTCTCACATCCCACTCTTCTATATTGGCAAAGGTCTGACTATAATGAAGTGCTACAATATTATTACATTTCTTCACACTGGGGAAGGAACTTTTATTTGGAAACATTAAGTAGAAGACTGGAGGAGGGGGTGAAGGGAGAGATCTAAGAAACAGATATTTATAATGGTTCCAAATTTTGGCAAAAGGCCAGCAATTTTAGGGGTTGGGGCAAATCAAATACATCAACTTCAGTATTTGACTGGTACTTATTTTATCAACCCTGAAAGGATGAAAGATAAAGTCGACCTCGGTGGAATTTGAACTCAGAATGTAAGGAGTTGGAAGAAATGCCATTAAGCATTTTGTCCGAAAACACTAATGGTTCAGCCAAGTTGCCACCTTGAGAATATTTATAATGTCAGATAAAAATGTGTGTAACAAACAGGCACTTATCTTAAAATCAGACAAATGAGGATGTATCACATGTACACATGTACCACTACAAGTTTCTTCTCTCCAGGCACAAAAGCCTCACAGTCACATATGCAACATTCTCTCCATGCCATAGAAAAAGATGTGTAAGCTGTCATCTGAACATCAATTGCATTTTCATTCTTTCTTTCCCTGGTTTCAGTTACTGGACTGTACCTATTCTAGAAGGCTCCACCTTCAAGAATGTTCATTGTCATCATAGTTTAATGTCCACTTTTCCATGCCTGCGTGGGTCAGATGGAATTTGTTGAAGCAAATTTTCTACAGCCAGATGCTCTTCCTGTCACCAACACTCACCTGTTTCCAAGCAAGGTAATATTTACCCATGGCCAGACAGTTTTCACTGAAGACTAGAAACAACGTTGTTTGTATAATGATGATGCTCAATTACAACCATCACATAATGTTTGGAAAAGGGTATACACACACACACACACATATACATACATATGACAGGCTTCTTTCAGTTTCCATCTACCAGATTCAGTCACAAGGCCTTAGTTGGCCTAAAGCTATAGTAGAAGACACTTGCCCAAGGTGATACAAAGTGGGCCTGAACCCAAGACCACATGGTTGGGAAGCAAGCTTCTTAACCACACAGCCAATTGAAACTTCATTTCAGACACAAATAGTTTACATTTTATTGCTCTATTTAATTCAAGTCAGTTAAGGCCTTTCCACATGGGTGGGACATCATCATCGTCACCATCATCATTATTGCCACCACCTCTGCCATTATCCTCACTATAATGTCCATGTTTGGGTTGGACAGATATTCTACTCATCACAATCTTTATACATTATAGGTGCAGGCATAGGTAAGAGTTTCACCTTGCAGCTATGTGGTTTCTAGTTCAGTCCAACTGTAGCCTTGGGTCAACCAATCACTTGTGAAGGATATTTGGTAGAGGGAAATTGCATGGAAACCTATGTTAAAATATGGTTCTCCCATAATATAGTTTATTTATAACAAATTTATAGTTTCATACTTCATTGCAGTATACTGTCACAGTACTGTATATACATGCATAGAATAACATGTTTTCCCCTACGAAATTACATCAAAATATCTGTCAATAAGTGTATGATGAAACATATTAAATTTGTTTCTTTTCCACTATATACTTGTAAAACAGGGGTGCATCTTATGCAAAGGTGCATTATATACATTGGGAAATATGGTAATTAGTGATATATTATTAATTACTGTTTAAGGATTGAGCAATTTGTGGTGTGACAGGCATTGTAATAGTGGTTGTTGCAGTGGTGGTGGTGGATGTAGTGGTAATAAAGATGAAAAAGGAAAGAAAAAAAAAGAGAAATAAAAAAAGAAATACAAGGTTTCACCAGTAGCCACCTTCCATTGTTTCAACCAGTTACCATTACCACCATGTACTTATGCACACCACCACCACATCACCTCCTTTTCAACCATCAGAAATTCAATATATCAAAGTATCAGAAATAGACCCAGTTTAAACCAAAGCTTTCATCCCTATATTCTTATCCAACAAGCATCGAAGTATACCTAAGTTCTATTTAGCAGAGCTTATTCTTTCACCTCCTTTTACTTGCATCTGCCACCAACACCACCAACAACAACAACCTCACTAACATCATCAACCCTGCTGGTACCACTCAGCCACACTTATCACCACCTCAAGTACTCACTTCATCTACATTTACAGCATTGTTTAGAATCTGAATGCATAGTTATCACAATAGACCTCTCTACCTGACAGAGAAATACCATGCCTCCCACCCATTCTCTCTCCTGTACACACACACACACACACACACACTGTAAACAACAGAAGTGGTATTATAGAGATCGGGGCTTAAAATTTCCAGACTGAGCTACATTTGCAGCTGGCTAGATACACACAGACTTGAGCAATACTGATTGAAAATAACTGATAAGGAAACCAAATATATTGGTTCTTAGTGACATTAACATACTTCTGTTTGGTTGGAGGGTGGGCTGCTGACATTCTTTAGAACAGCACAACAGAGTTGATGACTAGCATTATCAAATGGAACAATGACAAACTGGCTGGAGAGCAAATAAAATGTGAATAGTCTAAGAGAAGTGCAACTTTTTGTTTCAATTTCAGCCAAATGGCAACCCTCTGGACAGGTGTGATTGATTTGAGTGGAGGACACTGAAATAGTAAATTATCAGCTTCATTAAAAAGTTACCGGAAGGATCTATCCAGGGTGTATATAATTATATATAGTTATGTGGATGAGAGAACTGTGCATCGTATCATTTGCTAAATAACTGAATGGTTAACCAGACTGTCTCCAGATGATTACAATTCTAAACAGATCATAGAATATAACTATTACTGACTCTTTACATGAACACTTTTAATAAGAAGGAACAAAGAGAAAATACTAACTAGATGCTGTATATATACTAACTGAACTACCACAGTCACTGGCTACATGTATGTGGTCATTAGTTTGCAGCTAATAAGCCAATAAAAGAGCCTCTATGCAGTCACTTAATTTGCTAGAAAAAGCACCCAAATACTTTGAAACACACACTAACGTTTTAAATAAATAAATAACAAAAAAAAAGGATAGACACATATGGGATAAAGTAATTCTAGATACAGTATGTCTGAATTTTAAAAAAAGGAAGAAAACTAAGTGTATAGTCACAGCAAGAACATTATTTATATAATTATATATAATGAGCTCTAGATAAAATATTCCCAGCTAGAGTACACTATTAAGATGAAACTAAACGCAAATGGATTTCAATTAATCCTGTATTTAAGTACATGTGTATGTTCTTATGTTTCAATTAGATGAAATTACTACAAATAAGGAAATAACACTAATGTTTTTAAATACAATAACTTAACAGACAAATTGGATCATGTAATTCAAAATACATTGGATAATGTAATTCTAGATTCTGAATTAAAAATAAAATAGAATAAAAAAAGTGTATGGTCACAGCAAGAACATCACTGATCCTAGATCTGTTCAATCATAGCTGCCCTAGAGGTAAACAAGAACAACTTACCAGCACTGTCCAGCCATGTGTTAACAGAAATAGTAGTCAGAAGTAACACACACTCTCTTAACTTGCTTTTAATTTACAGAAATTATTTATGTTGTGCTTTATCAATTCATTTGATCCCATCATATCTATTTCTGATTCATTGAATCAAGTACCCAGTCATTTACTATTAGGATAACAATCCAAAGAGGATGGGATCTCTATGAGGTGGCTAAAGGTTGTAGAAGTAGCAATCAAATCTCATTTAAATATATATCTTACCATTTTAAAAAAGAATACTTAGGACAGTGTTGCCCAAGGAATGTTAAGCCTCAAAAAAGTCAGGAGTGTCATAATTAGAATGCCTATGATCATAGGCCTACTCAATCTGGGTCAAATTGGGCCTGAACAACAACCACCACCATTGGCTGTATGGTAAGGCGTTTGCTTCTCAACTACATAGAATCGGATTCAATCCCACTGCATGGCACCTTGGGCAAGTATCTGCTGCTACAGCCCCAGGGCAGCCAAAGCCTTGTGAGTGGATTTAGTTGACGGACACTGAAAGAAGTTAGGTGTGTGTGTGTGTGTCAGTCAGTCAGTCACTGTTTCATGGCCTTGACTTCATGTGATAGCTGTAAATGAATGCCATTGTTATGTAAGTGGTATCCTTCCATGTTAACATGTCTAGTCATGGGGAATATTACCTTACTTGAAAACAGGTGATGGTTGGCAACAGGAAAGGCATCTAGCCGGAAGAAAAATCTGTCACGACAAATTTTGTTCAGCCCAAGTATGCATAGAAAAGGGGATGTTAATGATGATAATATTATTATCTATAATCATTTGGAGATCTCATGAGTTGGATTGGAATGGCTTCCAATGTTATATCCCATAGGATAGTTATATCTCCATTTATCCCTAACATGAGGGAGATTTAATTTTCCAAGATCTCATAATCTACCTCTACTAGGGTTACCCAAATCAAACAATCACAACTGATGCTTCCCTGCTCTGCAATTTCTTTCATAATACATACCAGCATTGTCGTCTCTGCTACATACACCAGAATTTTAAAAAACTCAATACACCAAAGGATATAAAATATAATTATATTTTTGGAATGGTGGATCTCGAAGTAGATAAAGCTCAAAAAAGTCATCAACAGCAGATATGACGTCATCATCTCTGCAATACTGGTTCCCAGCCAAGTATTTTTTCATGTTGGGGAACGGATGATAGTGAGATGGGGCCAAATCAGGAGAATAGGGAGGGTGATCAACCAGTTCAAAGTTACAGTCACGCACATCAGCCATTGAAACCAAGGACTTGTGTGCTGGAGCATTGTCCTGATAAAACCTTGATAGCCTTTCGTAACTGCCTCAGCAAGTTGGCATAGTACTCTCCATTGATGGTGTGGCCTTTTTGAAGATAGTCAATAAACACAATGCCTTTTGCATCCAAAAAAACTGAGGCCATCACCTTCCCTGCAGATGAAACGACTTTGGCCTTCTTTGGAGCAGGTGAGGAGGGATGTTTCGACTGCATGAATTGACTCTTTGTCTCTGGCTCAAAGTGATGAAGCCAACACCCATCCTGGATTAGGAAACATTCGCGGAAACCAGATGGATCTGCCTGAAACAATGCCAGATTTTCCTGTGATATGATCAGCCTGGTGCGCTTTTGATCAGGTGTCAGAAGACATGGCACCCACTGAGCAGAAGCCTTCATCATGCGAAGTTCATTGTGCACAATATTCTCAACTCTCTCACAGGATATGCTAATAGCATTAGCTATTTGATTTATAGTCAATTGCTTGTCATCCATCACCATGTGGTGAACACGATCAATATTTTCCCTGGTGATGACAGTTGCAGGACATCCAGACTGGTCATCTTCAAGACTCACCCTTCCCCTCCTAAATTCAGCTGCCCACTTTTGCACTGTTAATAAAGCTGGAGTGTCATCCCCTAATATAGCAACCATGTCAGCATGAATGTCCGGGGGAGGGGGGGGGGTAAACCCTTTTTCTGCAGGTACTTGATAACATGATGATGCCAAATTTTGTTGATTTTCAAGAGAAGTCGCTACTAGTTACATTTGAAGTCTTCTTTGAACAGTCAGATGTCAGTTTACTTGGAAAGAAACAATACAGTTATTAATAAGAAGAGTTGAAATTAATGCATGCAAGATTTCACAGCTCTAGCATCACTCCTTCATAGTTAGCCTATGAACTTTCAGCCCACCCTGACCACCCTCGTATTTACATGCTGTTGTTTATAGCTTTACCTGTTTCAAGATCTACCATTCCAAGAAAGAATTATCTCACATTCTCTCTAAGTTTATAAATCCTTATGAATCCAACAACATACAAAATATGTTTAAAACAGTCTTGCTGTAAAACAGAAATCAGGGAATATACAAGTTATCAGCAAAATGAGACCATTATCAAACTTACTGAAGCTTCAGATTAAACAAAAAATTCAGATTTGATGTCCATAACTGATGAAGCATAATGATGCCAAAACACATGTCCTACAGTCCAATGTCATCATTCATAGCCCAGTGGTGTGTCTTCAGACACGACTATAAGGATGTCTCTCCAAAGACAGTATCCACAGCGAAGGTCTTTCCATGGTTGAATGTACACAAATGTATTAAATGTAACTGTATACATTTATACTCTGAGGTATAAGCTTAAAACACACACAAACACACACATATATATATATATTAACTCTTGCATTTACATTAATCTCTCAAATGTAATGCTTATTTATTCACATTGTTTTGAATTAATCATGCATTGTCTTGAAGCTTTGAGATTTTGATGCTGTAACTGTTTATTTTTAGAATGACATTGTAGGGTTAGCATGAAAAGCCAGATCTGGTCAGTTTGAACATAAAACAGGTAGAATATTTTGGCTAGATATAGCTGGTTTAAATGTGAAAGGGTTAAACATATCTATTTATTAGCTGCAAAGCTACAGAAGTGCATGACACTTATCAAAGTTTGATAAGTGCCTTGCACAAAATTCAAGGCCCTTGAGTCACTTGTGTAGCTTTACAGCTCATAAATAAAGGAATATATATGTTTTGCTTTGCATATTGAGTTCCATTTCTTCTGTTTGTACAATGAAACTTGCTGTTTAAACATATATAGTTCTCATTAGCTGACAATTCCTTAATTCAAATAAAATGTAACTTACCTGAAGCTACCATAGACAATAAGGAGTATTGAGATCACAAATGTTGACAACCTGGAGGAATCTACCACTGAGATGGCTCTGAAAAAAACAGACATTCCATGTATTATTATTAAAGAAATCATTATTATTATCATCATCATCATCATCATCATCGTCATTATTATTATTATTATCAATATTTCTTTCATACAAGACATTGATTGCAGCAACAATAACAACAACAATAAACTTATGTGAACTATTATCAGCTTTCAGTTATGCAGTCGAAGTATCTGTTCTCCATTTAACTTCTGCTACTGTCACCACCACTACCATCACCACCAGTACAACTGCTGCCTCTAACTACTGCTGTTGCTAGTTGTAAGCAGCAATGGACCTCATTCTATCCCATTCTATTCCCACTAATAGCACTGTGTTTTTATATGGTGACATGTACTATACTACAAAGGATAAACTCTACCAAGCTGAGTTCTCAGCTCTGTTTTAATTTCTGACTGGTTATGTTTCACTTCACTTACACTGCAGGTATTTTTAGAAAGGCAATGACTATCACAATATTCAGTTTCTACAGCCGTGTAAATCTGAGCTTTAAACAGTGGGTGGACTGGCAGAATTGTTAGAATATTGGACAAAACACCTTGAGGTATTAAGTTATAATCCTTTGTTCTGAATTCAAATTCTGCCTAGGTCAACTTAATTTTTTTATCATTCAGAAGGGGCAATACAATAAGTAAGTACTAGTCAGGTAGAAGGGTTGATATATAACAAAATATCATGTGATGTACATCATTTCTACATGGTGGCCTGGTTAGCTTTTCAGTAATCATCATCATCATCATTCAATGTCCACTTTTCCATGCTTGCTGAGGCATATATTCTACAGTCAGATGCCCTTCCTGTCATCAACACTCATGTGTTTCCAAGCAAGGCAATACTTCCCAATGGCCAGACATTTTTTACTTACTAGAAATGGCAAGACATTGTTTTCATGGAAGATTGATAACAAACATTATTTTATGACAATGATGCTCATTTAACAACAATCATGTGATGTCAAGACAAATTTATATATATATATATTGTTATACTTGGGGATGGTCATATTTACCAATTAAACACACACTATATATTTGGTCTTCACTTCAGCTTTATTATTATCATTTTAGTTTCTTTGTCAAAGCTCTTTTATCACACATCCTGTGACCTCATCAGTGATTCTATCCCAAGTGTCTCCTCTTGTTCTGCTTTTTTCATTTCTCCTTCTCTCACTTTCTCTCTATATACACACACACACACACACACACACACACACACACACACACACACAATA
>JAOPUL010000001.1:62456431-62466843 GCA_027564515.1 Octopus rubescens | reverse complement strand
CAGGAGCACTGAGTGCAGTGTCAACTCTGAATGTCGGTGAGCATGTCCAGCTAACCTCAGTCTTCTCTGTGTTATTTATATATATATATATATCCACAGCTTCACCTTGCCTGAACACACACTTACAACCTAAGCCTGTAAATTAACTTACAAAGATTAATTCTTAACTTCTTGAAATGAACTCCCCTTTTTTTTGTGAATCACTGACAACTACCACTAGGTTTTTGTTTTCTTTCTCTAGTTAAGTGGGAAATTTCAATTTTTTTTGTGTACAACATGTAATACATCACTCGTTGACTATGTATATCAAAACATCTCTCAAACTTTAACCCAACAATTTAATCTACTTCAACACAACTAAAACACCAATACCACACATCTTAAAGAAACATTCACATAAAACTCATGCTCCCAACTTATGAACAATACACAACAAAAACATCTCAGACACCACATAATGGCTAAAACTAAAAATCTGGCAGCTTCTTATGAGAATCACATCAAGTTAAGACTGCTGCACGAAGACAGTTCTTCATCTGTGCTAAATGATATATTAGCCTTGAATAGATGTAAATATTTTATTCATCACACACAATTCAGAATCTCATTTTTCTGAGTTTATATCTACTTCAAGTCAACTTTATTTTTCATTTTGCTATGATCACAGCATATAGTACACAATACAAAAAGCCTATCAGAGTAAAGTACCATTGTAGACAGAAGATTATGGCATAAAAAGAAAGATTTATGAATATAGAAACTATATACAGAAACATTAAATATGAGGTGAAGGCAGATGCTTTAAGATAGAGCTGTATTACTTTTTGTTAATTAGGCAAGCTGGCAGAATCAGTAATGTGGTGGATGAAATGCTTAGCAGCATTTCTTCCAGCTTTACATTCCGCGTTCAAATTCCAGACTTTGCCTTTCATTCTTTCGTGGCTAGTAAAATAAGTACCAGTTGACTGCTGGGATCAATGTAATTGACTAGCTGTCTCCGCACAAAATTTCAGGTTTTGTATCTATAGTACAAAGAATATTTGGCAAGTGCCTTTGTGTTGCCATAGAAATGAAATTGCTTAAAATCATGAAGATACTGGGAATGATAAGATGACAAACAGCTGTAAATCAGGCAAGCTACCATAGAATGACAACAGCCCACTGGTTGAAACCTGTAAAAGATTAAGCCAAAAAAAAAATCTAAAATAAAAGAAAGAAAAGAAAGAAATGGCCAAAGGAGCAATAAAAAGAATTTTTACAACAAAGAAAATTAGATTTAATTCCAGCCAGTTGTAAACTATAACCATAAAAACGAGTTAAAATCATTGATTGCTAATTTTTCAATTGCTTACAGTATAAATAAGCTAAGTAATTTCCCTTCACTAGATTCAAATGCAAGATTGATTGCATGTTATACAAACTATTATTTACTCAGGTATCTGATGCAGTAACATCTTGTTCTCTTAATGAAACCATTTAGAGTAAAAAGATATAAGCTATCAATTAATGGTAAGTATCAATTGTAAAATAAAGATTATTATAATGGATGTGTATATATATACACACACAGCTTTTACCAAATAATTTTAAATACACATTTGATTGTTATCATGAAAAAGTATGAGATGCATGGAGGTAGTGTCTGCAATACCTACACTAATGACATCTCTTTTACAAGATGTACTATTAACGTAGATTTAGAAAAAGATAAATGAATACATCTATCCATTAAGGCTAAATCAAGATTTTACAACAGAGCTTCTGAGGGATTAAGTACCAATATAGTTAAACTAACCACTCACTTCTAAAATTATCTAAACCACCAGCATTATCATGCATTGCATAAGATATCCCTCATCCCAATGATGATTACAGATTAACATTATTATTATTAATCAATGTTAACATTTAATCTTGGATCAATCTTAGCTACCACTGACTGATTCAACAGAATAGTCTTGGCTATCAATAAATCTATTTTGGCAACTACCAACTGGGCAGATCAGTCCTAACTTCCACTCGGGGAAACAAATGACTTTCAAATTCATGATATTCTTGTTTATTTAAAGTAACAAGTACATAATAACACACAAAAGGACAAAAACAAATAACAGCAAATTAACAATTAACATTGAAACACTTCATTGAGAGATGAGTAGAAGATTAAGAAAAAATTATATAGCATGCTTATTGTATGACACAATGAAAAGTGGTCATATGTAAGGGGATAACCTGGTTATATAAAGTTAATTCAGCTTTTTCTCAAATAGTAGGAGTGGATACAATGAATTTATGCATTTGTGAATAAAGGCAAAAGCAACGAAGTCAGTTCTATTACAAGATAAGATTTCATGTTCAGAAGAGAGGAGCAACAAAATCTATAGAAATATCCTATTAAGTAAAAAATTTCATAATTTGGCTCTTTAACAAGGAATATGTTCACAGAAAAACAGCAAGAAAATGAGTTTACAACACAAACAGAGAATAAATAGATGTGGTATCATACTTGTGTGACTGGTTAGAAATAGCAAGCAAATCTCTGTCCAATTATATCCAGCCATTTTAAAAAAGAAATGACACACTGAATAATGTAGTCCTAAATACATAATGATTGGGAAAAAGGTATATGATGATTATGGCTACATTTTCGTGATACATATATCAATACCAACGACTTATTAAAAATACAAATCAAAAAGAAATTTGTGTATAAAAAAACAAAAAAACATCATAAAACTAAAATTAATATTGCCTTTGCCAAAGAATATCAATGATTGTCAATATTCTAAACCTAATAAGGCTTCCTCATTTAATACCTCTACAGCAAGGTAGTGTGTTTGTTATGTGTCCTGTTGTAATTATTATTTTCCAAATCACAAGGATACATGGAGCCAATGTTTAAGTCCAGTCTTCATGGTATTAAACAAATCTGAGATAAATCTCCCCTTGGTTATGACGCTGGTCTATTACAAGAAGCTTTCTCTATTCTCATGAAAGGACTGAATTCATCAGTGTAAACCAATGAATTACTACAACTCGTCACTTCCACAGTGCAATGGCACATTGTTTGAAGCAATCAGTTATACTACTTGTGGTACCAAGTTAGAGCTTGGTGGAATTAACAGTTCAGAAATAAATGCCTTGGTCACAAACACATGAAGTGTTGATGACAGGATACAAGCTATTAACCTCTTAGCTAATTGTCCAGTACCAATATCAACTCACTTGCCTAATATCTTATATGCTATATATAAGAGGTATAGAAAGAAATATGTTAAATTAAATATTACATTCCTATGTCCAACAACACAAGGAACAATTGACTGATCCAACATATGAAAATAATCATTCTTCCATTTTACACCAACCCCCACTCACCAGAAAGGGCTGTAAAGTTACACAGTTACATTATACTATTGGAACATATTTTCTTCAGCTGGTTATTGTATGACCTCCCATGAAGAAAAAGTAATATGCATTTTTCTGTTTGATAGACTAAAGAAAGGTATATAGATTGCATAAAGATGTTTTACACATACCTCCAATAAAGTTTAAACTTCCAATTCACCAAAACCCCCATAATCATCAACACTTTCATGACCACATATTTCAAACAATAATAGACTACCTATAGTTTAATTATTTTTAAAATGATTGAGAATTCATAATTCATCATCATCATCATCATTTAACATCCATTCTCCATGCTGGCATCGGTTGGACGGTTTGTCCAGAGCTGGCAAGCCGGAGGGCTGCACCAGGTTCCAGTCTGATTTGGCTTTTGTTTCTACAGCTGGATACCCTTCCTAACGCCAACCACTTTACAGTGTGTACTGGGTGCTTTTAACGTGCCACCAACACCGGACTCTCAACGCTAGTGCTTTAAAATTAGAGTAACTATCTTATTTATTAGCATATAATTTTGGAATACAACTGCTTACCCTCTATTGAAATCTCTCTTTATACACACACACACACACACACACATACACACACACACACATATGTACACACACATTTTCTGTTAAGAGGGTTGTATTAGGTAGGATATCCAGCTGAAGAGCCCTTGCTTTAAGTAGACATTGGAGCCTAATGCAGCCCTCTGGCTAGTTGGATCCTATCAAACTGTCCAACCCATGCCAGCATGGAATACAGACATTAAATGATGATATAATACTAATTTTTAACTAAGATTTTACCTGAAATATTTAAAAACTGTAATACAGACTGCTTTAATTTGCACATTAGCACTAAAAGAAAAAAATCTCAGGACTAATAATATACAAAGAAAAATTAAAGTAAACTCAATTATAAAATAAAAGCAACTTTATTAAAGCCATCTTGACTCCAGAGAATATTTTTTCTGAGCTTTTTTACATCATATTAAACCAGACAGTGCCATTATATCAGATACCAACTATACAAAATCTAAACTATACTGATCAGTACATATAACAATAACTACCTGGTTGTGGTGTTTGACAAATAATTAAAAGAAAACTGAACATATTTCAAAAAGAAAAACCTACATTTGGAGAGCAGTAAACAAGAGACAGATATTGGCAAGTATCAACTATGCTGAAGGCAATTCAATATATGGAAAATGATGCATCATGGGAAAATATTGTATTCTTTGGTGCAGCAATAAATTACATAATAGCAACTTATACAGAATCACATCATACAAGACAAGAAACTAATTGGCAGAACACATGCACAATCTTAATATTAGCAATAGACATAGTAATAATGTTAAACCAAAAATATAAAATGAGGAAACCGATTTCAAGAGGATGAAGTAAATACAAAACTGGGGCTTGTAATGAGTTGTAGTATCATAGCATGTAGCTAGCCTATTGAGATTATCTTAGAAATATGGTACACAATAGAATTATACTAGGCAATCTGAAGACTATAATAGTTCACAATCTTAAGAGTCTAGGTTTATTAGTGCAGTTTTTGTTATGTTGAGAAGATGATGTCTCTATAAACAGACAGATTAAGGGCCTTTTCAACACTTAGATTGCAAGTAGAAAAGGATCCACAGATGCTAGGAATTTAAAAGACATGAATAATAAAATGTGTCAACAATCAGAAGGATATTATGGGAAACATCATTGGAAAGCACAAATATTTACATAAAGATATTAGCTACTGTTTTGATATCACTCATTTTAACCAAATAGTTGTAAGATAATTTTGTTGGAAAATTAGTTACATTAGAACAACAAAATAACTTGTGATCAGAACTTAAGGGGTTTATATTCAAATCAAAATCAATAAATATATATATACACAATCTCTGAAAAAAATTGTAAAGAACTTGAATTCCAGACAAGATATATTTAATATAAATAAGTTCCAGAAAAGATAATTAAAAAAAACATCACTGAATATAATTATAATTATATCATCATCATCATCATCATCATCATCTTCCTTTAACATCCATTTTCCATATTATTATTCAAATAACAGTAAAAAAAAATGCTATTGGTAGTTAATTGAATCATTTATGCCTATACAATCTATACAAATTGAATTATTAAAACATGAAGCAAATGGTAGACAGAGCTATGCCATATATGACATTAAAATACAGGAAGATCTCTATATAGTTATTCAACTTGCTAGAAACAGGAACCAAATATTCCTCAAATTACACCCCACTAACTTAGATAAAGAACACATTAGGTAATTTAGTTCTACATATATATGCCTAAAAAAGATGGGAAGATCATGGTTGGAACACTTCTGATCATAGTCCTGCTTGATCAGGGATGATATGATGCTAAGCAAGAATAAAAGAAGAGCATTAACAAGTTTAACTTTCTAGCATTCAGATTACTTTCTGTCAAATTTACTCACATTGTTTTGAATTAATCATGCAGTATCTCGGAGCTTTGATGTTTCGATTATGTGATTGTTTATTTTTAGAATAATATTGTAGGATAGGGAGAGGCTGGATCAGGCCAGTTTGGAAATAAAACAGGTAGAAAACAGGTGGATATGGTCAAAGAACAGGACAACAAACCGCTTAACTTATCCAGAATTAATAATAAAAGTGATACAACTCAACATACTTTCTGTATCATTGAGAGGGACTTTTCAAAGTTAACAACATTGTCATTGCAGAATTAGTTCTAAAATTTCAAATCCTTAACAACTGACAATCTTAAAAACAAAAAACAACACAGATTGAAGAAGAAAATTAAGAGAAAGTAAAGGGTTTAATCAGAGTAACTGATATACAAATAGAAACACAAGAGTGTTATAAATTAAACCATGTATAAAGAAAATCATACATGGATGCAAGTGTCTAGTTGTGCATTTTTGAAATTTAACATATTCCATCCCAATAATTCATAGAGATTAGATATATGTAAAGCACATGTCTATTCCAGTATTAAACTATACAATCGAGTAGAATCAAGCTAGTAATCAGTATTGTAAAGGTTAGATTTCTTCAGAAGATTTAGCTACAATAAGGTAATGATGCTTTTAGGAAATATAATTAGATATAATTGTCAGCAACAAGTATGTGGTGGAGATTTCTTCAATATGAATATGGTTCATGGAAATAGAGCACAGTTCCAAGGTTAGCTCAGTTGTACTCTAGGAAGTGGTTAAGATTGCCTTTCATAAAATGATATCATGAAATGTTAAAGCTAAAGAGTCATTCAATTTGCTGAATTAAATCAGAGAAGGTCATTGATTAAATTAATATATTTGAAAGAATGCCACATTGAAGGATAAAATATATTTTCAATAGAAAAGATCGAAGAACTTAGGTAGAATAGAAACAAATTCAAAGACAAGTTGGATTGCTTGCCAGGAAATCATTAAAACTACTTTAAAAAGAAGTAGGGGGTTCATCAGAACTCAGAAGCTAAAAATGTAACAGAACAAAAATTGTTAAAGATGTCAAGAGAAGATTAATACTATAGCACTTTTAAGATTACATAACATATGATAGATGCAAGTGTGGCTATAAGCACAGGCATGGCTGTATGGCTTGCTTTCCAACCATATGATCTTAGGTTCAGTCTCACTGTGTGGCATCTTGGGTTTTCTACTATAAACCCAGACTGATGAAAGCATTGTGAATGAATTTGGTAGCTGGGAACTGATAAAGGCCATTGTATGTGTGTGTGCTGTGTACATTTGTCTAGACACCATGTGATGGTTGTAAATGAGCATCACAAGTGAGGTTATTCATTTCCAGTCTTCCATGAAAACCATGTCTAGCTATGGGAAAATATTACCTTGCTTGGAAACAGGTGAGGGTTAGCAACAGGATGGGCTTTCAGCCATAGAAAATCTGCCTCAACAAATTCCATCTGACCCATGACATTATGACTGAGTAAAAAAAACAGAATCAACTGCCAGATGCTAGTGAGATTTGAACACTAAACATAGGGATATATATAATGATATATCACAAGTTTCTTTCTGCCATACCTCAACTTTATAGTAACAATAATAATTATTATTAAATTAATAGCGGTAGTGGACGAATTCAGCCTGCATCCTTTGTCCTGCAGCCTTAGCATGGGCTGATTCCCCCAACACGCCGCCCTGAATGACATTGTCAGAAGAGGCCTTGACGCAGCTGGGTTCCCGTCCCAACTTGAGCCTGCAGGTCTCGACCACGGGGGTCGGTAAATGCCCCAACGGGATAACCCTCTTCACATTGGAGGGAGGCAGATCCCTAATCTGGAACGCGACATGCTGCGACACGTTCTCCAGCACCAACAACATGGGTTCTGCTGCAAGCCCCAGTGTTGCAGGCCGTAACGTGGAGGAGAGGAAGGTCTACAAGTACAGGAGCTTGGCCAGCCGCTATCAGTTCGTGCTGGTAACCATCGAGACGTCTGGTGTTCTTGGTCCTTGTACCACAGACTTCCTCTGCAAAATAGGGATTGCTGCAGCCCACCGGAGAAATGAGTCCCTTGAGGTAGAGTGGCTACAGCAACAAGTGTCGTTGGCCATTCTCCGTGGTAACGCCACTGCAGTCATTACCGCGAGGCACAGCTGAGTACTCCCCCTGTCCTGGGACATGTGCCCCCCCCCCGTCCTCCACTGCTTTGCCCCTCACTTTTTTTTCTCTAGATTTCTATTTTTTCTTTCTTTTCCTTGTTTTTTTTCTATTCTATTGATTCCAAAGAATCAACTGTATTCATTATGTAATAAATTTAATTATTTAGTAGATACAGGTACAAATTAATATAAAAACAAGGAAAAGAAAGAAAAAGAAAAGGAAATGTAGAGAAAAAAGGGGGGGGGCAAGGCAGCACATGTCCCAGGACAGGGAGTATTCAGCCACACCCTGCAGTAATGACCGTGGTGGCGTTGCCACAGAGAATGGCCAGCGACAGTCACTGCAGTAACCACTACATCTCGCAGGGCTCATTTCTGCGGTGGGCCACAGCAATCCCTATTTTGCAGAGGACCAAGAACACCAGACGTCTAGACGACTACCATTATATTAATTTGTACCTGTATCTGTTATTCATTGAACAAGTAAAATATTAATGACTAAAAAGTTTATACATTTATTTGAAGCTGGATTTCATCACTTTCTTAATCTGCTTTGTCTTATATTCTTTCAGTCTTCACAGTGCCAAAATGGATCATAAAAAAACAGGCCGATGAACCTAGACAGACTAAACAGAACCATGTACAAATAAAATAAACAATATATTGAGTGAGTGTATAAGTGAAGATGTATCTAAACAGTATGTAGTTAGCAGGTAGGTTGCTTTTCATCAAATATAAAACTACAATAGCAGTATTACTAAGATATAGAACTATTTATCATATAAAAGGAAACCACCACAGACTAGAAGGTAAGCTGGTGGGGAGTTGCATCTGTTTTGTGAATTCATGAAACAGATTCTACTCACCACAAGCTTTCAAAAGGTGGAAATGTATTTCGCTATGCAAATTTTTAAAAAAGGATCTTGTGAATGGCTTGATCATTAACAACATGCTGTTTTACCCTTGTTCCAAACTGGAGGGGTATTTATTCCTAGTCATAAAAAGGAAAAAAATAATAGACAACATACATATTGCTGCTACTCAAAACATGTTATGACTATCACTACATTACTATAACGATTTTCAACATCATCATCATAGATTATGAACTGAAACGAATGATAGTACAGAATTTAATTAGCTGTCACAGTTTCTGTATTCATATGCTACAAGGGTCGATAAAATAAATACCAATAAAATAGTGAGGATAATTGCATTTCAAGTAACCCACTGGCCTTATTTATGTCTAATTAAAAGAAATCATCATTTTGTTATTGTTATTGGTAACACAGGTGGTATCTACACTAGAATCATCACTGGTAAATTTTCTTGAATTTTGCTTTTCCTTTGCCGTTTTAGGCCGCAAAAATAATAAATATTGTTTGGCGAATGTATCCAAGTGTCTTCTAAAAGAGTTTCACCCCCATTTCCATCACAGAACAGGCTTTCTGCCTGTTCCAAAAACTTTCTTGAATATAATTTTGGGCAGAGTTCTAATCGAAGCACTCCTTTTTAACCTGTCAATACTTTTTTTATTTTTATGAATTTTCACAAAATTTTTTCAAATTCTGTCTTCTGTTCAATGGAATTGATATGATTATGCAATTAAAAAATGTTTTGTTTTAATATTTTAACCCTCCACTACCCTCCTAATTCCAAAGTTTCCACTGTTTTTCAAATTTTTTAAAAGTTTATATATATAATGTGTGTACGTATGTCTGTATTTCAGGTATATAAATTATAAATATGTCAAGGCTATCTGTGTATGTGAGAGAGAGAGAGAGTGAGAGAGAGAGAGAGGAGAGACTGAGAGAGAAAGAGAGAGAGGGAGAGAGAGAGAAAAAAGGAGCGATCAGATCCCCATTGCCAGGTGGGATTACAGTAACACACATATAAATATATAAACAGGCACACATATATAATATATATATATGTATTATATAGTGTTGTGTTGGAGTTTTTGTTATAATTGATAGTAATAATTATCATACTTCCTGGTAGAGAGACAAACAGTGGAAGAATTATCTAATTATCTTCAACCATAATGCCAGTAAATGTTGCCTTAGTCGTGGAATGGTGACCCTTGTAGTTATATTATTGGTGTATACTTCTGGTTTGTCGTATGTTCATACATGTGAGCATATATTTTCTGTCTGTCTCTTTCTCTCTCTCTCTCTTTCTCACACACATACAATGAAATTGTTATGATTTTTTGGATGTCAACTGAACAGGCGGTAGCAATTGGCAGTATGTACGTCTTTCGTTCGTTCTGTTCGTTTCTTTATATTATTAATATATATATATATATATATAACAAAACCACAGGAGCCTGGTGCAGACTCCGGCTTGGCCAGCTCCTGTGGTACCGTCCC
>JAOPUL010000001.1:62323862-62339100 GCA_027564515.1 Octopus rubescens | reverse complement strand
TTTGAAAATTGAAAATATTGTCCATGTCCAATTTACGCCAAACTTGTTTTATTCAGAGTATTTTCTCATTATGCACTGATTTAGCTATTTACAAAGGTTTGCAGAGTTATGTTACTTTCAGGGTATTTTCCCACTATGCATAGTTTTGAGGCTATTTACGAAGTTACCCCCAAAACCCGCAAATCTCGGGAACCCGGTGTCCAATTTATGCGAAATTTGTTTTATTCCATTTGTATTCTCATTTCAGAGGCAACTTGCTTTCAAAGTACTTACTCATTATGCACCCTTTTGGCTGTATTACATAACAGACAAGCAAGCAAGCATGCAAGATCAGAGTTTTAGTAGTATATAGATGTTTGATACTCCTACACTATTCAGCCTACTGACTTGCTACAAATAGCAGGAAAATTACCCATAAATCACACCCTACTATCTTTAAAAAGATTATATTTAACACCACATTGGATAATGTAGTTTTAGATACACAGTACCTGAAAACCAAAAAGGAAAAATAGAATAACCATGACTACTCTATGAAAGTCAATTTGGAGCTAAACACTAATAACAATTAACACCCATACTCACCAATTATCACATGTAACTGCTGCCCTATGATTTTCTTCTTTTTTTTTTTGCTTATATAATTTAGGTTAACTATACTTAACTTTTTGTTGATTGTATGCCAAACTTAACTCTTAATTCTTTCATCCACTAGAAGGCGCTCTGATCAAGGTTACTGAACCTATGGAGCATCTTATTATTGATTTTAAGGGGCCATTGATGTCATCCATTATCTCACAAGAAGGATCTCTTTGTGGCCATTAATGATTCTCATGCTTTGATTTTGCAAAACATTGACCAAATATGAAGCTGTTATAAAGTGTCAAGATCAAATCTTTAGATTGAATGGCACCACTAGATACATCCACTCTGATTGTGGTGTATAGCTGCTCACAAAAGATACTTTAAATAAACAGAGTCATCACATGTAAAACTATACATTACAACCCATGTGACAATGGCCAAATTGAAAGCAACAATAGGATTATTTGGGAAGCTGGCAAATTAGCCATCACAACACTAAATAACCGCATATGAATTGTCTTTTTAGTTCATTCACATTGCTGATTTTTAAATCCAAAAATGCCTAAGTGGACTGTGGGCAATGTCCTTAGTACCCTAATATCATCATTTTAATGTCCACTTTTCCATGCTTGCCTGGGTTGGATGGAATTTGTTGAGGTAAATTTTCTACAGCCAGATGCCCTTCCTGTCACCAACCCTCACCTGTTTCCAAATAAGGTAATATTTCTCTATGACAAGACATGCTTACACAGAAGATTGGAAATGAAAGACACCACTAACATGACAGAGGCACTCATTTACAATCATCACATGATGTCAAGGCAAGGAGACAGTAACAAACACACACACACACACACACACACATATGTGACAGGCTTCTTTCAGTTTCTCTCAACCAAATTCACTCACAAGGCTTTGTGGTCAGCCCGAGGCTATAGTAGAAGACATTTGCTGAAGGTACCACACAGTGAGATTGAACCCAGGGCCATGTGGTTGAGAAACAGACTTCTTACCACACCACCACACTTGTACCTAATCTGACAATAAAAAGATAAATCAAGAAATGAAATACTTTATACTTGATGGGTGTCAACAGAATGAACTATTTACAAAATATATTTACTATTATCTGAGGAAGTTCTTCAAATTCAAAGTGTCCATCCCACATTGAAAGGAGTAAGCTGGCAGTGCCCTGTAACATGGAGAAAATAAGACAGATGTGAACAAAATAGTCAGAAGAAATGTTGTACGACCAAACTTATAATTTCAGCATTAAAAGTAAATAGTCATTTCTTCAACATGGAAATAATGTCATAGGCTGTGATATAATGGATATCAGAAACAAAACTTTCATAAACTTGTATAGTGAACACTAAACAACCTAATAAAAAAGCCTATGTGGCTCCTTGATCTGCTAGAAATAACACTCAAATCTCCCTCAAATCACTTTCTACCATCTTAAAAAAAGAAGGGCATATTAGAGAATATGTCAATGTGATGGCTGTGTGGTTAAGAACTGCACTTTGCAACCACATGGTTTTGGGTTCAGTTTCACTGTGCTGCACTTTGGGTAAGTGTCTCCTGTTATAGCCCCAGGTTGACCAATGCTGTGTGAGTGAATTTAGTAAATGGAAATTGTGTAGAAGCCCCATCATGTATGTATTTATGTATGTATGCATAGGGGGGGGGTGTATGTCTTTATATTTGACACACCGCTTCCACACACACACTGCTTGACTATTACTGGTGTTGGTTAGTTTATGTCTTCACAACTTAGCAGTTTGGCAAGGCAGTGCCCCAGCATGGCCACAGTCTAATGACTGAAACAAGTAAAATATAAGAGATAAAAGAGGATTAACCCTTTAGTATTCAGATTACTTTATCTAATGTGATGCTTATTTAAATCACAGTTTTTAATTAATCCTGCATTTTCTCGTAGCTTTGAGATTTTTTATGACGTGATTGCATAGTTTTAGAATGACATTGTAGGATAGTGTTAGAGGCTAGATCTGGCTAGTTTGAACATAAAACAGGTAAAATATTTGAGCCGGATATGGCCAGTATAAATGCTAAAGGGTTAATCTCTAACTGATGTGGGTAGTTTATTCCATGCTTCAATAACTCTGAGCATGAAAAGATGTTTCCAAACGTCACAGGCATTGTAGTTTTTTGATTTTGTATGCATGTACACAAGTATTGGATATATGGTATTCAAAAAGGTGCCCAATGTTGTTGTTGGAAAGATGGTGGATAATCTTGTGGATGCCTACATCAGTTGCCAGATGTCAGAACTTTAATGTGTCCATGCTCAGGGAAGCAAGACGTTCAGAGTTTGGTAGACGTTCAGAGTCTGGTAACAGCGGGTATTCATCTGGTTGCATGATTCTGAACAATTTCAGAAGAGATTGATATGCTGAGCATGATAAGGGTTCCAGACTGGTGATTTCAATTGTCTTCATTTTCATGCCATAGTAAAGGCTTTTTAAAGCATAACACTCAAACTTGTTTCATTAGGTTAAAGGTTTCATCTATGTCACCAATTTCATTCTATTGTTAAGGCTGTCCAAAACATAACACTCCAATACATATTGTGACAAGCAAAACAATATTATATAGATGAGAGCAGGGGTGATTGTGATGTTGGGTAAGAAACTGTAGTAAGGATTAATAAGGAAAAACAAAATAAAAACAAAAACAAAATATGTGAGTAACAAAGAATATCACAGAGATAAAGGGAAATAAGGAGTCAAGAGAAAGAGAGAGAGAGAGAGAGAGAGACAACACATGATTTTCATAGATTTAAACTATTGCCTGGTTTAAACCCATCATCTGTTCCTTTTGAAACTTTTAGTGGATTCAGCCTCTTATAAGCATTCAAACCAGATCTCCAGGTTAAAGATTACTCCCTCCCAACTTTTCTGGAGATCCAGAAGAAGAAGACATGGGTACTGCCACTCTTCTCACACATCATTATCATCATCAATATTTAAAGTCGTTTTCCATGCTGGCATGGGTCGAACAGCTTGACAGGCACTTGCAAGGCCAGGAGCTGCACCAGGTTCCTTAGTCTACTTTGGCTTGGTTTCTACAGCTGGATGCCTTTCCTAATGCCAACCACTTTACAGAGTGTACTGGGTGCTTTTAATGTGGCACCATCACCAGTGCTTTTTACATGGCACCATCACCAGTGCTTTTTATGTGGCACCAGGACCAGTGCTTTTTATGTGGCACCAGCACCAACACCAATGCTTTATACGTGGCACCTTTATTTTAGGACCTCAATTCTGTTGTGGTGGGCAGGTCTTCTTGAGTACATCAATACCAAGCTATAAAAATATTAATTTTTAAATAGAAAATCAACAAGAAGAAACAGAGAGTCAAGGAGAAAAGAGGAAAATAACAATGTGTAATAGGGTAGTATGGACATGCATGCAAAAAAAATAAATAAAAAGTAATTGTGGGGAAAGGTATTTTAAAACTGGCAATCCATCGGTTATGCCAACGAGTGTCCTAGTTGATCTGATCAATGGAACAGCCTGCTCATGAAATCAATGTGCAAGTGGCTGAGCATTCCACAGTGGAGTGGGGAAAGGTGTAACAACATAGAAAGAAACAAAGAGTAACTGTAAAGAAGAACATGTAGTGAAGATTAACCCTTTAGCATTTAAACCGGCCATATTTGGCCCAAATATTCTTCTTGTTTTATGCTCAAACCAACCAGATCTGGCTTCTCACACCTATCCTACTATGTCATTCTAAAAATAAACAATCACATCGTCAAAATCTTGAAGCTACGAGATAATGCATGATTAATTTAAAACAATGTGAACAAATAAGTATTACGTTTGACAGAAAAATCTATCTGAATGCTAAAGGGTTAAAAGTTATAAAAATAAATTTAAAAAATTAACATACATAGCAACAGTCAGGATGAAGTGTGCTGAAGACAGATTGTGCTGACATATTTGAAAGTTGCTGGAGTACTTCCTCTGATGGTTGTCCGGATAATAAAGGCAAATAATGGTGGCCACTTTTCACAGATTTTCTGAAAATATGCAGAAAATAAGTCTCTCTCAATACGTCCTTGTTATATAGTCAACCCAAACCCTACCATCTTAGAAAAGTATGCATTGAATAATGTAGTCTTGGACATGCTGTGTCTAAGTAAAGGACAGAATGGTTACAGAGGTGTTTGCTCAGTTAGAGATATTAGGTGTTAAACAACTACAACAACAACATACTCTTGCAGAAGGCATGAAACTATACTAAAATATACTCTCCACCTACGTTTCTGTGAACCTTCTCTTTTAGCCAAGTCACCAAAACTCACTGTCAACCAAGTCATCAAATCATACACTCACCATACTCTCTAACAACATAATATGGAGAAAAAAAAGTACTCTCTAACCAAGTGAGAAAAGTAGTTGTACTCTCAATCCGAATTCAAAGCTACACAAAATTCAATAAGACTCATAGTGTTATAGATCTACACTTAGATCACAGGTGAAATGGAATCAATGAAAGACAACATTTACAATAACTTACACACACACACATGTAAGGTAAATAAATTGATCTCAGTCAGTTTCTGTGATGAATATTCAATTGTTCAATCAACTAAACTATTTATTCGTTGAATTAACAAGTCAGTGGCTGAGTATTTCGCAGATACTTTTACCCTTAATGTAATCCTCATAGAGAATCAGCGTCAAATAACAGGGGACAAAGCTGAACTTTTAAATTACAGACTAATACAATTCATCAGAAAAGCTTCTGCACAGTTTCCACCTACCCAATTTGACTTATTAGGCTTGGGTCGACTTGAAACTATGGCAAATGACACTTCCCCAAAATGTCATGCAGTGGAATCAGATCTAAAACTTCATGAATTTCTTAAACATTTAACCATGCTTTACACACACTCAGAAAATAGTTCAACAGTTGTTGGCCTTCTATGAATAACAAACACAATTTACATTAGAGAACTGCACTTTTGAATGGGACATTGATATTGTTACACACAGATGTATCCTGTTCAATTAAAGAAGAAAAGCTACCTAATTTTTGTTTTTTATTAACAAACTACTCACCATTCTGCTGTTACAATTAAGCTATATTGTCTCTGTGTCCCTTTTATCATTACAACAATGGTTTCTACTCCTCTGAAGTAGTAAGCTGTGCTCCACCTTTGCACAAATCCACCAGATCTATCCTCCTCTCCTTGTCTCATCATTCCTACTATCTCAACCCCATACTAATCATGTCAGCCAGTCCTACCTTCTCAGAATAGGAACTTTCTAAAAAACCTACCTAGTCAACACTTTTCCTACAGACATAAATGATAGTAGATCAAGTTAAATATCAACTGTATTGACCCCACTAGTACAGAAGAAAGCCTATAAAGGTATCACCAGTACAGGAAGGTCTACAAAGGTCTTACTCTTCTTACTGGGACTATGTGATACTTACTTATTTACTTAAGCCCTTCACTTCCTGTGGAGCATAGGCCATCGACAACTTTTCTCCAGTTCTCAACTCTGGGCTGTCCCTGGGGGAAGGCCTTCTCCCACATTTTGTTGGTGTTGAATTGTCATCAATGATCTGTAACTTTACCTTTTTTCTAGGTAGGGGTGTTGGTCCTATGCAAACCCATTTTTACCTCTGGGACGAGGTGGTCCATATTAATCTGGCATCTGTTCTTTGACCTGTTTAGCATAAGAGGCCCTAACAGGAACTTGTACTCCACTGGCATAGCTCTCAGGGTCATTGAGGCACACAAGCCACCACACAGCAACAAGGACTGCACTTTGCAGTGAGACTATGTGAGGACAATAGAAAAAAGTAAGAAAAAAAAATGAAGTAATGACTCACCCTTCAAAGATATTTATTGCTGTCCAACAGACAAACTTGGCAGGACCAAGATTAATTCCTTCTTCTGAGTCTTTTGGACTCAGGGGTTCGGATTGTTGAATGCTTGGTGAAAGAATCTTTAATCCTAAGATTTGTATTAACAGACAAGTTTTATCGTCAAATAAATGGTGAATCAACTGTAATAAAAAATATATTTATCAACATTTAACTAGGTCAGTGAGAACAGATTTTTAAAAAAATAACAAAACCTAGGCACAAATCAAAATACACAGAATATGCTCCTGATCAGTCAGAAAACAGATTTCATCACTCTACCTAAAATCTCTGCTGGAGAGGAATCAGCTTTAAATAAACCTAAAATAAACTCTGTCAGTTTCTTTTGTATCTCTGTATATTAGGATACGTAATTAACGAAGCGGGGGGGAAGAAATATAATCACATGATGCACAAAATGACTACTTCAAACTGCGAGACTCTAAACGCCTTTCTCACACCTTTTCAAGGAACGTCACATCTATAAGTGTCCGGACAGTTTACTGTCAATCCCACAGGGGTGTTATTATTCGTCACCACATCTCCCCTTTTGAGATTGACTATCGTTAGAAAATATTTTCTAAATTTTAAAAAATTTATTTACTTATACCCCACATCTCCTTTTTAGAGATTTTACTTCCCTTCAGAAGCCTCATATTTTTTCCATTTTGGCACTACTTCTAACAATTCCATTTTTTCCTTTTCCTTGTACTGGTGCACCTAGGTTCAACGATTTCTTGTGGAGTCAGCACATTAAACATATCATAGAGAACGTTGATGGGTACTTCCTTTCTTGTAACTCTTTCTTTCACAAACCTTCTTTTCAGCTGATTTATGTGTCTTTTGTGTTCCTCTTTTGAACCTTTCACCATGTACATCATTTTACCGATCTGTTTTATTATTTCGCCTTTTCCCAATTGTCTTTTCCATTTCTATATACTCTGCAAAACACTTTATCACCAGTTTTTAAATCATTGGTCGTATTTTTTGTGTTTTTCCTGGTTTCTGTTTTTCTTCCAGGTAATAGCTTATCGAAAACTGACTGCACTTTCCTGGCCAACATCAATTCAGCAGGTGACATGCCTGAAGGGGCACTTGGGTTCGGCGATACACGGTACACTCTAAGGAAATGTGTTAATGCTGTATCCCTCACTAACTAATTTCTAAATTTTTTTTAGTGCTATTTTGAATGTGTCTACAAAACGTTACACTTGTCCATTCGATCCTGGGTGATACAGCGGAGTAATAATGTTCAATTGAGAACATCTTACAAAAATTTTTAAATTCATTTGACATAAACTGTGTGCCATTATCGGAGACTATGGTGTCTGGGACACCATATCTTGCAAAAAGTTCATGTAGAAAATCTACTGTACCGTGGAGGCCGGCTTCCTACATTTGCACAACTCTGGCCATTTGGTAAAACTATCTACCACTATTAGATAATATGATCCATTTAATGGTCCAGCAAAATCTATGTGTAACCTGGTCTATGGAATATCGGTCTTGAGCCATGGTTGAAATTTTACTGGTGGTGACTTTGCTGCAAGAGCACAACCTCTGCAGGATTTTACCAACTTCTCAATATCCAGATCCATTTTTTTCCAGTAACCATAACTCCTCATAAGCAATTTCATTCTAGAAATTCCTGGATGTCCAGTATGGAATTCTTTTAACATTCGCTTTTGTAGTGAGAGGGGTACTACCACCCTTTGTACATACATAAGCACATCATCACAAATCAACTATGAATTCGAAATTGTGTTACTACCAAACACACATATTTTCTTCTTTGTTCCTTCAAATTTTACTTTTTCGCCTATGAAATGCAATTTATATCCTGAGACATTATGTGCAATTTTCAAAGTTTCTATTAATTTTGGTTTACCGATTCCCTCCACTCCACCCCACCCCACCCCATGTATCGGCGTTTATTATTGTGATATCACTGTCCGTATCTAATTGTAATTTTATATCAACATTATTCAATTTTCTGGGCACAAATTTCCTTTTCTGAGCCTCGCCATGAATTTCTGTTGACAACACACATTCTTGTCAGAATTTTTTCCATTCAACCTTTTTCTTGGTTCCAATCTACAATGTGAGCTTTCATGACCAAAGTTTTCACACACAAAGCATTTTAGCTTTTTAAACGGGCAGTTACTTCTAAAATGTAAACCTCCACACCCATAGCATGGATTCAGTCTAGACATTTTTTCTTTTTTCTTGTCTGTTTCAGGTTGACATGCCTGAATATGCGAGCAATCCATTACTTCAATTATTTCTGCATCATGTCGTACATTAATAATTCTCTGACATTCTTCTGCTACTGCCTGTAGAGTTACTTTTTGGTTTTGTTTTACTTTTGTCAATATCTGGGTACATATCTCTGCATCTTTTCTTGCAGTTCTTGAACAAAAATTAGACATTTAAACATGTCTGGAGTTAATTCATTCAATTTGAATCATTCACACTGTCTGTTGACAACCCCAGCATAAGTGACGAAATCTTCATCATCTTTTTTAACCAAATTCAAGCATTGTCAGCATCCATTGGAAACGGAACTGCATTCACTAAAAATTTTCAATAAAAATTATATTCTTTCATCGAAACAAATCTCACCTGGCTTTTTAGGCATTATGTAATTACAGTATATTTCATGTTCAACAGGGGATAGCTTTCTTAACAGTAGTCGTGCCTTTTTTTCCTCAGACCAATCTTTGCATTCTTTATTAAAAATTCCTCCATAGCTTCACAAATATGCCAAGAAGGTAATCCCTTCTTCTGGATTATACGTGAATTCTCCAATCCTGGCGAATATGAACTTTTTCCGACTTCTTTAATATCAATTCCAGCAACTGCTGGTTTTTCTGTTGTAGCTGCTGTTGCTGTTGTAGCTGCTGTTGCTGTTGCCACTATCTTACGGAGGTCACTATGTTTTCCATGTTACAACGATTTTTCCTTTCGTCGTACTCCCCCCAAAATTTTAAATGTCCAACATAAGCTTCGAACAACTCGGCGCCACTTTTGTATCCTGTATATTAGGATACATAATTAACGAAGCAGGGGGAAGAAATATATTCACATGATGCACAAAATGACTACTTCAAACTGCGAGACTCCAAACACCTTTCAACACATTCTAATCACATGTCCATAGTACCAGAGCTGTGACCTCTCAATGCAGAAGAGTAGTGGGTTGACCCGGAGAGACTCCCAGATCTCTGAACCACACAACCTGTCGAGTAATGTTACCCTAGGGATCCTTAGGAGGAACCCCATTTCAGGGTTAAGGGAATGTTTTACTATCTCTTTTTATCACCCAAGTTACATATTTCTTAATTTGTGACATTTTAGTTGTTTAACGCCAAGTCAGATCTGACCAAGCAAACCTATGATCCATATTCTAGCTATAACATCTCTTTTTTTAAGGTATAGTGTATCAAGGACTTCATTACCAAACCAAATGTTCTGTTCTTCTTTTTATCTTTAAGATCGTAAGATTGTGTGTTGAATGAAATGTGGCTGCTATTTCTAGCTGGGGGACTGCACACATATTTCCTCATTGACTCATAATTTGCTAGTTCATTTCCTTTGTGAACATCTTGCACTGTATTTTCACATATTATTACTTCCTGATGTTTCAGTTAAAACACTTTCCGTGATAGTTAAAAACACAAAGTTATTGTTATTCTTAATTATTTGGCACTGAGTTTCCTTGTGTGGGATTTTCTCTTTGTTTCATAGGCAGAGCATAAAACAGGACTAATTTCTCATGAGTGAATCTCTTCTTAAGTTGAACAAATTACTCCTTGATCGTTGAACGGCATCAACTCAGAGTTCAACATAAGCTTATAATTGCATACCTTATCACCTAGTAGGACCAGCTGTTTACACTCCTTATGGCTGATCAAATTCCTGAAATTCCAGATTTTACTGTTTCACAATGAAACTGTTCGCATTTCCAAATATGAACTCAAATTCAGTGTCCAGAGTCAATTCTAAGGTCTTTGCTAATAGATTCTGAAATCAGAATTATTATTATTATTATTATTGTTATTTTAAATTAAAACATTTTCTGCTGAGTTTGACACATAAAAAGAACTTCTTGAATAAGCCCTTTTATAACTTATGTAGGTATTTGTTGTTCCTTTCCATTATATTCCTCTTCTATTCTATAATTCTATAATTCAAACACAAACTCATCAAGGCAATTATTCTCCCCACCACAACTCATATCTTCCTAACACCCACTCCCACAATTCCCAATATCTTCCCAATACCCCCCCCCCAATCCACCTGTGTTGACCACTGCATTTCCCTCTACCCCATCTCTATTTGCTTTTCTCCTTTCATACTCTCCTGAACTTACTTACCGACCCATTCACCCTGTCCAATCCTCTATACCACCCCTCTTATATTCTTCACATCACATGATGGTTGCTGCAAACAAGCATCGTCATCATACAAGCATCGTCATCATACAAGCAATGTTGTTCATTTCTAGTCTTCTGTGAAAAACATGTCTGGCCATGGAGAAATATTACCTTACCTGGAAACAGGTGAAGGTTGGTGACGGGGAAAGGCATCTCACTGTAGAAAATTTGCTTCAGCAAAATTCTGTCTGACCCATGTAAGCACAGAAAAGTGGACATTAAATGATGATGGTGGTGGTGGTGGTGGCAGCAGCGGTCTACAGGCACAGTGGTATGAGTGGTTGGGACACTTGGTCAGGGTTTAAAATCATCTCACATGCATTGTGTAAATTCAATGAAGCATATTTTACCTCAGTCATCTTATCATGAAAAAAGGAAAATGTATTGCAAATTCAAAGAGCTAAACTCATGTTTCTAAAGCATCGATTCTTATATTCTGTTACTGATTTCACTGATTGGACTGCAGTTCTACTGATGCACTACTGTTAATGGTTTTTTAGTCAACTATAACAACTCAAGAACTTTGTTTGGTACTTATTTTACTGGTGCCATAAGCTACAAAATGTAAAATCAATATTGACATTATAAGAAATAATTTAATCAAACTTGAAGACTGCATGGTATTTCTGCTTGAATGTATCAGTCCCCACCCTACACTGACATAAACACACACACACACACACACACGCGAGATTGTATACTGTTTCTGCCTACCATTCTACTCAAAAGGTTATCGATCAGCTTGAAACTATTGTAGAAGACACTTACCCAAAGTGCTATGCAATGAGATCAAATTTGGGACTTTATACTTGTGAAGTGGACTTTTAACCTCACAGCCCCATTAAGTAAGGAAGAAATGATGTCTTCTGGAAAGGACACTAGTTTGTTGGGAGTAACTTTGTCAGAATAACCTAGTACCTGTTTCAAGAACTGTGGCACTGTAGAATTAAATGTCTTGACCTGAAACATAATATAATTTCTACAGAGAATATGAACTTATTATGTGTTGGTGGTTCAGAATCTTATCTACTCAGCCATTTCATATCTTGAAGAATTTCATTGTATTAACCCGTTAGTATTCAGATTATTCTGTCAAATGTAATACTTATTAATTCATATTGTTTTGAATTAATCAAGCATTATCTTGTCACTTTGAGATTTTGATGATATGATTGTTTATTTTTAGAATGACATAGGATTAATGGGAGAGGCCAGATCAGGCCAGTTTGAAAATAAAACATGTAGAATAACTTGGCCAGATATGGCCAGTTTAAATGCTAAAGAGTTAAGGCCTGTTGAGTGCCAACACAGTCCCTACTGTTATGACTCATTCAATTACCCAACCTAACATTTTTTATAAAATGGATATAAATGGGCAAGGGAGAAAATGTAATTATTATTATAGTCTGTACAGTTATTGGATCTGTGTAATGTAATTTGACCATAACTGCATATTTCTCTCTCTCTTCTCTCTCTCTCTCTTTCTCTCTCTCTCTCTCTTTCTCTCTCTTTCTCTCTCTCTCTTCTCTCTCTCTTCTCTCTCTTCTCTCTCTCTCTTTTCTCTCTCTCTATCTCATACATTCTTTTACTACTTTTTCAAACATTGGATTACTGCTGTGCTGGGGCACCATCTTTGAATATTCTGGCTCCTTTACATCCCGAGTCATCCTTGCAGGGTCAATAAAATAAAGTACTGAGATCCAATGTCATTGATCTACCCCCTCCCTTCAAAATTGCTGTCCTTTTTACTAAAATTAGAAAGCATTATTGTTCTGGCTCTTTACATTCTGAGTTCAAATGCGGTCAAGATCAACTTTGCCTTTCATCTTTTAGAGGTTGATAAAGTACCAGTCAAATACTGGGGTTGGTGATATTGACTAATTCCCTCTCCTCAAAATTGCTGGCCTTGTGCCTATATCAGAAATTATTATTATTATGGAGGCAAGCTGGCATTATCATTAGTATGCAGGACAAAAATGCTTAGCAGTATTTCGTCCATCTTTATGTTCTGAGTTCAAATTCCACCGAGGTTGACTTTACCTTTCATCCTTTCGGGGTTTGCTGGACTTGTGCCAAAATAAGAAAAGATTATTCATATTATCTTCTAGTCAGGAGGGAAGGCAGTATCCATGACCCTTTACAGGTCCTTTAAAACTATTGGAAGGGAGAGAGAGAGAGAGGAAGGTAACCTCAAACTAGTGGCCTGACCCAAAATGCTTGTTATATAGAGCACCCAAGAAGCAGGTGGTGATGTTAAACTGAGTGACCGATTCAGTCTACCACCATGGTAGAAATAAATGAAAAAGAGTTAAATAATTCATTTTTGCATGTGGAACTCAAATTAGGTAAAGCTATAAATAATAGCATGTATATATTGGATTAAAAACCTGTTTGGATAGTAAAAGTCGAAGGCTAACGTGTCATGTTTACAGATGTGGATTCATATCCCATGAACACCCTTCAAGTTTTTCTATTCAAAGAATTTTTTAACCCATTATATCCATGCTATTATTTATAGTTTTCTCTACTTTAAGTTTCATAGTTAAAAACACATTATTTCACGTTCTTGAAGTTTCTAAATTCTTATGTCAAACCTGATATAATTAAGCTTGAGAACATGGTGCTTCCAAAATGGAGCTCATGGTGTATAATAATAATGCTTATCCAATTCGAATAGGAAAGTAGATAGCGGCGGGGGGGGGGGGGTCACTTTTGATTAGAATAGATGACCAAGAGTTGTGTAAAAACTTGTGAAGACTGATAGACACTTGCTGTATCACAAGTAAAGTTTAAAAAATGCTGTTCAGACTACATGTAAATAAAGGTAGTTGTGTCAGACTTTTCTAATACTATGTAAATATTGACCAACGGCTATAAACATATATATGGATCTTTTCTGTTGCTGTCACAGATTTCTATTTAATTTTGTTCCAATTGTTTTCAAATGTGATGTACTGATGTAGTTTTGTATGCTAATTATGGAAATGAAATTCATTTTTGCCATAAATGAAAAATGAATAGCTTTTAAAGTTTGCAAATTTTGGGTAATTTTAGTTAATCGAAAGCCACAGATACATTAGTGCCTATTTCCATAGTAACAAACCAAACTGTTGCCTGCTTAAAACTACTACATGCACATGTATTTACTTTACCTGTCTATTTTCTTTGATGAGTGCCTATTTTCTGAACATTTGTACTACTTCATTTTTGTAATTTTCACCTGTGTTTTTTTTTTTTGAGAAACGGATAGTTTTGGTTGCTGTCCTGTCATAAAAAATTATGTACAAAGAGACATTATATGAAGAAGATGCTTCGTGAGAAAATTTACTGGCGATGCTTCCGAAAAGGATGCAATGAGTGTGTGTCTGTCAGAAAAAATATATGATTGGAAGGTGGCACCCTTCTTCTTAGGACTGTGCTGCTTTTCCTTTACTCATCGGTCAAGGAGTTGACTTCAGTCCAGTTTTGTGTTGAAGAACTGAGGATGAGCACCTGTACAGCTGTTGATTACAACAGCTATGTTCATAAAATATGTGTGGAGGACCTGCTCAGTAACTCTATTCAGATAGGCAGTCCTGGGAAGATTGTTGAAATAAATGAAACAGTTTTCTCAAGACGTAAATACAACAGAGAAATAGTGCTTGCTACTTGAGCAGTGGGTCTTCGGAGGAGTGTCTTGTGAAACCAGACATGTTTTTCTTTATGTGGTGCCATGTTGGAATCGCGACACACTAACGGACTGCATACGTCAGTTGGTTCTTCTGTTTTATGGTTGACTTGTATCTCTGCGAGTTTATGTGGTGCAGGAGATATGAAAATTGTAATTTGTTTGAGAAACTCTTTGAGTGTGTCTCAAACTTTTGTTTTTGAATTTTCGCTACAAAAAAAAATGTATTGTTTACATGAACTGACTTTCGTAGTCATAATGTTTTGCTTTCATTTTGTTTAATAAAAATTTGTCGTCGTAATGTTTTCCCACAGAAAATGCCAACTTCCAAATCCTGTTTTCTGATTGGATAAAAATGATCAAATTTTAAACCTCTGTAACATTTTTCTAAAACTTTTCTGGATCAAATGAATAACAAAATCAAATTCAGTGTGAAAAATTACATCAATATAGCAAATTTGAAAATTTTCCCTTAATTTCAAAATTTCAAAAACTGTGACAATAACAGAGAAGATGTGTGTGTGTATATATATATATATATATATATATAGGCACGACGTGGCTGTGTCGTAAGAAGCTTGCTTCCCAACCACATGGTTCTGGGTTCAATCCCACTGCGTGGCATCTTGAGCAAGTGTCTTCTACT
>JAOPUL010000001.1:62198671-62211686 GCA_027564515.1 Octopus rubescens | reverse complement strand
AAAACCGTCTAACCCATGCCTGCATGGAAAAACAGACGTTAAAGGATGATGATGATGATGATGATGATGATGATGATTAGTGCCTACATTTGTATGGAGTCCTTTATTCAGACAATGTTCATTGTTTATAAAACACTCATTGTGTGTGTGTGTGTGCGTGTCAATGTAGGCATCACTGTGTGGCTAATAAGTTTGTTTCACTACTATGTGATTTTAAGTTCAGTCCCACCTCAGGTAAGTGTCTTTTACCTTTGCTCTAGGCTGACCAATGCCTTGCTAATGAACTTGGTTGATGGAAACTGTACAAAAGCACATTGTGTGTGTGCGTGTGCACAAGTATGTCTGTATGATTGTTTACATTTGTACTTCTCCAAACATCAGTGAGTTACAAGAGGTGACATGTTGTCATTTCTCTGCATTTTTGCAAAGATGTGTAGAATAAGAAAATCTCTTACTCGAAAAATAGGTAAGGATTAGCAACAGAATGGGCATCTTGCAGTAAAAAGAAGAATGCTTCAATAACTTCAGCTAATCTATGTTTGCATGGAAATGAATGGACAGACAGACAGATACAGATATGGCTTCTGAAGGCCCTCTGTGGCTGGTGAGATCAGCACAGTTACCATATTTTCCGGCATACAAGTCAAACTTTTTAGACAAAAATTTACAGCCAACAAAAGTGGGTTGACTTATACACCGAGATGACTTTGGAGGATCAAAAAGTCCATATAAAATGTAGTAGTATTTAGAAAGATAGCGATGGTGCTTGAATGTTTACTCTACATGTTTACACTATATACATCAGCTTGTATGCCAGAAAATAAGGTAATGATCCCCTCAAACAGGCAAAAGTTGATAGATGCAAGAAATATATGGTAGAGAGGGAATTCCAGAGAGCTGACATTCAGAAGAGGAAGGACTGGAGGGCAAAAACATAAATGACAAGGGAAGGAGAGACAAGTGAGTTGGGTGAGCCTGAGTGAAGATGGTACAGCTCCAAAGAGCAGAGGCCACAATAATAAAGAAAGATAAAATAGAGAGAGGATACAGCATGTCAGCAGGCCAGAAGTTGGGAGTGTGTTGGTCAGCATCCTCATAGCAATCAGCTGGCTTTTGGAGAACAGGCTTTAAGATGTTTGTATGTGTAACAACACTGATCCAATTGTCGGAGCAGAATTCAATTGTGAGGTTTCACCTGAGCTTTGTACAGAGTTGTTACTTGAACCACATTGTTGAAAAATGTCTTTGGACGGGTACTGGTTGAACAGCAATGATGTTTGCTTCTGTCCCACAGCTTGGCAGTTCAAAGAGAGAAGACTATTGGATTAAAGTATCTTGCTTGAAAACAAAGGTTGACATCAAGAAGTCTTGTAGCACCCAGGCTGACATCAGGAAGTTTCATAGAACACATGCTAGCATGGAATAAGTTGACATAAAAGAAAATTTTTTTTAATGAACACAATGTTCAAACTATATCAATGGCAAACTCTCTTGTCATAGATGACAGATGAGGATCCCACAATTTCTTGCTGAACAACCTGCACAGATGATTTGTTTCTAGCGATCATATATTTCATAGCCACACATCAACATCTCCAAGTTTTAAAAGACACATTGGACCTAACTATCCGCAATGAACAGCTCTCCCTTCCTACATACATGCACTGTATTATTATATCGACCAAACTATTAGATGTCGTTACACACTGCTGGTCACAATGCACTTTCTCATATTGTTGTAGCTTCCAAATGATACCACCTCACTGACTAAACAGGAAGGCCAACATTCTCCCTGAACAGAATGCCAGTCTGTCGAATGGTAACTGATTTGCAGCTGAGTGGACTGGAGTAACATGAAATGAAGTGTTTTGTTCAAGAACACAACCCACTGCCCAGTCTGAGAATGGAAACCATGATACTGTGATCATGAGTACAACACCCTAACTACTAGGCCATGTACCTTCACAGAAAAACTAATACAATAGTAAAACATAAGACAGACAAAAAGAGAAGCAACTTACCCGTAGGCTAATTAATGTTTGCTTATGTCTTTGAAAAGCATTTTTGTACATGTCAGACTGAAGTTCTTCATTAATTAAATCAATCCGGGCTTGAAAGCCATTTTGCCGTTCTACAACATGGTTTTTCTGTAGAGAACCAAAGAGAAAGTATGATATATGATTATTATAACATATGTTTTATGCAGTACCCCATCCAAAACGTCATATTTAAACAACTTATTACTCATTCACAAAGGTACATATTTCGCCATCTGGAGAAACACCCTCTCTCGACCCCATTTAACACTACCTGTTTGGTGTCAGCTTTTGTTTTCAGTATTTTCTTTACTTGCCACACTAAGCCTGTGGGTTAACAAGAGCTTTTTTAGGTACTTGGGTAGTATTTGACTCTGAAGGTATAGAACTGGAACAAATACAAGGTATCAGATCTGACATTCTTATAGTTATGGCAATCCACCACTCTGGAGAGTAACTTTATTATCGAGCTCGAAAAAATGAAAGGTAAAGTTGAACTTGGCAGGACTTGAACTCAGAGCACAGCAGGTTAGAATTAATACCACAACACATTCAATCAAATGCTCTAATAAACCTGCCAATTCATTGCCTAATATAATATTACATTCAACATAGTACTTACTATATCAAATGTCTCATACAATATTACATTCCATATAGTACTATATTGAATGTCTAATGCAATATTGGTTTAAAATTTTGGCACAAGGCCAGCAATTTCGGGGGGGAGTGTAAGTCAATTACATCAACCCCAGTGTTCAACTGGTATTTATTTTATAGATCTCAAAAAGATGAATGGCAAAGTCGACCTCGGTGGAATTTGAACTCAGAATGTAAAGATGAACGAAATGCCGCTACGCATTTTTCCCAGCATGCTAACGATTCTGCCAGCTCACCGCCTTTGTCTAATGCAATATTACATTCCATATAGTACTATATCGAATATCTAATACAATATTATGTATTGAATGCCTAATTTGATAGCACAGTCAACACAGTCCTATATCAAAAGCAGTTAAATATCCAAAGCAACATGTTACAACCAACATAGTGCATCATAACCCAAATAGTTTACAACCAACACACCACAACACAACTAAAATAAGACATCAACTAACCTCCTTGTCAAGTTTTTCCTGTTTCTTCTTCAATGTGAGAAGCTGTTCAGCCAAACTGCTGCCACCATAATCACCAAGTTTCTTCTTAAGATTTTCTACCTTCTCTTTCAGCTTCTCAATTTCTTTCTCTTTCTCACGTAACAGAAAAGTATCTTCAAGCTCCCGCTTCCTCACCTGTTGCAAACCAAATAAAAAACAAAAAAAGGGTTAAAAAGTTAATAGGTAGCAACTCTGTAGCAAGTTTTAAAAAAAAACTCATTAAAAGTCTGCAGCAAACTATAATATAAAAATAAGGGTTAAGGTTGCAAACATGCAACAAAATTATAGGCATAGGTCTGGCTGTGTGGTAAGAAGTTTGCTTCATAACCACATGGCTCCAGGTTCTGTCCTACTGCATGGCACCTTGGGCAAGTGTCATCTACTATAGCCTCCGGCTGACCAAAGCCTTGAATGGATTTGGTAGATGGAAAATGAAAGAAGCCCATCGTGTGTGTGTGTGTGTGTGTGTGAGTATTTGTCCCCCACCACTGCTTGACAACTGGTGTTGGTGTGTTTACGTCCCTGCAACTTAGCAGTTCGGCAAAGAGATCAATAGAATAAGTACCAGGCAAAAAAAAAAATCAAAGTACTGGGATCAATTCATTTGAATAAAAATTCAAGGCAGTCATGGCCGCAGTCTAATGACTGAAAAGAAAGTAAAAGATAAAATTATTTGGTTGTCATCATCATTATCATCGTTTTTATGCCCCACTTCTCTACGCTCACATGGGATTGACGAAATTTGTGGAGGTAGATTTTTCAATGGTCAGATGCCTTTCCTGTTGCCAATCCTCAAACATTTCCAAGTAAGATAATATTTCCCCCATGACTAGACGCTTTCACAGAAGATTGAAAATGAAGGATACCAACACCCGTCTACAACTATCACGTGAAGTCAAGGCAAGGAGACACTAACACATGCATGTGCCCGCACACACACATACCCACATGATGAGGTTCTTTCAGTTTCCGTCTACCAAATCCACTCACAAGGTTTTGGTCGGCCCAGGGCTATAGTAGAAGAAACTTGACCACAATGCCATACAGTGGGACTGAACCCAAAACCATGTGGTTGGAAAGCAAACTTCTTACCACACAGCCATGCTGGCACCTATTAAATCAAAAATACACATTGCATAACTAGTCACCAAGGCTTCCACAAGATATTTTTTTTAATTATGTTTTTCTCAGCTTCAGGGTGCTCTAAATGTAAGAAGCACATATGCTCTTTTTGGAGTGACAAGCATGTATTCTCTTCAAAATTCTGAATGTGAAACTAAAAATGATTAATTTAAATTTCTTAATAAATATGAAATTCTTGGTGAATGTTGTTTAATATATAATTGGTTTAACAATATTTCTTCTAGAATGTGTGTATTTTTTACCAAAATAACCACATTTTGTTGTGTAGTTGCATTCCTAATTAGTTAGCAAAAAGAAAAGGGGAATAGAAGAAAACAAGCACTGCAAAATGAACCCAAGTCAGGGAACTGAGTCATTAGAGCATCAGATTGAATACCTTGTAATATTTGTTCTAATTCTGTGCACTGAGTTCAAATCCTGCCACAGTCAGTTTTACTTTCCATAATTCCAAGGTCAAGAAAGCAGCAGTCAAGTACTGGAATACATTATTTTCTCTCTCTCAGAGTCAACTACATTGCCCTGTGAGAACAGTCACTGTGCCCCTTTCTCCAAAAAATGGAGAAGGACTGAGGAAGGGGCTAGCCACTTATTGTAGAAAAACAAATACAGGTAAAAACACTGATTTTCTGGAACAATTGATTCCAAAGCCTTTCCGGATTACTGATTTTTCTGAACCAGGGGTGGTCACATTAATTAACACACTCTAAATTAAGCAAATATTAAATTTACTTAAATAAATAAATGAAATACAGGTACCTGTACATTAATGTAAATTGGTGCAGATTATAAGAGGTTCTGTGTGGAGGTGCATGGCTTAGTGGTTAGGGTGTTGTAAGATTGTAGTTTCACTTCCTGTACCGGACGATGTGTTGTGTTCTTGAGCAGAACACTTCATTTCACATTGCTCCAGTCCACTCAGCTAGCAAAAATGAGAAATCCTGTAATGGACCAGAATCATATCCAGGGGAAGGATATATACGCCACAGAATCCGGGGAACTGGCCTTATGAGCCTTTAACATGACGAAGATGGAAGGAGACTGAATCAATTGGTTGAAAAGGCTGCGTGTAACAAAGAAACTTGATTTGAATCTTGATCTGTTAATTATGTTTTATTTGTGGTTCTTCAAAACATGTTAGTTATTAAATAGTAAAACCATTGTGCCTTAGCCGTTCTCCAGTAAATGTGCATTTGACTGTAGCATATCATGTGTCGTGGACGCCTGTTGAAGAGCGAAGAAGTCACGTTCTCATTGTAGGAGCTGCTGGTCTGGAACTGAACTTTCACGTCGAACCTCGAACCGGTCTCTCTCACACCTTGTCCATCTGCGCACGCTCGTCTATTGGTACATGCACACTAGCATCATCCGATCCCTTAAGGAGAGAAATGGTTGACAAGCCAAGGGAGGCTACTGGTCGAGAAATACTACAAGCCTGTAGCAGAATGAATTGACATAAGAAAAAGTAGAAGCCCTTTCCTTTCTCTCACTTTCATATATAATTATTGATCAGACATAGCAGAACACACTGCAAGTAAAGTGTCGTTTCTAAGCTTCACTCTGGAGTCCAATATTGTTTCCAAACAATTGCATCAAACTCATGGGTATAACCAAACAGGTACGATTATTAGGATCATGTGTCATTTTGGCGCCAAAAACTATACACAGCATTTTGAGCTTACCCTTCTCTATAAATAAGCAAGCTTTTCTCGCCATTCCAGTCTCACCACCTCGACTCCACAACATGCAGCCTCATTTGTTTATTTCGTTTAGAGTCTTACACTTAGACTCCACTACAGAACTTGATGTTCTTCCACTCGCTAACCACTTAATTAGCAGATGTAAAGGAAGTGGAGATAGGTAGGTGTGTGCGTGTGTGCGTGTCAACCATCAAATCTCACAACATCCCTATGTATATACAAACAAGGCTCACTAGCTGCAGTGGGAACACATATGTAGTCACTCAACCTGCTAAAAACAGCAGCCAAATTTGCCCCAAATTCCACCTTAATGTCTTAGTAGTTCATGATTAACAAAGAAATGGGATGATCATGCCTGAAATCCCTGCTTGATCAGACCTGAGAAAAACTTAAAAAACAACAAACGGAACTCATATGATTAGCAAAAAAATTTCCACAATATCTACCTTCTCTTTTGACAACTCTTTCCTAATTTTAGACACACTGTCTTGTAATTGGTTTCTTTCATTGGCAATCTTCTCAATTTTATCTTTCAGACACAAATGTCTCTCCTGCTTCTCTTCCAACATTGCAGCCTTACCAGATTTCTCATAACTAAATACAAACAAATAACAAGAGATGCTTAGGGATTGATTTCTAAACTAAGCAAGAGAGTTATTTTACAAGAAGAGAAAAGTGAATCTACAAGTGACATTCATGTCTTTCCCAATGACGATAGCAGCACAAATTGCTTCAACTGGGAAGCTAAAAAGCATATATCAGAGTTGGTTTGCTAAGAAATTACCTCTTGATCAAGGTTATGCACCACAATTTAGCTGTTACTGTTAATTGGAATAATACTGTGTATCACAATTTTTGTCCTTGGGTAGCAACTCTTATTTTCTATTTGCTTATCCCGAGAAAGTATGAAAAATGGCTAATATTTCCTTCAAACTTTGCTTTTTGTTACATTTATTAAAACCCCAAAGAATCCCTCTCAACATATCGCTATGATGCTTCCCCCATTACTCATGCTCAGAGATGCACATATTGTCAGCCACTAAGGAACATGCTCAAGTGGTTACGGTCCAGCAAATCTGTGGTACTGAGCAGAATATTTGCTATAACAATATTTCTGCTTCAGCAACTCAGTGCTGAATCTGTCTAAAATGTAATGGAAAATAGGTCAGTTTCAAAACATTGATGTCTAGGTCACAAAAGCAAAGTGTGAAGGGAATAGTAGTCATTTCCTTTGATTTCTAGATAGAAGCAAATAGGAAATAACACTTACGGACCAAAGACAACAATAAATTTTAAAAATTGTTACACAGTGTAATGATCTGTGACACTGTTTTGTATTCCTCATTTGCTAACTTGAACCTAGCAGAAGTAAAGTACTAAATAAGACTTTATAAAATCAGCTCATTATAACCACCAACCTATTCCTGTTATGAATAAGGTGGTTACAGTCCAGTCTGTCAATCAGCCTCTTCACATCAAACATGCACATATTAAATACACTATGATTGTAAAACAAATCAGGGATGGTCGCAGATGAACGGATATTGATCATACTGCCACTGGATCAGAGCTGATCTAGGCGTTTCTCCTGTGACGTATATAACAATTCATCATCATCATCCTCCTTTAACACCCAGAGATACAAATTATGAATTAGTTAAGCTGTAAATCTTGAACATTTACAAGAATTGTATTGATTCCTTTTTCACAGTAAAATTCGACTACCCAGGGAACATTTTTTTACCTGGAACGTATACTGAATTTTTTGAAAAGGATCTAAAAAGAATGTGATGTACATGACATCGTACAAAATAACCTTTTGCACTTGAAAATATTAACTGCTAATTCCTCTGAATTTCTCCGAAGCAGCATTAAAACCTTACGGTGTTTATTTACATTGACCTTGAAATTTCAAAAAATGCTAATGTTTTCTGGACAACTATTATTGTAGTCACAATTATCATTTACCTGGTGTAAAAATAGATGTGACATTTTCAAGACAAATATTTTCTATATCTTCCAAATAGTGTAGATCTGAATTTGTCCCAATATCAAAATCTGGTTGAAAATGAATCATTTCAACATACCTTTACAGGTATATAGTGATTTTTCAAGGCATTCTAAAGATTTTCGAAAACCTGTTTTGGTTTAACTTTCATGAAAATGGTCCATCTGGGCTACACAACATGTAGAATCCTGGTCTACAGAACAAATAATACATTCAAGTAATAACTAGTCAACAGACAGCAAAGTGATGTTACTGAAGAGACAATAGACCAGAATGTAAACTTACTTGAGAATAGTTGACATATAGCTGTTTAACTGACTGATACCCCTCTGTTGGATTTCGTCGGCCTAAGTAGGAAAAAATATATTACAAAATATGTAAAAACAAAAACAATTCTAAAGTTTTGAAATCAATGTGAATTGTACTATTTTTAATTTATTTATTTCAAATATTTTACATTTTATTTTTTTGAAAATTTTCTTTAGAAAGTTGGTTCTGCAAAATTAAGATATATTCAATGAAATATTGGTTTCAAATTTTGGCACAAGACCAGCAATTTCAGGGAGGGGTAAGTTGATTACACCAACCCCAGTGTTCAACTGGTACTTATTTTATCGACCCTGAAAGGATGAAAGGCAAAGTCAACCTCAGCGGAAGTTGAACTCGGAACGTGGAGATAGATGAAATGCCACTAAGCATTTTGCCCGGTGTGCTAACAATTCTGCCAGCTCGCCACCTTAATTTTTCAATGAAATATTGCTAAGTATTGTGCCATGTTAAAAGTGTCCTTGGAACCTGAGAAATCTAGATTATCAACACTAACAGAGTCCACTTCATTCACTTCCATTGTTAATGAAAATGATCAACACAGCAAAGTGGAACATAACCATACAGACAGTTACACTACACAATAAAATATACTGAGACAGACTCACTGTACATCACACAACATGATCAAACTTTCACACTTCAACTAAAACACTAATCCTAAACAAAACAGTCAGGGCAAGTCACCACTTCTAATGTCCAACAAGAATGACTTACTCTTACTAATTTTTGATTACTCTAAACAATGGCATGATATTTTGATCTTTCAAAAGCTATTTGCCAGAATTATGTCTCTAAAGACTCACCTCACTTCTTCTTTTCTCAAATGAGTCTTCCTTGCTTGTGGTTACAGAATCCTTTTCATCAACTAAATTGTCTATGCTAGCCTTTGGTAAAAAAAGAAAAGAAAAAAAAATGAAAATAGTTAACGATATTGACATCTAATTTAGTCATAAATCAACATATTTCAGGGAAGGCGTATAGTATTTTGTATTTAGTTATCATTTATTAGTGCAGCCCATGGACATTCCACATTTTATCATTCTTTCACTTATGTCTTCAATTTCCTTCCATAGTTAAGCTTGTTTAAAGCGTAACACTCAAAATGGTTTCATTATGTTAAAGATGTTGATTATGTTGTACCATCAACAACACTTGTCCTCATTGTTACCATACTGGCATGGAATGGAGGGGTCATCGTAGTTTAAACCAGTTCTTATTTGGAGCTACTGCCTTCCTAGGCTGGTAGGAGAACACATCTTGTTCATATGTTTCCCTTTTGGCATAGTTTCTACAGCTGGATGCTCTTTCTAACACCAACAACATTAAAGAGTATACTGGTATATTTTATCATGACACCAACACTAGAGAAGTTGTTAAGTCCTTGAGTTCTTTCTAACCTACACTGTCTCCATTCAAATGCCACCCACTTTACAAGAGAGGTTGCCATGTCTCTTTGCAAGACAAAGGAGTTCTCTTTATTCTATAATCTCGGTTCTTTACAAAACAAACATGACCAAGAATGTGATTAGAAGAGTGATGACCAAGATGATGAGGAGGAACGAATATGAATATCAGTGTGACAAGAGAAACAGAATAATGGGATGGTAAAAGAGGGGGAAAAGGATAGTGATAATTACACATTGGTTGTTGGTAGGTTAAATAGAAAAACAACAGAAGTAGCTTGATGAGATAGCAATAAAGATGTATCATAGTAAGAGTGATGGATAACAACAAAAATGGGTGATGGTAAAAGTAGTAGATGCCAACTAAGAGTCACATGACGAGGGGAAGATGGTTAGCAGTAGAGGGCAACAAAAGAGAGATGCTGACTATGAGCAGATCAAACACCATCCCTCATTACACTGATGTCATGATGGAAGAAGGTGGGAGGTAGAGTAATGAGGATGGTGGAATAGAGGTAGAGTGATAATGATAAAATAGGTAATGGTGGAGGGATTAGGTCAGATGCTATCTTCTATTACATAGTACAGTGAAGAATATAGAATGCGAGAGGGTAATGGATATGGCAGGAGATGAAGAAATAATAGGAGTATCAACAGGAGGGGGTAGACTTAATCTATTACTCAGTTTAACATAATCATGTGGCTCTTGGGTACCTTCAACCAAGCCCACTATATTGCAAGCATTTAGATTAGATCTCAAATCTAAGGATAACCTATAAGCCATGATTTTTTAACCTCCTTTTCACATACAAGTCCCAGACATCCTGCCAAGAGGTGATTGATACTGCCCTTCCTCCTTTGACTATACAATATAAAAACAAAAAGCAATAAAAAAGTTTACCTGCAGAGGTTTCAATTCTTCTTTGAGTTTCTGAAAGATTTAAAAACAAAAATGTAGAACCAGCTCACAATTTGGCAATACTTGAACTCTTGATTATCAAGAGTTCTGACCAAACCAACACCAATTGCTTTGCTCCTTGCTAAAAGCAATTCTTTTAATTTTAGCATAGATTTATTGAGACTTTACACAAGAACTTATTAGCTTTGTACAATCCTATTCCACACACACACACACACTGTCAACCCTATTCACATATATATATACATACCAGACCAAAGTAAGAAAGTCATGCTAGTGAAGATACAGATTCAATTAAATTTTATATACATTCATACATTTGTTTATACATCCATGTTTCTATGTTAGCATGGGTTCTTATTTTATCTTCTTTTGCTTGTTTCAATTATTGGGCTGTGGCCATGCTGGGTGAGACACTGCCACGAAGTGTTTAGTCAAACAAATCAATCGTCTCCCATTCCCATACTGGGAATCAAACTTGGGCTACCTGGGTGAAAGGCAAGAACCTTGACTGCAAACTAATATATTACTAAGGCGTGGCTCATAAGTGCAAGCATGGCTGTGTGGTAATAAGCTTGCTTCCCAACCATGTGGTCTTGAGTTCAGTCCCACTGCAAGGCACTTTGAGCAAGTGTCTTCTACTATAGCCCTGGGCCAACCAAAGCCTTGTGAGTGGATTTGGTAGACGGAAACTTAAAGAAGCCTGGTATATATGTGTATGTGTGTGTGTTTGTCCTTCACCAACACGTGACAACTGGTGTTGTTTTGTTTACATCCACATAACTTAGCAGCTTGGTAAAAAGAAACTGATAGAATAAGTACCAGGCTTAAAAATAAGTACTGGGGTCGATTTGTTCGACTAAACCCTTCAAGGCAGTGTCCCGGCACAGTCACAGTCCAAAGACTGAAACAAGTAAAAGATAAAAGATATTGTTTTACAGTCAGATATCATTCTTATTGGTAACCCTTACCTGCTTTTCAAATAAAGGATCTTTCATTCTACCTGTCTTCAAACGCACAAAGCCAGCACATGATTGGCTAACAAAAGAAATAACAAAAACATCACCATTCGTAACTCCCAATTTTCATCATCATCATCACCCTTTAATGTCCATTTTCCATGATGGCAAACACAAACGTAAACAAACAGAACCCCTCCACACACACAGACATATGTTCTATGTTAGTTTTCCATGTAAACATGTGTTAGATGTATATATCATTGAGGCACTGTTTTACAGCTAAATGCCCTTCCTATCACTAAACCTTATTTGTATTTCATGTAAGTGACCTTATATTCCACATGTCTTCGAAAGCAAGTGAGTAAACAATTTGTTAACAGCAGTAACAACAATGCCATTCATAGTGAGCAACTTTTGCAGAACACAAATATATACAAATGCACACACACACACACAAAATGGGCTTCTTTCAGTTTTTGTTCAACAAATTCACTGAGAAGGTATTGGTTGGTTTGGAGCTATGATAGAAGATACCTGCTCAAGGTGCCACCGGACAGCACCTTGGCCAAGAATCTCCATATATAAATCAATAACAAACGATGAATCCCAAAACAAAAGCAACAAAAGTCAAAGGGACATTCACAGTGAATATTATTAGTTTGATGCTCAATGAAAGACTTATAGGGGAAAGTTAAAAGTAAAAATGTTTCAAGCATAGCTTTTCATTGGATAGTAGAAAGTTTAAAGAAGAGGAAAAAGAAGGAAGAGAAGATAGGAACAGAGTCAGGAGAAGAGCACGTGGGCAACTTCATGATGGAAAACTACTGACTGGAAGTTCTAGAGAGAGACACACACACACAAACGTGTGTGTGTGTGCGTGTGCGCGCACATACGTTTTTTGCAAACAACATGCAGATGCAAGTGCCGTTTTGGGGCCTTCCTCTCGACAGCATTATTGCGCACCAGCCCCCCCTCACTGAAATGAGGCTCCGCTTGCTAGATCAACTGGTCACTAGGTTTCGCTCAATATTCTTCTAGCCATTGCTCATCGTCTCTTTCTAACCAAATCCAGTGGCTTGCCTTCTCCACTGTAGCCTGGATATCACTCATGATGGTATTTGCTGTACAATGAGTTAGGCCTAGTGACAACAACAATTGCCTCACACAGACACACTAAAGTGAAAAACTTGAATTAGCAAGAGTAATTTTCCTCTCTTTATCTCTCTCTCACACACACACACACACACACACACACACACACACACAGAGGTCAATTCAATGAAATGATCTACCTACATAGAAGTCTTATGAGTCGCGGTCTCATTATGTAAATCAGTCTTGTTCCCCTCAAGCTTTATCT
>JAOPUL010000001.1:62101591-62113025 GCA_027564515.1 Octopus rubescens | reverse complement strand
GTTTCCATGCTAGCATGGGTTGGACAGGTTTTACCTAATGGCTCTACTCCAGGCCTCTCGATCTTGTGCAAGGCCTGATAATAATCTCAACTTCCTAAGGTCATACCTAACTGAGTCCATGTTTTACATGGTCAACCTCAATAAACCTACATCTGCTGACTGGATTTACATTTTCCATCCTTTCAACATGTCCATACATACATATATATATATATATATATATATAGGTATACACACACATGCATATATATGTATAGTTCGTTGGAATGGAAATTTTATCTCAATTTGAATTTCATACCACTGCAATCTTCAGGTAAGAACTCTTCTCACCTGAAGATTGCAGTGGTATGAAACTCCAGTTGCAAGATAAACATTTAGTTTCAGTGAGTCATCTATTGTTCATCAACTGAGCACATCTTTCTCATTTATTCACCACAATTTAACCTTCATACACACATACCCATGTGTGTTGTGTTGTAAACACAAGTTTGTTCTAATTTAATCCTTTATTTTATAAAGATTCTCTTGTGTCTGTATATCAGATGTTTATAGTTTCCAGGCTGTGGAATGGCTCTGGCTTATGTGCTGCACTTTTTATTCTGGACAACTTATGCTTATACAAACTTTCGGCCAGGATTTGACCATTAGAGTGTTAGATTTCTACTTCATTGGATTTGCATTTGTAATGTATGTAATATGTTAATTGTAGTCTTATCATCATCATCATCATCATCATCATCATCATCCTTTAACTTCCATTTTCCATGCTGGCATGAGTTGTTGTGATATTAGTTTTGCTTCCATAATCAATTGTCTGTTTCGATGGGGAATTCTATAAAGTATGGAAGTATTTTTTATTAAATTTTTTCTATCTAGCTTTGTTTTATTGTGTATGTTGTTTGTTTGTTTGTTTGTTTTTTTGTTTTTGTTTTTTTGTATGGTGTTCTACCAATTCTACCAGTTCACCATCCTAAATGGTCTCTGATTCAGAAAAGATGAAAGGCAAAGTTGTCCTTGTTGAACTAAGAACAGAAATAGCCAGAACAAATTCTTCAAGCCATTTTATACAATACTCCAACAATTCTAATTCCAAAACCTTAATAAGCTTTTCTTGCATAGGCACAAGACCTGAAATTTTTGGAGGGTCTGTTTCCTTTACACGTACACACCTACAATCACAAACATATACACGTACAATTTTCATGTATATATATATATCCAATATATATATAGTTTGATCTGCACCCGTGGTTACTCAGAGTTTTGCAGAACGCTATAGGTGTGTCTGGCTCATTCAGACCTTAAAATGCAGATGAGCACAATTGGTTTGCTGGTCACATGGTATGGTGGGGGTGGTGGTGTTAGTGGTACAACCATTACTTATATCTCACTACCACCAACCACTGCCTATACCTCACTAGTACATCAGACTAAATGCATAGCAACATTTGTGACTCATTACATTCTGAATGTCTTTCATCCTTTCAGGGTCAATAAGATAGGTAACAGTTGTGCACTGGGGTTGGTGTAATTGACTTACCCCTGCTCTCAAAATTGCTAACCTTAAGCCAAAATTTGAAACGAGCTGGCAGAATCATTAGCACGCCGGAAAAACGGTCGACTTTGTCTGTCATCCTTTCAGGGTCGATAAAATAAGTACCACTTGTGTACTGGGGTCGATTGAATCGACTTTCCCCATCCCCAAATGTTTCAGGCCTTTGTGCCCAGTATAGAAAGGATTATTATAATTATTATAAACAAGGCGGTGAGCTGGCAGAGTCATTAGCACACCGGGAAAAATGCTTAGCGGCATTTCTTCCGACTTTACGTTCTGAGTTCAAATGCCGCCGGGCTCAACTTTGCCTTTCATCCTTTCAGGATCGATCAAATAAGTACCAGTTAAGTACTAGGGTCGATTGAATCGGCAATCCCCATCCCTGAAAAATTTCAGGCCTTGTGGCCAGTATAGAAAGGATTTCAGTTATCCTTTGTGTAGAAAGTTATTTCTTCATAACATTTTTTTCCCTGTATGTGGTTTAAGATTTGTTAATAAGTAATTGGTTTTGTCTTTATAAATTAGTTTCTTGCCTGTTTAAGCATACTAAGAAGAATTTTTTGATGTGGTTTAATATTCATGCGAGTCAGTGACTGTAGTTAAGGTACAGGGCTTTGGGTCCAGAATGTTCTGTTGCTTAGACCTCATTGCATTTACCTCTGTAAGCCTAGCTGAAAATATGTACCATGTCCACTTCATGGTTGGATATTAATGTATTCAGTTGGTGCTAATATCTTAATTTGTTGAAATTGTTAGCATGGTAAAAAAGTTTTGTATATTACTATTGAATTTGAAGGAAAACAACAGCATGAACATGAATTAGATTTTATAAAAACAGAATGTGTAGTATTAACTATTATAAAGTGTTTTTTAAAGGTTTGTACTCTTTATGTCAATTATCTAAATTAAAATTCATTACTAAGGATTAAATAGAAATTTAATCATTCACCACTCTCTCTATTTAACTTTTTATATTTTTCTTTCCCCTTTCAAATTTTTAATATTACTAAAAGCATAACAACTATATTTGTTAAATTTTCTATTGTGCTGTTCAAAAATTTGGTTTGAAGTAGAAATTTTTATGATGTAAAAAATTCTTAAATAAGTTAATTAGGGATGCTGATAGCTTGAAAATGTAACACCAACCTTTTCATGTTTCTTAATAAAAAATATATATTATTTTGCAAGTTTATGAATTATATTTAAACTGATTTCAATGTTTCTAGGATATGTATGATTCTTACTATATTATGTATTCCACTCAATATATATTCAGAAGTATTATTTCTTTGAAGTTTCACATGGATGAAGATGCACAAATTATCTATTTTATGGTTTCTTGATGAAAATAGTTCAGCCGCATGTGCAAACTTGTTTATCTACATCAGATTAAAAATTGAATCGTTATCAATGAAGAAGTCTCATTTTTTTTACATTCACTGAAACTCTAATATATACATCTCAAAATATTTTGCCTTCCAGTTTCTGTTATTTGCACATGTTGATATAAATGCATGCAAACACTATTTTGTTAAACTAGTTATTGAGATTAAGATGAGCCATGCCAAATCATGTTTGATTTTAGTGATTTGTGATATTTGCCTTCTTACAGAAGTCTTACCCTATTAGCTATAGTCACTGTTAATTCCACTAACTAATAATGTAACTCTTAATTCATTGATGATCATGTAGCACCATGCTTATTCACTGATTATCATTGTTATTCAGGGTTGTACTTCGGCATCTGACGACCAGGGTACTCTATGCTTGAAGTGCATAGCGAAGTATGCCAGTAAGACTGATGACTTTTTGTCTCTGCTCTCAGACTTACTGGCGTGCGTATCGCCATTCACTGTTGTCATCTGGTCCAGCAGAGGCGAGGGCTGTCACACATTGCACTCTCCTCTTGACCATGGTCGAGCCGGGTAGATTCTGTTATAACCCACCCCTTGACTTTCTGGTCATGTAGGAGGTCGCAACACCTCAATTCTTGGACCTGGTGGCATCTCTGACTACATACTTGTTGTGGCCTTGTGTTTCTGTCTACTGCTAACATTTACTGCTGAGTGTCTGCCTTGGTTTAGTGAACATCTACATTGTGTATGATCATCAGAATCAGCATTTTTCATGGAATACTTCAAGTATTTTGATGCACTGCTTGTGATCCTGTACTGGAGTAAGTATAAATGCTTTGTGAGTCAATGTTTAGTTAGAGCAGATGTCATGGGGTCTATCATGTTTTTATAATGTTAAGATTTAATATTCTCGACCCCACTGTATCTGTAAAAATCTTTGTAAACATTTTTATTTATTTTTACTTCAGTTTTTTTTTTTTCATTTTAAGTCATTTTAATGTTTTATTTTAATTTCTTAAAAAATTTAGTTTGAGTTGTCATTTAATATTCTTTCTAGAGAAAATTAATTTTATAATGAGTAAAAATCATGAAAGCAATTTTATATAAGCTCTCCTCCAAATTATGAGAAAAAACATCATAGAAATGGTAGCTGAACTGGTTAGTTTAGTGAATTGTGTTACCTAATGAAATTAACTAAAATTTACATACTAACTTAATATCAATGCCAAATATCAGTATTTGAAAGGATTAATTTTCAGACATTCTAATCTCAGATTAACCATTTTGATACCAACCTGCTTCTAGTTCTCTAATATGAATCTTCCATCATAATTTATTTAAGAAACTTTAAATTAGGTTCTAAGTATCATAATAATGAAATTAGTTATTTTACTAAACTCCTCAAAATTTTTTATTCATTTTCAAAATTAATTGAAACACATGAACAGTGTATTTCATTAGAAATATGATGATAAAATATTGAAACTCTTTTTGGGGAAAACACTGCAGTAATGTTGGTGTTCTGAGGTGTTCTAAACATTTAATTACTACTAAAGACAAATCAACACTGGATAATATAATGAAATAACTGTTAAACATTAAGAATTAGTATAAGTAAAAGTACCTGTACATACATGCATACTCATTTAAGTATTTAAGTTGTCTCTAAAATATTTAAGACTTCATAAGAACTTTACTTTTTATTATAAAACGATAGGTAAAGTTAATTATTATATATATAAATTATTCTACATTGCATTATAAAGTTAAAGCAAGTTCAAGGAATATTGATATTGTTTATGTACTAGGATTACATAAGACTACTTTATATTCTGGCCTTGGTAAACTGTGGGGTTTTGCTTAGATCATTTTCATCCCCAAAGTTGTTTTAGAATTCTTTCCAATAATTTGTAAAGTAGGAATTGCAGGTGTTAGATCAAGAATGCATAAGAAGTCTTTCATTTTTATTTTTGCAGAAGTTCAAGAGTTATTTTAGCAAATTGACATAATTGGTTCACCACCAAAATTGGGTGATTTTTCAGTCAAACCAAGTGAGTTTAAATTTACACATTTTTAAGATAGTCAATTTATTAAATAGTTAGACTGCTTAATGATTTTGATAACTCTCTTACTTTTAGAGGCTTGCAAAAAAGGTTATAAAACTTATTAAAAAAAAACTTTAAAACTTTCCATTGGCATTTTTCAGAAAATGTAGTAACTCCACTGTAAAATGTTTGCTTATTAATAACTTAAAATATTGTTGAACTACTCTTAAATTTGTTAATACATGTGTTTGAGACTGAACAAAATCTTGTAGCTGTTAACAATTCTACATTTTTGCATATATTTTATAATTATGTCTTTAGGATTAAAATCATTATTCGATTGCATCTCACAAAATCAAAATATTCTTACTCATCTGAGGATGATCAGTGAATATTTTGATTTAACTAGAACACAAAAGATGAGAATGTTTAAATCTTTAGGAGTCATGTGGTTGGCGAATTTTAGTGGACAGTTTTGTCTAGAAAAAATGTGTAGAATAAAATCAAAGCTACATTCCTCTAAAAAGTAGTGTCACTGATAACATCACACATTTTTATAGAAGAATGATGGGCATGAACTTTTTGGGTTTAAGTTGGCTATTAATTCTGCTATGATATAATTGATCTATAAACTAAAACTGTGAGCAAAAGATAAGCCTTTGGTGAATGATGTAAATGATATTGTGGATTAAAATGCAAGCAATAATTATGAAATACTTGCAGAATGGAGGTGCTCTTTTTTTTTTTACATTTTTTTAAAAGACCAATTGTTTATTTGCCTACTTCGGATAATAACATTTAACAAGTTTTAATATCAGAAATCTGTAGTAGCTGTAAAAGTTTTAATGAAATAATGTTGCTAATGCATTAGTTTGAAATATGGTTAAAGAATCAAATTACTGGTGGACTTTAGAATTGGAATTTTAAAATAAAAATACAATAAAAGGTTTAAGCAATACCTATGTAGGAGTTTATGTAAATGTTTAACATGTTACATTTAAATACTTTGCTGGTGTTAAAGTTCATTTACTCTGTTTTCAGATGTTCTCTGCTAGTAGATACATTTCGAAATAACCAAATCCTTTATTGGTATAACTTTACAAAAAACATCGACACTCCAAATTGTTTTATCCTTTCCTTGTCAATACGGCACCATACATTTTAGACCACAAATGTTTTTCTGACCCCACAGAAACAGCACATAAAGCTACTCCATATTATCATACATCCTTTAATCTCTGTTGTTTCTTGTTTACAAGATATTTGGTAGGAATATATTTCCTTCAAATAGCTAAAAAAAATGTTATTCTGTGATAATTTGGATAACAAATTATTGGGTAAATCGAATGTCTTAAAAGTGAAATTTGCTTACTTGCAGAACTTGGTGGGCTAACATGTAATCAGATTGATCTCAGCTTTTTCAGTGATGTTAGCAAATAGATATTGAGTGAGATATGCTTGTTTACAATTCTGATGTCTCTAATAGCACTTGTTATCTAAGAACTGTATTCTCCACTCGTTCTTGCCTTGTCCAAGCATATTTTTCACTGATCCATCAAGTTATTAGTATTTTCTAATTAATGATTTTGTTTTCTATTTCTTTGTCTCCATTGTAATATTTACGATCATCAACCAACATTTCTTCAAATTCTTTGTGCTTTTTGTAACTCCCAGAAAGGCTTTCATAAATAGAAAATATTATAAATCAATATTAGAGACAAATTTTAAAGAATATTTGTTAAAATCTAAACATCGCTTTGCCAATGGTTAGCTATAACTATGGTGTAACATACGGTTTCAAATTTTGGCACAAGCCCAGTAGTTTTAGGGAGAGAGGGTTAGTTGATTACATCAATCCCAGTACTTGATTGGTATTTTATGTTATCGACTCTGAAAGGATGAGTGGCAGAGTTGACCATGGCGGTATGTGAACTCATAATGTAAAGAGCTTGAAGCATTTTGTCTGCCATGCTAGCATTTCTGCCCACTCACTGCCTTATGGTGTAGCATATTGATAACTAAGGTTGCTCTCTAGTTGTCAGCAAAGCTGTTCTATCCTACTCAGTGGGATGTTCCTCAAAATTCTCTATGCAGGCTATGTCTCTAGTTTGTCTAAAGCTTCAGACTTATCCAGGGATTTTGCGTGTAGCTTCCTGTCGTTAAACATTCTAGTAATATCATGACACAGAAATATCTTCTCCAGTGATTACATCATAAAATTCCATAATACTTAACATTTTAAGATCAATTATTTCCAGTGTCATTTTCTGGAATATGTATTTGTGCAGTTTTGACATGTAAGAAACTTTGTTCATAGCAAAACATGAGTGACACCAATCTCTATAAGACCTAGTTTAATTACAGATTAATTTTGTTTAAAATGCTCCCGCTTTTCTTCTCGTTTTTTGAGATAATACCCATTTCATAAACCCCCTCACACATACTATCCTAACTGTAGTTATGAGAGTGTTTACCTTAACTCCAATTACTTTATTGCCTTATCATCATTCTTTCTAAACCCATATCTATACCAACAGATGTCTCTAAACTGTAGTCACAATTTTAGGTCTCTTACCCTGTCTCATCAGATTATTGTTCATATTGTGGATTGTATTCACCTCATCTTTTTACTTCAAACCACCTTTTTCATTACATTTAGGTATCATACATAGGACACAACATAATTGTTATATGGCAAGAGCATTGCTCTATTGTCAGTAACAGTTTTTTAAAGTACCTTCTATATCTTTATTATTTCTATATGCCAGCACAATAGAAGTCCATCATTGCATTTAATTCCATCAACCTACAAAAAATTTCACAACACATCATGCATCCATTAGCTGTAAAGTTTGCATTGACTGGAATTCTAACATAGTGAGCAATCTCCGCTATTATTGAACTGGTGTTGGTAGTGGAGGCACTCTTGCTTTAGACACCCATCTTTGATTGAAGTTAATAAGTAAACTCTTAAATTCTTGGATTGATTCCTACAATAAACATCAAGTTAGTTAAAATAAGTCAAGGAAGATTTAATACAAAGTAGAGAAGCATTTTAGATAAAAGGTTTCCAGTTTTTGACCTCATGCGTAGTTTTCTGCATGTTGAGGTAGGTGCATTGCTTTAATTACCTCAGTCTGCCCTTGTTGGAAATTGCTACCACCCAACCCTTGTAATTAGGTGGTTAGCATGAGAAACAGCATTCAACTCTAAATAAAAATGTTTTAATTACTAAATTTTCCAGAACATGAAAAAAGTAAAATAAATATTAAACTTAAAAATGATAGTAGGGCCATATGAGTGTGTATAGTTTTCTTTTAACTTGTAACTTTTCTGCATAGGTAGGTTTAGTCACAAAGTAAATTTTGAACAAGAAATTAGTTTATATAATGGATGTAGTATGTCTACTTAATCCTTTAGCATTCAAACCGGCCAGATCCTGCCCAAATATTTTACCTGTTTTATGTTGAAACCAATAAGATTTGGCCTCTTACACCTACCCTACAATGTCATTCTAAAAATATAGTCATATTGAAATCTCAAAGCTATGAGATAATACATGATTAATTTTTTTAAAATGTGAATAAATAAGCATTACATTGGACAGAATAATTTGAATGCTAAAGAGTTAAACATTTAATAACCTGAATTGATAGGGTGTTAGACTACTATTTGAAAGGGTCAGCAGTTCATCTGTCATCAGTGCCATGCAACAATCATGGCTAAGATTCTTAACTCAAATCACATGACTGTTGTAAATATCCACAGTGGGAACATTTGACTCTTGTAAGTAACACTATTAATGGGTTGTTTTGTATTAGGTTATGTCTGATTGAGTAGACCTATGATGAGGTGTTTCAGCCTTGATCATTTTCTGTATTTGTATATAAGGACTATATTGTCCAGATTATCCTTTAATTTAGACATCAGATAGGGTTTGAAAGAGATTTGCCTGCTGCAGCGAAAAAGTTCCCTTACTGGGTCAGCTGCTATTTTTAGCTGCTCAAGTGACTCTGTAGAGGCTTGTGTCTTAGTAAACTGGTTGGTAAACAGAAAATATTAATAAAATGTCTGGATATTTCCTGAATTATTCTTAATGAAATATCAGGACTTTGTACCATAGTGTGTTAAAATTAACCTAACACACACAGTGATAAACATTGAAAGATCTGTATTGATAATAATTTACAAAAAACTTAGTGGGGTCTTTGTACAGCTAAGATATTTGTATGTATTGTAAAGTTATTTCTTCAGTCTGAAGTTGTCAGAATAACATTTCACTCAAGGTTATTTAAACAAAAAAAAACCTTTAATCTAATTTTTCATTTGCTATTAAGGATATATCTAAGTCAGAGTAACATAAAACATTGTTAGAGAAATTTAAAGGTTGATTAAAATTCAGTAGCTTCTCCAATTTAGCAAAACTTGAATTTCAAGTAAAATAAAATTGGTAGTTTTTAACATTACTTAAGGTACTCCTTTCATTGATATTATGTCTTGTATTTATTTTATTTACTTTGTTTTTCATTTTCAAAATTTTTAAATTTTTTTTTTAATACTCACTACCCATAATGAAAGACAATCCTACAATTAGGTAGAATAAGGAAAATGTCTTAGGTATGTTATGTTTATATAAATAAATATTGAAGCATTTTATAAATTCTTTTTTTTTTTTTATTTAGTATTTTATAGTTTTAAGACAGTCTTGGGCAACTTTCAGCCTGTGGGAGTTTCTGAATGAAAATATACCTAATGAAAATATACCATGAATATTTTAGTAGTATGGGCCCTCAGATGATGAACCATGTTTCATGTGGCCTGCTTCTTGAAAAGGTTACCCATGCCTATTTTAAGGGTTAAATTGTGTTGTTAGTATTGATTTTGGTGTATTACAAAAGAAGGATTTTTTTGATGCCTCAACTTTTGTGATCAGTATATAGTAGTAGTGATTTTAGTGAAATATCACTGTCACACTGCTCTTTGAAATAGTCTGTTCATGCAACTTTGATTAAAAAAAAAAAATAGTAACTTTTAGTGACATCATTATTATTTCTGTACAATATTTTACCTGCATTTTTATCAAAGTTGCTGATAGGTTGTCAGAGTAACATTTTGCCATAGTAAGTGCTTTTTCATTTCATCGTCTTTTTTATACTGGCAGGGGTTGGATGAGTCTTCTTGAGGTAGTAATCTTACAGCCAAATTTCCTTCCTGATGCCTGCCTTTTAGCTTGTTTACAAATAAGGTACTTTATTCATATCTTCACATGTTGAATCACTGTGTTACTGGACTTTTAGTTTTGTGAGAAATAAATGTCACCTCTGTTAAAGTAGTGCCAATGCAAAGACACATGGAGATAAATGCATATGCACAGACACACACATATATATATATATATGTGACAGGCTTCCATATAGTTTCTATCTACTAGATTTCACTTACAAGGTATCTATCAACCTGAAGCTATTAGAAGACCAATGAAACAGTGGGTTCCAACCCACATGGTTGTGAAGCAAACTTCTAGTCCACACAGTCAAGCTTGCATTTATTAATAGAGTTAAGAAAGCTGATTTATAGAAAACAATTTCCCTTGTATTTGAGTTTAGCTATGGAGAGTACTGTTTTAATTTTTTACTTGTTGAATCAAGTTCATACAATCTCAACTCCACACAATATCTAGGTATCCAATTGGCTAAATTTTTCCATTGTCTATTAGGGAAAAAAAAGCCTATAAACTTTGTCTATTAATAAATGTTTTTCACTCTACCCTCTGTCATGTTAATCATGGCACTGTAATTGAAGAATAGTTTTTCTTTGATTTAAGCATTACTCATTGGTTCATTGTTGATGTAGGGTTGTGATTAAAAAGTAAAAATCAGTATGTAAACTAAAATTCCTTCAGTTTGTTTTATTTAAGCATAGAGAAAGCTCTTGATGTCTTATCTCACTGATCGAATTTAAGAAGTTCGTACAGTTTAACATCTGTTTTCCATGGTTTAGTCAGAAGGAAATTGAGGAAGGACTTTTATGACTGCATGCTTTTCCTGTCGCCAACTGTTATCTGTTTTTCAAGTAAAGGATTTTTTTTTATTTGAGAGGAATATGAAAACAGGACTAGTGGAAATGTCGCTAGTTGCAGTCCAACTAGAAATGATGTCACTGATTATTGCTGAGTCACAAATGGTAACATCACAATTTATAGCTCAGCATAGTTTTGTAAACATTCATACACACACACACACACATGCAGAGGACAGGCTTCTTTCAGTTTTCATGTACCAAATTCTCTCATAAGGAATTGCTTGGCCTAAAGTTATAGAAGAAGGCACTTGCTCAAAGTGTCATCATCATCATTTAGTGTCAGTTTTCCATGCTGGCATGGGTTAGACGATTTGACTGGAGAGCTGCACTAGACTCCAGTCCGTTTTGGCTTGGTTTCTATGGCTGGATGCCCTTCCTAACACCAACCACTCCAGAGA
>JAOPUL010000001.1:62079688-62093967 GCA_027564515.1 Octopus rubescens | reverse complement strand
ACACCAACCACTCCAGAAAGTGTACCGGGTGCCTTTAACATGTCACTGGCATGGGTGTTTTTAACATGTCACAGGCATATATATATACATGTATTACATGGATGGGCTATATCATCATCATCTTCCTTTTACATTCAAGTTTGTATCATTTATCAATTGGTGGTATTTAAATACTTGATTTTGTTTTTCACGTGACAGAAGCATATGACACATATATATTTTTTCTGAAAGGTGACATTTCAACACGTTTCTGTATAGAATTACTGTATAGATAGTTTATTTCTACTGTTTTTATGTTAAAAGTGAAAATGGAGGAAAATGAGATACGTTTTCGTCAGTTGATGCTTTTTTATTTCCGGAAAGGCAAAAATGCTGTACCACCAGCAAAAAAGATATGTGTAGTTTATGGAGATGGTGCTATAAGTGGTTCGCTAGGTTTTAGGGGTGAAAATTTTGATCTTGAAGACCATGAATGTTCTGGCTGGCCTACAGTCGTTGATGATGACCAAATCAAAACACTAATCAAAAATAACTTAGGTCACATGACACAAAGCATTGCAGAGATACTCCACTTATCTCATGGGTGTTATAAGGTATTTAAAAACACTTGAATACATGAATTGCTATGATGTTTGGGTGTCTAATAATTTAATGAACCGCATTTCCATCTGCAAATCTCTGCTCAAATGCAGCAAAAGCGACCCATTTTTGAAAAGAACGATCATGGCTGATAAAGAAATGGGATTGTACAACAATGTAGAGTGGAAACAATCCTGGAGAAAACAAAATGAAGCACCTTTAATCTCTCCAGAAGCTGTTCAGTATCTGAAGAAGGTGATGCTCTGTATATGGTGGAATTGGAAGGGCATTGTGTATTACAAGCTTTTTCCACAAAATCAGATGATGAATTCAGATAATTATTGTTCCCAATTAAAGGAGGCAGTCGAAAAACATCCAGAATTGACCAATCGGAAGTGTGTCATCTTCCTTCTGGGTACAGCTTGGCTGGGATGTCCTACTACACCCACTATACTCACCTGACCTTGCACCTTCAGATTACCATTTATTTTGAACCCTACAAAATTCTCTTAATGGAAAGAACTTCAATTCTTTGGAATACTGTAAAAACCATTTAGATCAGTCCATGACCCCAAAAGATGCCAAGTTCTGGGAAGATGGGATCATGAAGCTGCCTCAAAGACAGCAAAAAATAGTGAAACAAAATGGGACATATTTGGTTGAATAAAGGTATGTAGAACTATCTAAATATAGTTTTTGAATTTTACTTAAAAAATGGTATGCACTTTTGTTCCAAATCCAATATGTGGAAGAATACTTGGTTTCCTCACCTTGTCACTGGATGTTAAATGATAATGATAAACTTAAAAAAGTTTGCACAGCACAATTATATGAACCTGATAGAAATGCACACAATCCTACACAACAAATACACATCTAATCACATCAGTTTTTACAAAAATTATTAGTATGATCATTGAAAAACTTTCAAGTTATACATAGAAGAGAAATCTTTTGAAAAATGTTCTGTTCTGTTATTGAAATTGATTCTGCTTTTCTATCACTATTGCTATCAAAATCAACCACAGGTATATACTTCTTAAATTTTTCGTTTGTTGCAACAAATTCTTCTCTTGAAACATCTTCAAACTAAGAGTCACAGCTACTAAAATTAAAGTTGATATCTGTCTTAAATGAGTGGAATATTGTAAAAACACTTAGCGCCGGATCAATTATAGAATATGGAAGCCTATGATCAAAAACATTCCAATCAGGAACATTCTAATCATGACCACCTTGTCTTTTATGATATTGTGTATCTAGGATTACATTACGTAGTATGTTATTCCCTTTTTAAGACAAAGGGTGTAATTTAAGGTAGATTTGACTTCTATTTCCAGCAGGTTAGTGACCATGTAGAGGCTTCTTGCATTAGTTAATGTAGAAATAAGTGGGATATAGATGTGGAGAAATAGTGAACCAAACATGTTTAAGAACACGATAAATGTTTATCTGTTAAAATCTCATGTTGATGTTTATACAAGAACACATTAATAACAGTCAGTTTTGGGAAATTTGTTAAGGAGAGCTTATGGCAGACTGATTATGAAAAGGTTGCATTCTTTTTTTATTTTGTATAATACTAAATTCAGTTTTTTTAAAAACTTTTATGTAGAAATGTTGAGTAATAAATGTGTTCCACAGGATTAGTTAGTTAACCACTTCTGTAACCCTTTAGCATGCAATGTCATTCTAAAAATACACAATCACATCATCAAAATCTTGACGCTACAAAATAATGCATGATTAATTCAAAACAAAATGAATATGCATAACATTTAGCAGAATAATCTGAATGCTAAAGGGTTTAATAATGACTCACAAACTAGATAGGCTTAGTATATTGTGCCTAATATTTAGTTAAATCTCTAGTCAGAATCAGCCGTTTCTTAACATTTTTTTTAAAGCTGTTGCTTAAATTGTTAGTTTTAAGAAATAGAATGATTTTGTTTAGCTCTTTTAATGTAGGTTTTCTTATTATTGCTATTGTTACTGTTTCTGGTACTTAATAAGTATTTATTGTTAAATTATTGTTTGTTTCAGAATTCCCAGCCATTAGTGAGAATGACACTGATCAGTTGAACAGCAACCAGGAATGTAATACTTGCCCCATGGTAGATGTAGATGGCAGTTCAAAAACTCCAGCAGTTAAGATTGAGTGTGCTGAAGAAAGAAAAAAGGAAAATTCACTTGGTAATTATTATTAGTATTCATCATTTAACGTCTGTTTTTCCATGCTGGCATGGGTTTAAATTAGATTTCATTTCAGTCATAGTGTAAGGAGGTTAATGAATGTCACTTTGATAGTTGCTGATAACAAAATCTAAGTTTATGGGTGTCATTCAAATCCTTCATAAAGTTGACTTTTATCTTCTTATATTTGTGTGGGCATGGCTTAGTGGTTGCGTAGTTTGCTTCATAGGCTACATAAATCTAGATTCAATTCTACAGCATGTGCAAGTGTCTTCTACTATAACTTCAAACAAACCTATGCATTGTGCATGATGTAGAGGGAGATGTAGCGGTACATATGGGTGGCTATAGTGAGTGGGGCATGATGGCAGATATGAGAGGTGTTAAGATGAAGTATGACATAGGAGATGGAGAGTCAACTGTAGGCACAGAAAGGGATGATTGGTGAAAATAATGTGAGAAGGAATGAGAATGCTGGATAAAGTGGTTCTGTGGGGTGGGAGAAAGCAGTAACTGGCAGTGCAAAAATAGTGGGAATGTAATATGTGCTGATTTTGCTCTCTTCCTGGGTCTCCCTCTTCTACAAGTTCCATTCACTTAAGCAACTAGCACTTCTTTATGCAGCTGTCCTCATCCATACGCATCACATGTCCAAACCAGTGCATTCTTCCCTCTTGCACACTACATCTGATTCCTCTTATACCTAATTTTTATCTCAATACATTAGCACTTTGTTGTACATGCATGCTGACATTGCTTATCCAATGGAGCATACTAGCTTCAAACCTTTTCACATGTTCTCTGCATTCAGGGCCCATGTCCCACTACCATGTAGCATTGATGTTTGTACACAAGCATCATACAATCAGTCTTTCTCATCATAAGAGAGACCTTTGATTGCTAATTTTCAGAATGTCATCCTCCAATGCTAATTAACTCTCCTATCTCTACTATGTCTAGGGAGATTCCAAGGCATTTGAGAAAATATATTTCTTGTGTATTCTTAGTGTTTATTTCTTCTGTGCACCTTCCACATACAAACACTACTTTCTTTGTTAACCTTCCTGTGATCCCAATGCACCTCTTGCATGTCCATAGTTTGTACTGGGTATACTATGGAATTCTTGCCTATATGTTGAGCAGGGCCATTTACTTGAAGAAAGTAGGGTCTTGTCTATTTTCTTACTAGAACTTTGGTCTTTACTAAATTAACTTTAAGCCCCTTTGATTCCAGGGTTTGCTTCTACACTTGGAATTTTTTTCTATTTCTGTTGCAGATTCTGCAATGAGAACAAGATCATCAGCAGTTGGTCTTAAATTCCTTTGTTATGGCTTAGTGGACAATGATAAATAGGAGGGGACTGATAACTGAGTCCTGGTGAACTCCTACTTTTACTGTAAATTCATTGCTGTACTTATGGCTGACTCTCATTTTTCTGACAACACCCCTGTACATGGCTTGTATGGCTTTCACAAGCCATTCACCTACCCCTAGCTTCTTCAGAGACCATCACATCACAGAGTAAGGGACTCTGTTGAAGGCTTTCTCGAGGTCAATGAACACCAAGTACAATGCTTTACTTTTAGCTAAATACTTCTCCTGCAGTCGTCTTTCTAAGAAGATGGTATTAATTGCGCAAAACCAAATTGCATCTTATCTACTCTAATTCTGTTTCTAATCAATTGGGCTATAACTTGCTCTCTCTAACTTTCACGACCTAGTTCAGCAGCTTGATATTTCTGTAATTGTTTCTATGTAAGGCATCTCCGATGCTGCTACACCAGTTATTGGGTATGACACCTTCCCATACAACCTGATTAACTATATGAGTGACTAGGCTGTATCCTACTCTGCTAGATATTTTAAGCATCTCAGTAGTAATTCGTGATGGATCAGGGAATTTCCCTGTCTTCATATCCTTAATTGCTTTATCTATCGTACTGCTGTCAACTAGGATAGCTAGTCCCTCTGTTAGGTTCACGTTTTGAAGGCTCTCTTTCTCCTATGCATTTTCCACATTTAATAACCTTTCATAGTAGCAGTTTCATGCCCATTTCTTTTCAGGACCACTAAGTGCAAGCATACTGCTATCCATCTGTACACACTTCTCTCCCACATCTTGATTCCCTTTCCCACTCTCCCACATCTTGATTCCCTGTCTCACAATCCAGAACACCTCAAGCTTCTGATCCTCATGCTGTAACATTGGAAAGCTTCCTCCCTTCTGCTTCTGCCCTTGCTAAATAAACTTGTCCCTAACTGATATAGTTCTTTACTTTTTCCAGTTTTCCCAAGCTTGTCTCTGTGCTTTTATGGCTCTGTCTACCTCACTGTTCCACAACCATGTCACCCTTGGTCTGGCTGTACATTTTCCCTACCCACAGATTTGGTCTGTAGCCCTCAGTAGGTTGTCTCTTAGGAACTTTCAGTTGTCATCTATGCTATATGACTATCTCCTCTTCTTTTTCATCCAATGCTTCAACTAGGATTTCTCTAAATGTCTGACAGCTGCTGTGGTGGTGGTGTGTATGTGTGTGTAGACATGACTGCCTGGTTAAGAAATTTGCTTCCCAACCATGTGGTTTGGGGTGAGTGTCTTCTACCTTAGCCCTGGGCTAACCAAAGCCTTGCTGATGGGTTTGATTGATGATTTAGAGAAGTGAGAATGTCATTGATTTAGAAGTGAGAGTTGTTATACAAGGTGTATATGGGCAGAGATAAATATCAGAAGGCGTGTTTATATTTAATATAGATATTATTTCTGCATGTTAACCAGAGCTGACCTGTTAATCTGCTTCAGTTGTTAACCAGAGCTGACCTGTTAATCTGAGCGAGAGGATATTAAGTGTGCCAGGGTCAGAGCGAGTTGAGTTGCTGAGTTAGCGTAGAGGACTTAGCAGATATCGGTGTCCTTGGTTGAATCTCCGGAGCCAGGCTGATGGTGAGTTAGTGGAAAGGTGATGTTCACTGTTCGGTGTCTGCAAGCTAATTGGAGCAAGATGCAACTTAACTTAACTGACAGAAAAACTGCCTTTTCATATTGTGCACCCAGTTCTGATTGGCTGAGATAGCTGCAGCACGACTGTGTCACATTGCTATAGCTGACTTCGCTACGAGTTGATATAAATAACAAAGCAGCAAGAAAGAAAAAATGCAGAGCGAAATGCAAAAACAAGGGCAAGAAAAGCATGAATACAATTTTAAGAAAAGCAATATTAAATATTCAAGAAAGAGTATCCAAAAAAAAAACCAGAAAAATCAGGCACTAATGGCTAGTCCAAAATATATATAGTCTTGCACAGTTTCTTGGGCCAATGGACACGACCACTATGGGTTGTTGTTCCGTGTGTTGGTGAAGGTGGGGGTGGTGGAGATGTGTGTGTGGGGGGCATACACGGCTCCAGAGTATGAGCATTGGTGTATGCCCCTTTTAGTCTGTCAACAGAGACGGTGTCTCTGGAACAATTACAATCAATGGTGAAATGTTTTTCAGTCCTTGAAAGAATATGATAGGGACCTGAGAAGGGCTGGGTGAGAGGACTTCTCATAGCATTGTCCCTGATGAAGACATGGGTCCACGAGGGCATGTCCCTTGGGACTGCAGGTTTTACAGATTGATGCTCAGTGTTCATCGGCAACAGGTCTTGAAGATATGTACGGAGACGGTTCACATATAAAGCAGGATCTTGAGTCGATAGATCTATTGCCCAGACAGTTATAATGGAACACCGTACAGCAACTCATCTGGAGAGTATCTGAGGTCTTCTTTTAGAGAAGCTCGAATACCAAGGAGTATTATTAGTAGTTACTCACTCCAGCGTTGATTGTCAGGATACGTGTGGAAAGTGGCTTTCAACTGTTGGTGGAAATGTTCACCATTCCATTGGAAGCAGGATGGTAACTCATAGTGTTTATCCGCTGGGCACAACAAATTTTGGTGAGCTCTGAGAAGAGGTGGGACTCAAATTGTCTACCACGGTCTGTAGTAATGTTGGTAGGGACGCCGTAGCGCAATATCCGTCCCGATACCAGGGCTCGCGCTACAGAGTCAGCAGTAATGTCTGTTAGAGGAATGACTTCAGGCCAGCAGGTGAAACGATCAATACAGGTAAGGATATAAGTATATCCTTGACTGATGGGCCAGGGTCCAACCAGATCAATGTGGATGTGGCGGAAACGTGTGTCTGGTGTGCTGAAGGTGTCAAGGAGTGCACGAATGCGTTTGTGCACCTTCGGCTTTTGGCGGTGGGGGTAAGATTGAGACCATTTGGTGATGTCACACCTCATGTTCAGCCAAAAGAATCTAGCTGTAATGAGCTTCACCAAGGTCAAGGCTCTAGGATGCGACAGACTATGCAGGGTGTCAAAAACAGCTCGTCTATGAGTCTCTTGGATGAGGGGATGAGGTGAATCTGTTGAAACGTTACACAGGACTTGCTTGTCAGAGGTTGGTATGGGCAGTTATTTGAATTTGCACGTCACAAATCCAGAAGACATCTCGATTGAGTCCAGAGGAGGTTGCTCCGAGGACAACACATTCAGATCGATCTCCGTGGTGGATGCCAAAGAATTCATTGGCAGACGGGATAATGCATCTGCTGCAGTATTTTGCACACTGGAGATATGCTGAATATCGCTAGTAAATTGCGATATAAAATCAAGATGTCTGGTCTCTCTTGGGGAATACTTGTCCGGCTTGGATCGCAAGGCAAAAGTAAAAGGTTTGTGGTCTGTATAAATGGTGAAGTTCTTTCCTTCCAGGATGTGCTGAAAATGTTTCACAGAAAGATAATTTGCGAACAATTCATGACTGAATACATTGTGACGCGTTTCAACAGGTTTCAGTTGCCGAGAAAAAATGGCAAGAAGTTGCTGATGAAATTTCTGTTAAACAGCACTGATTGCAGTGTCGGATGCATCAACAATAAGCGAAAGGTTTGCATTGGAGACAGGGTGTGCAAGGAGAGATACCTGAGAGAGTTTGTGCTTAACAGCTACAAAAACTTTGATTTGAGAAGGAATCAGCGAAATTGTTTCACTTTTCTTTTTTCTGTTCTTGAGAAGCTCAGTAAGTGGAGTCAGGAATCCAGCGCAGGGAGGAATGAAACGATGATAAAAATGATAAGAAAGTGACTCAACTGCCAAAGGGAAGAAGGAGGAGGAATGACTTCAATTACTTGGACTTTCTCAGGTAAGCGGTCGCATGCCATGTGCGTCAATGGTACGACCAAGAAATACAAGAGAGGATGCGCCAAAAGCACATTTAGCCGGGTTAATTCGCACTTTATATTGGGTAAGGCATTGGAAAAGTAATCTTAAATGACAAGCATATTTTTCCACTGAAGAACTGGCAATCAGGAGATCATCGATATAGGCATAGACGAAATCAAGACCACAAATGACTTCGTCAATAAACTGTTGGCACTGCTGGCAGTGTTTCGGAGTCCACATGGCATAGTTAGGAATTCAAAATGGGGTCGTTATTGCCATTTTGGGAATATATTCAGGATAGACAGGAATCTGATGGTATGCCTTTATCAGGTCGAGCTTGGAAAACAGTACAGCCATGCAGTGAGGAATCCGATATCTATCAGGAGTAGTGATAGTATTGAGATGTTGAAAATCACCAGTTGGACGCCAATCATCAGAGTTCTTGGGAATCCTGTGAAGAAGAGAAGCCCATTGACTTGTGGAAAGGTGGATAATTCCTAGCTGTAGCATGTGATTGAACTCAGCTTTCACTGCCTTTAGCTTTTCCAGAGGCAGGCGATGAGGACAAGAAAACACTGGAGCAACATTAGTTGAGATAAAATGTTCCGTAGAGTGAGCAGGACTATTCACTTGGAAGTTTAGATTGGTGAGCTCCAGGAAAGAGTTCAAAATCGCTTGGTATTTGTCACCAGTGCTGCAATGAAAAATACAGGACTGACTGACGGAGTACTCAAAGCTCGGCAAAAAATAGCAAGCTCAGTACTGCTGTCCAACAGCTGCTGTTGATGAACATTGACCAGAAGAGAAAAATGATGAAGATAATCCACACCTATGATTGGGTAAGGCAAGTCGGCAGTGGTGAAAATCCAGTTGAAATCTCTTCGCAGACCCAAATCCAATAAAAGAGAGATTTGACCGTACGTCCGGATTGGCAAATGGCTCACGGCCTGCAGGGTTACAGGAGAAAAAGGAGGTTTATCCCTGAGTAATTTGACTGGCCAAATATTGCAGCCAGTACCAGAATCCACCAGGAAAAGTTTGTGAGACAAAAAATCCGACAAAAAATGCACAATTATGCAGGTGCGAACTGGAATCAGCTGCCGTGCTCACTGTCCCACTGAATCATTTCCCTGACTTGGATATAAACATGGCTGCATACATTTAGTTGCAGCTGAGCCAAAACGCCTGTGGTACTAGCAATTTGAAGATAACAAGGCAGGTGAGAAAGAATGTTGTCATGGAAACGGATCTCTTGAAGCATGTAGCTGCCTCACTTCCTTGGTTAATTCTAGAATGGCCAGCTCCAGGCTAGCCAATTTTGCCATCCATTAATACTTGCATACGCCTAAGTAGTTGAGATGGCGTTTGGTCACCTAAATGTTCCTCGTTAACCAATGTTGGAAAACGTTTCTCCTTGGAAAGAGACGTCCGACGGAGAATTTCGCCTTTAATAAATTCAAAAGTAGCATCTAGCGGCGTGTCTGTAATGAAGTCCTTCACAGTGGACGTTAACGAGTCAGGAATGGAACTCAGCAATAACTGCAACTGTTTTTGTTCTGCAGAAATATCATTCGCTGCGAAATGCGCCTCCACTTGTGCAAACCACACTTTCACATCTCCAGTGAAAGCTGGCAACATGGAGTGGTTCATGGCAGCATATAGGTATACCAAAACATTAAGGATGTAACACAAATCCCAGGAAAAACTGGTACAGAGTAGAGAAAAAAGCACCTCAAACTGGAATAAATGTGAAATTGCGGAGAGCAGGAGAAAAAAGTCAATCTCTCATAAGCCAAATGTGCGCGTTCGGTCGCATGTGCATGCGTAAGCCACAACAAGGCTATGCAGAGATTTCAAATGCCAACTCAGGAAGACGGGCAGCCATCTTGGAAACTGTGATTGAACTTGGTGTTGCTATTGTTTGGAATTGACAGAGGCACAAAAATTAATGCTTTCTCAGAAATAACTGTCAAAAATGTAAGAACGGAAAATATAGTTAGCCTCACTCTTTTTTTTTTTATAGGGTTTTGTTTGCCCTGCACCTGCTCATTTTTTTTATTATAAACTTTTTTTTTCTTTTTTAGCATATTAATGTTACATGTTCAAGTTTCTCTTTTACCTATTTTTTTTTTTTGTGGCAAATATTTCAAAAAAAATATTGAAATATTTATCATGTCAGGGTCACCAATTTAAAGAAGTGAGAATGTCATTGATTTAGAAGTGAGAGTTGTTATACAAGGTGTATGTGTGCAGAGATAAATATCAGAAGGTGTGTTTATATTTAATATAGATATTTATTTCTGGTTGTTAACCAGAGCTGACCTGTTAATCTGAGTGAGAGGATATTAAGTGTGCTGGAGTCAGAGAGAGTTGAGTTGCTGAGTTGGCATAGAGGACTTAGTAGATATCGGTATCCTTGGTTGAATCTCCGGAGCCAGGCTGATGGTGAGTTAGTGGAAAGATGATGTTCGGTGTTTGCAAGCTAATTGGAGCAAGATGCGACTTAACTGACAGAAAAACTGCCTTTTCATATTGTGCACCCAGCTCCAATTGGCTGATATAGCTGCATCACGACTGTGTCACATCACTATATATATTTGCAACAGGTGGTAGTTGTTTTTCTGTTATTTGTTATTCTGAAAATTGTGATCATTTTCTGTTACTACTCTACTTCAATGAATTCAGTTTTTCTTTCAAACTTTGTTTAACAATTTATTTTCCTAACTTGAATATTTAGGTGTCTAGTGGCCTAACTAAAGTTAACGCTTTAGCATTTAAACCAGCTAACCAGGGGCTCATAAAGAAGACAAAATAATAAAAATGACTGATGTCATAAAATACTATAAATACTATACTCTGACACTATTTTAGAAGAATTAGCTGCAGAGAGAACTGCATGACGTACCAAGTTTCTACTCTGTTAGCTCTTCTGAACTATTGCAACAAAATTTAGTAGAACTGTAGCCAAAACTACAGTCAAGAAATTCTTAGTAGTCTAGTACTCAATTGATAAACTCGTCGATAAAAACTCTTGCTCATTCTATAAACCTTTTGTTACAATCTACTTCAATGAATTCTGTTTTCCTTTCAAACTTTGGTTAACAATTTATTTTCCTAACTTGAATATTTAGGTATCTAGGTTTCTAACTTATCCAGAGAATTGATGTGGTTAATGTTCTTGAACATTAACCATGTCCATTAACCATCAAAGTCAATAGGGTGCAGAAAAATATGATAGGGAGGGAATTCCAGAGGAATGATATTCTGGGGGAAAATATGGACACAATATGGGTGATGAGAAGAGGAGAGTTGAGTGAGTTGGGAGGGCCTCAGTAAAAGTGGCATAGGTCCATGGTTGAAAAGGCAGAATGAAGGGAAAACACATCTGTTAGCCGAGAGGCTGGAATGTTTTGGTAAGCAACTTCATTAACTCTTTAGCATTTAAACCAGCCATATCTGGCCTAAATATTGCACATGTGTTTTTTTGTTCAAACCGGCCAAATCTGGCCTCTCACAACTACCCTACAATGTCATTCTAAAATAAACAGTCACAACATCGAAATCTCTAAGCTATAAGATAATACATGATTAATTTAAAAATGTGAAAAAAATAAGCATTACATTTGACAGGGTAATCTGAATGTTAAAGGATTAAGGGATCATAATTTTGTATTTGGGTATGTTATAGTTTAAAATGATTAAATATTTTGGTTTTCAGATCCGTTAGAACTGAGGAAGTATTGTGAAAAGAGATTTGAATTCAAAAAAATTACAGTTAAAAAATTTAAGTAAGTATTAAAAACTCTTAAAATTCTACTCTTTAAAATCTGTGATTGATGGGAGCAGAAGTGTGTATAATATTAGGATTTTTAAAGCAAATATTCACAGGGTCTAGTTTAAAATTATCTTATGACGAGCATTTTATGAATTAGTTTGATAGGAGGAAGGGGTTGTGCTCATATCCAGAGAATTGATGTGGTTAATGTTCTTGAACATTAACCATGTCCATTAACCATCAAAGTCAATGGGGTGCAGAAAAATATGATAGGGAGGGAATTCCAGAGGAATGATATTCTGGGGGAAAATGTCTGGACAAACTGTTTAGTATGAGACCTGAGGGGTAGAGAGTGGACACAATATGGGTGATGAGAAGAGGAGAGTTGAGTGAGTTGGGAGGGCCTCAGTAAAAGTGGCATAGGTCCATGGTTGAAAAGGCAGAATGAAGGGAAAACACATCTGTTAGCCGAGAGGCTGGAATGTTTTGGTAAGCAACTTCATGCCAATCAGTTAGGTTACTTTTATTTATTCTTTTTGTGTCGTAGCCAAGTTTAAGAGAAGAATTAAGTTGTACTGTCACAAAAAGGATATTCCACTTCTGTTCTTCTTCAAGGGAAGGGGAGGGTATTCTTCCTTGTAATGTTGGTTGGGAGTTGGCAAGAGTTTAGTATTATACTTTTGAGAATCAGAATGTTTTAGGTGAATCAGATACATTGAAAAACCTATTGTGGAATGAAGCTGAAGTTACAGAACCATATTGAAGTTGGAGTGAGTGATTATATAAAGTGGCTAGCATCTGAAGTGAGGTAAAGAAGTTCGTAGAACTACTATTTCTTCTACACCAAAATATGCTGAATATTGCAAATTGGATATAGAATGTTAGCTCAGAAGGGAAGTTGAGTAAGCATCAAAGGTATTGACTCATAAGTTGGTGGTTGAAAAATAGATTTGTGAAGAAGTATTGGTTTCAACTTAAAACCTATTGGTTTCAACCTAAAAACCTTGGTATTAAGAGTACAGCAAAATGTGTAACATTGTAAACTTGTCCAACCTATACTACCATGAAAAGTCATGTTAAAGTGATAATGCTTCACTGTAAATGATTGATTTGGTGAGTTTATAGACAGCATTTTCTAAACTATTCTAATTCAAGTAATAATTTTGTGATTGTTCTTTGTGTTTCTTTGATTTTGATTTTCTGCATTATGTTTTTAAAACTTGTGTTGGTCTGTTTTTATCAAAGAGAAATACACTCTTCTGCAAACAAACAATATGAATTTGTAAACAAAACATTTAAGGAATTGGTCCACATAAAAGATGGTACTTAGCTTATCTTGTATTTGTGTTTGACTCAGGTGTTTCAGAAGTCTCTATATAGTTACTCTACTTGCTAGAAATAGCAACCTCCTTTAAATCACATCCTATCATCTTAAAAAAAAATAAGCACATTGGATAATGTAGTCTTAGATACGAAGTGCTTTTTACATTAAGTTGGTTTGATCAGGGTTTGACTTGAGGCTAAACAACAACAATCAGTCCTCTGTGCTCACTTGTTAGTGATTTATGCAGGATATCTTTTATATGTAAACTAACCACATAATAGAGCTGACACCTCACTTATCATTTCATACTATCCATCTATCTAGTTTCTTGGCAGGATTCAAAGGCTTTGAATTAGTCAATTAGTTGAATCAGTATTTTTCCAAGCAATTAATTTCTTGCTACCTAAGCAGAGTAATTAAAAACTGAGAAAGTCATAGGATATAGATTGAAAACTCATGAGATGTGAACTGATTCCTTTAAATCTACTGCATCATTGCCACACCTTTGTGTAATTATGATTATCTCTTGCAGAACATGGAAGGAAAGAAGACGTCACATGAGTTTAATGAAAAAGCAGTCACGGCCAGCTTTAGTAAGTAAATTTATATTATGCTTTTTGTCTTCAGGATGGAAACCTGACCTGAATTCTTGCAATGTAGTGGATTCTGTTTCAGGCACACAAGAATCAGGTGGTCTTCAACACTATTTCACTCACAACGCTTTAGTTGATCTGAGTTTATGGTAGAAAAACTTAAACAAGGTACTGTGCAGTGGGATTGAATTTGAACCCATATGGTTACAAAGAAAACTTCACTACACAGCCATACTTGGATTAATTCATATGAGTGTTTTTGAGAGGAAAAACATACTTTTTATCAAAATTTAAAATATTTGTTGGTTCATATTAAAGCTATGAAATGATTTGGTATAGAATTTTTATATATATATAAAACAGAGGTGTGTGTGTATACGCACATCACTTGAGAACCATCAGACCGATTTTGATTAAACCTCCCACATACATCTCTTATGGTCTCTCGATGGTTTTAGACACACAAAATTTTTGAAATCCAATCACATTAATGGAAAAACAACGAAGTATGTAAACAAAATTTTTCTCTATACATTCGCTGTTTTCCATAGTTATCGCCCTTACACCATTTACTCATTTAAATTGTGTGTGTGTGTGTGTGTG
>JAOPUL010000001.1:62066110-62079588 GCA_027564515.1 Octopus rubescens | reverse complement strand
CGGAAGGGGGGTAAGAGGAATAAAGGCGGGAATATAAGAATTGGAGGGAGAAAAAATGGCCCGTATGTATATAAATTGGAGATGGGCGATAAGTATTTGTATGGTGATTGATTCACAGTCAAACGGCTCATGGGAATACCACAGACGTTTAGAAGGGCACTGTGGTGGGAATTAGCTATTTAATTTTTAAAATTTCAATAGTTACTGTTAAATAAAACAACAGTATACTTTTGCTGATTTTTTTTTGGCAAAAAATGGCGATGCGATTAAAGGAACATAATCCAATGTTTCTCTACACATTCGCTGTTTTCCATCATTATCGCCCTTACACCATTTATTGATTTAAATTGTGTGTGTGTATGTGTGTGTGTGTATGTGTGTGTGTGTGTGTACTATCTTCAGTATATGTGTCAATCTAGGGTACCAATTGAAAGGGTTTAGTCATTGGACTGCGGCCGTGCAGAGACACTACCTTGAAAGGGTTTAGTCATTGGACTGCGGCCGTACTGAGGCACTCCCTTGAGTATGGCCAACGATTTTTTCTCTATAACTTTGGTGTTTTTCAACGAAGTTTATCCAAACTTCACACAAGCATTGCATATGTGGCATTGATAGTGTAAAATTATTAATACTTTCATAAGCAACCCGCGTTAAGAGAAAATCCGTGAATAACTTATTTTAAACTGACTTTTTTAAAGATACCTTCTGAAGTAAGCAACTGGCAACTGATTTTGCCTAAACTACATGAAGAGGTATTTTGCTGCACGTCTTTAACATAAAATTTGTTATCGCTCCAGGTGCGATGAAATCTTTCGGATGAGAAATCGCACACATCCTAATTATCACTAGGGAATATTCCTAACAAGTAAGGCTACCGAGGTGATACCGCAATTCGCACCATTGCATGACGCGCGCGTGCGACCCTTATCACCGTTCAAGCTTTAATAAATATTTCGTCAATTCGTCTCCTTAGCTATATACACCAACGACAGTTTAAGCCTACCGATATGTCTTTCACAATACCCACGAATAGCGAAAAATGGCAAATAATGAAATTCGAAACTGGTGCCGTTAACACAGGTACACAACTTTGGTATTTAAACCCGGGCAATGCCAGGTACTGCTGCTAGTGACAAATAAAGCTTCAATGTTTATGTCTACAACTTTGCAACACAAAGTTCTAATGAATGTTCTTTGGTATTTTTTTTTTACTTACAGCCCTCAAATACCAAGCTAATAACTTGCCCTGTTCCTTCAAGCAAAGGTGATGATAAGGTGAATCGACGGCGAGGTAATTACTAAATATTAAAACATTAAATATTCCAATGATGGATTATGTACCACAAACAAATTCATGTGGTCAAACCTTACAATAATTGTTCTAGTGTGACCCCTGAGTCATTTATTCTCTAAAATATGCCAATTAGTGTGTAATAATGTATATTTTTTAGTTAGCAACTCTCTCATCACTATGTTATACATGTATAGTGAAGTTTTGAGAAGATCTGAGAAGATTGAAATATGTCAGAAATTATCTCACATAATAATTAAAATAATGTTGAATGAATGAACAGGCCCATCCTCATGGCCAAGAGTTGTGGGTCTCGAACACAAATGCCACTCTTTGTCACACACACTGGTCTCGTGTCATTGACTAATATTGTCTTTTCTTCACTCCAGAAAATTTTCTAATTAGACTTTTTAAAGCTAACTATATTAGATATTAAATGTTAACACCAGCTTAGCTATTGTTTTTTTTTTTTATGTGAATGGTATTTCTGAGTAAGTACTGCCACAAGGCTTTTTTCTATGACACTGACACTAGTGATGTTACCAGGTAACTTGTAAGACAAAGAAAAAGAAACCCCTAGACTTAGTGAGGTTTTAGTAGAGTGGGAGGTGACTTTATGCCAGATGTTGAGAGGCTAAAGTATGTGACAGAGGAATAGGCGCAGATGTCTTGCTATAGAGGAGATACAGGGCTACCCTGCATTGTATAGGAGTGGGTAGTAGCTGGAAAGAAGACAATATTGATGGTGACAAGGCGTCGGGAGAGTACTCTCAAGATACAAGAAGGTGAGTATATTAGAGAATATGGATATAGATTCGGAGAAGGGTGAGTGGATAAATTCGTTAGAGTGTGAGAGCAGAGTGACAGGTAGTTATGGGCAGGGGCAGAGGTTAATGTAGGGACTAGCATAGGGTGTAAGTGTGGTTGAGGGTAAATATCAGTATGAGAGGGAAGGTGAAAGAAACGGGGGTAGTTCAGGAAGAGGTGATAAGTAGCAGTACCAGAAGTAAGGGGAATGGCAGTAGAATAAGCCTGTAGATAGATCAGAAAATGGAGAATCAGAAGGTTAAATGTAAATGAGGGCCACTATTTGAATAGGTCAACCAAATGGTAAAATTAGTCCCATGGTTAGTCAGAAGTTTATCTCTGAATTACTTGTTCCAACATATGTAAGATATCTGAATTTGCAAGAAATAGGATGATAGGATGAGATTTATCTTTCTCTCATTAACTACGCTTTTTTTGGCTGCTTCATAAATGTAGCATTGAAGTGATTTATTGCCCAAATAAAAACTCAAGTATGTACAATACTGTTAGCTCTACTCATATAGATTAACTTGAGAGTTGATGTACAACTTTTTATTTCAGAATTTGTTCTAAACCCTAGTGGCAAGTCTTATGTGTGTATACTACATGAATACGTCCAGCATACAATGCGGGTACAACCACGGTATATTTTTAGAGAAGTTGGTAAGTTTTTTTTGTTTTCTCATTCCTATTTTTCTTATCCTTTGCAATTTTTAAAGCTGTAAAAAAAAATTACCCAATTTCTGTGATTTTCTACTGTTTGAATGTTGAAATTTATAAAAATATTTTCTTTACTTTTGTAGAAAATGCTCAAACTCCTTACAGTGCTACTATTGTGATAAATGATGTGGAATATGGTACGGGATTTGCTGGAAGCAAAAAAGCTGCTAAGATGGAAGCAGGTGAATTAATTTACATCTATTTATTTACCATTCATTTAAATTTTACTTTAAAATGTATTTAATATTGAAACAAATATTAAAGACAAACTTATTTCTGCTTAAGTAATCTTGAGGTTTTTGTTTCAGAGTCCATTTAACTACCATTAAGCTGTATTGCTAATCTTTCTTTCTGAAACACAAACATTTATAGAGGTGGTGCCTCTCTCTAGTTTCTGGAGTGTTGAGTTGAAAGAAAAAATATTCCCTTGTTATGGATGTTTGTCACAGCTTTTCTTAAAGAGTGCAATTGAACTCTGCATGCAAACCCAAAAGAAAGCACTCTTCAGTTACACAATGCTGCATCTGCTTACAACAATGGATTATTAACATTTATGATACCTATTTACAGCTAGGTGGACTTAGCCATTAAAATTTGTCTTAAACACATACAACACAGCACTGGTGACTGGATATGCAACATAATCCTCTCAGCTAGCTGTCCAATACCCTAGTGATTGAGCCATCTTGCATTCTCAAGCAGTGTTGAATGTGTTCAAAGTATATTATTCAAGTAACTTACTAAACTTTGCTATCTAGTCTTTGTGATGTATCTTATTTTGGAGATTATGGTCTGAACACTTTGAAATTATATTTAGTTTATTAGCTTATTAAGCAAGTTTTATTAAATATTCTTCATTGACTTGTAATTGATATTTGTGTATGAAGATTACAGCTTAAAAGTGAACAAGGAACAGGATGTTATCATCCAAAGGATAGGTTAGCTACCAAATAGAATTTACTGTAAATTGTGACTTATGTCAACTTTATGAGGCCCTCCCACCACCAAATCTCTCTAAAACCCTGAATTGACTTGTATGCTGAATATAAAAACACGTAGAACATCTGGCTTAACACTGCTTGCGTATCACTTAACATAACCTCCAATGGTGTCTTGTAAAATATTTCCTATTAAAACTCATGTCTGGTGAACTTATAATTTATTTATTGTGGAGATTGCTATGAAATGATAAAAAATCAACATAAATAACTGCAACACCATATCCTGTTTTCAACAGTCAACCCACTATAAACTATCCATTAGAATACCAGCTGGAAACTATAATTTGGATGTCATTTGCACAATTTTATGATAATACAACAGTTATTAATGCAATTTGAATATTCTGTCACAGCATTAACTTCTTCCTCTTCATGTAGTTGTTTCAAAATCTTTGCTTTTACTTGAGTGTTTTAATACATTTATTCTTATGTATCTTCTTCAAAACCTTTTATTTATTCAATTCAATACTGGCGATGAAATATTTTCAGCAGTTTAAAAACCAAATACTATTAGTGCTTGACAGTTACAACTGGGTAAGAAGACACATTGGGTTCCAGCTCAGCTCCAAGTACATTGCTGTCAGCTCGGTGTGTGGATAATAAGTTGATGCCAGCAAGAGCATTAAACTTCCATAGTTTAGCAAGTTACCTTAATAATCTGCTCAATATATTGGGTGAGGATCAATAAAACAATGATGGTGTAATAATCATCATCGTTTAACGTCCATTTTCCATGGGTTGGACGGTTTGACAGGAGCTAGCCACCTGGAGAACTGTTCAGGCTTCAACTATCTGTTGTGGCATGGCTTCTATGGCTGGATGCCCTTCTTAGCATCAACCACTTTACAGAGTGTCCTAGGTGCTATTTACATGGCACCAGTATGAGTGCATTTTAATGATAATGTAACATACCTTGCTGATTGGTACATGGTATTGATGTTAGTGTTCTATAATCATATACTGTATAAAGTAATACTATCTTTGTGTAATATTGGTTTGCTGTGTATACTGGTAATAATTTATAGAAGCTGATTTTTGGATTAGAAGTGTTTACTGATGTATGACAGTGTTCTTACTAAAATAATTTATGGTATTTTGCTGATGATGCTTAAGGTTTGATGTCCTGCATACAGTAAACTTTTTTTTGTCACATGGAAATTTGTATAAGAAATAGACCATTGATGGTAGTATTCACAGTACCTGTAAATGTGGTGAATATGCTGTAAATATATCATACATTGCCATCCTATATCAAATATATAAAAGAATAGATGATACACTTCACAAACCATCTATTCTCATCATCATCATCATCATCTTTTTAAAGGAAGATGATGATGATGATGAGAATAGATGGTTTGTGAAGTGTATCAAGTATTTGACAGCAAGTATGTTCTAAGAAAGTTTAAAGTTTGCTGTAAATATTCCATTGTAAATTTGAGAACAGTAAACTTTAATATTTGGATTAGTTCTGTGCTAGCATATTTCACATGTGTCCAACTGATCCTTGTGGAGATTGCTATTCTATAGTAGGTATTAGCATTAACCAGAATTTTGAGCCTAGAATTGTGAGCTTATCTTATACACTGCAATTTGAAGTAATTCCTCTATCCCATTGATAATTAGCTATGTTAGTAATTAAATTCACTAGTGCATGTCAGGAAAGTGAAGCAGATGATGATGAACTGCAAAGAATAAGTAGAGAATGTTTAATATTTTGGCCCAGAAAGGTCACTAGTTATGCTTTCTAAACAGTTTTTACAACTTTATCAAATTCTGCCTGTTTCAATGAATAAGTGCAATATTCTGCTGTCTGTTAGTTGATCTGTTAGTCTTTTAGGACACCACTGAAGATGGGAGAAGCATCAACTATTACAGTTTCCCCATATACATTGCCAAGCCCATGGCTTGATTTATCTTGTTAAACCCTTTTGTTATACCATATTTTTATTTAAATACACTGCCTTTCTTTCAATTAATTTTTCAGGAAGAATTTAGTGAAACAGCTGTAATTATTAAAGCTAATGTTTGGAATATAAATTAACATGATATTTTGATGGATGGTCTCAAGTGGGTTGGTCTCAAAAGGGTTAATGTAAACTAATAAAACAATTTTTACAAAGCTCTTGTTGTTTACAGCTTTGAATTAATGTCTTTCTCTCTCATTATATTTAGACTGGGTGACTGAGGTATAAAATGTTTTTTGAGGACACAGTTCAGTGCTAGTCAAAAAATGAAACTATTGATCACTTGACTTAGTGTCTTTGTTTCAATATAGAGCTGAACATTTGACCGTAAAATATTGAAGATTGGGAAAAATTTATTGATTTTAGCTTGGATCAGTGATATGTATAATATTGAATTATCAAAAATATGAACCTGCTACTTTGTGTAGCTTTAAACAGTTATTTTGTGAGAACAATGTCCTATTTTTATGCTCTAGATTTCAGTGTTGCCATGGATTGTAAAATTTGAGAGAATTTTCTTTTAAATTGTGACATTTTATCAAAAGTAAAAATTCTTGACTCATGGGTTCGTAAATCATCACGGATGTTATGCCACATTCTTAGACTTTCGGCTGTTCTTGCATTCAGGTTTAAAGCCTTTTTATTACAACATGGAACATAATATTCAGTTAAATGTTTATTTATATGTGAAACATTCTCTTTCAATCTCTGTATTGTTTACATGAAAGCTCGTTATTTTTAGCTGTTTATATTTCTCATTTTAGCGAAAGCAACACTTAAAGTGTTAATTCCTGAAATGAATAAGATGACAGAAGACAACAAGAGTTATGAATCTGAAGATCTGTCTGTAAGTAAATTTCATTGTGGTATTTATTTACTTAACTGAGAATAACTAAAGAGAATGTATAAGGAACCGTTGTTGTTATTAATGACTCAGTCAGTCACTCTTTAATACAAGTTAAGTACAGATGATCTATTAATATGGACCAGCTAAGTACAAGTGATCAGTAATCTGTGAATGTTGCTGGGATTTTAGTAGTACTGTTGGTGCATGTGAACAAGACAATTGTGTTGGAATGGAGATGTGAGGAAAGTAAGTGTGTTCTGGATAAAATGGTAATTAGTGGTGCGAAAGGATCTTCAGAGGTTGGGCCTTACAGAGGGGATGAAAAGGGACCAATATTTCTGGCGGTTTGCTGTGCTTGAGAAGATGCATCAAGCTCAGTAAAATCGTGGTTGTCCTTGCATAGAGGCATGTCCCTTGCATCCCTCTTCAGCTGAGCGATCCTAATCTTGCGGGCTCGTGGGCACCGGTGCCACGTAACAGCACCCATACTGGTGCTGCATAAAAGCACCCAGTACACTCTGTAAAGTGGTTGGTGTTAGGTAGGTCATGCCAAAACAGACATGGAGCCCAGGCAACTATTCAGCTGGCCAGCGCCTGTCAAACTGTCCAACCCATGCCTGCATGGAAAACAGACGTTTGATGATGATGAGAATTGTGATTGCATGAGTACATGGTTGTTATTTTTTTCAAAATCAAATTATTGATTTATCAGATAACCCATGCTTGCATGGAAAAACAGACGTTAAAGGAGGATGATGATGATGAAACTGTAAATTTAAGTCTGTTTGAAACATATTGAAACATAACCGAAACGAACGCCGAAAAGCGTTGTATCTATTGGAATATTATTAAGTTTGTTATTGAAGCATATTCTTTTTCTTCAACTCATGTATTCCTAGGATCAGTTTTATGCAGTTTGTCCTAGTGTTAAATTTTCTGAAATCATTTAACATTAACAGAATAATGCTCGTTTATTTCAGTTTTTTGACGAAATTAAAATAGAAGACCCCCGTGTCTATGAACTTTGTAATAAAGCTGGACAGCCAACACCCTACCAGATTTTATTAGAATGTCTCCGCAGGTAAGCATTAGGTTTCAACAAGGAAAGCCTTTTCTTTTTTTTCTTCTTTTGTAAGGTCATTCTTCTGAGGATGAGAGATATTTCTTTCATCAAGGATGATATTGCATTGAAGTCGTTGAGAAATTAGTAAATAGTGGAAATGATTAGTTGATATAGTTTTAGAAGGAACAATTCTGTTTGGAAAATGGATGTTAGATCAAAGCTTTGTCCCAATCTCCCTAATTATATTGCATACGTATTCAACAGTTTCCAGTGCATTTCTATAAATTTGATATATGCAGGTTGCCTGGATTGAAAAAAAGTAAAACTCATAACATTTAGGGCAAAAAGTGCACAAATTGGATTCTTTATCCTTGTGTTTTGTTTTTCTACTTATTTTTTCCAATAAATTTTCTTACTATTATAAGTGTTGGTTGAGTTTGCAAATGTGAATATTTGTCTGTTAATTTAAAATTACATTTTAAAAATATATTTGATTAATGTGGTTCTTTCATCAGTGTCAGTAATATCTTGCCTAGGAACTAGAGAACCAAACTTAGCAAGAAGCAAAGTGTGGTTTTGTAGTTAACCATCTTAACCCTGTTTAAAGCGTTCATATTTAAATTAAAATTGGCATGCATAATTTTAAGCACAGATGATTTATTACATACCAAATATCAGCTTAACGGCCAAAAAGTGATTTTAGAGTAAATCCTTCCAAATTCTTGATTATTTATAAAATTAATATAGGTTATGAGTTTTATTAGAAATATAGCCAGGAAAGGGCTTACTCAGATCTCTTTGCCTGTTTGGAATATGTAATTTTAAATCTTTCTTTATAAGCTTCTGCAAGTGATATTTTGTTAGTCTTTTAATATAACTCATACTCTGATTTGCTTGAGCTTCAGTCAATTAATTCTCTCAATGCTGTCTTAGTGGCTGTCACTTTTTATATGAGAAATTTTTCACCCTTTCTCATTATACTCTTCAAGATTGTGCCACTCCACATTGTCATTCAGTCACCATGCACATATACAATGTACTCTTTCCTGAGCCAACAAAAGAGCCTCTGTGTTTATTTGACTTGCTAGGAATAAAACACATTTTCCTTAAATCACAAACTACTGTCTTAAGATGATATTTAAGACTACGTTAAATAATGTAGTGTTAGATACACGATGCCCTAAAGATGGGACGGGTATGGCTTGAATGCTTTTGCTCATGTCTGCTTAATCAGGGTCAACCTGGGGCTAAACAACAACAACAATCCTTTCCCTGTTTTTTGAGATTGATTGCGCTGAAGATTATTGGCAAAGATTAAGATAAACTTCTAAACACAATTTACTCTTAAACCTTGCTTGATTAAACTCTTTAATTTAAATATAATTTTTTGAACATTTTTGTAGGAATTACGGCATGGGAGACACTCAGTGTCAAATGGAAATGAAGACTCTCAAGCACCAAAAGAGTGAATTTACTATGACTGTTGGAAAGCATAAAGCATCAGTAAGTTTTTTTTTATCCCCCACCACCACTTATCAACCAGTGTTAGTTTTTTTACATCTCTGTAACTTAGTGGTTTGACAAAAGAGACCAATAGAACAAGTACCAGTCTTAAAAATAAGTACTGGAGTTGATCTGTTCGAGTAAAACCCTTCAAAGTGGTGCCACAGCCTGGACGCATTCCAGTGACTGAAACAAGTAAAAGATAAAAGATAAAAATTATTAGGAATCATTGATGAAATTTTCATAATTGAAATATAATCTTGACTTTTATCAGTTTTGCTTAAAGTTGGTAGAATTTATTGTCTCTAACTTTTCCACATACAATTACAATTTTCGTTTTCTATAATTAGAGGTAATTTTTGGTAAATACTCTAAATCAGTGGTTCTCAACCAATTTTGCCTATGGACCCCTTTAATTCCTATTTTACTCTACTGGACCTCCATAGCCATTCGTTGTATATAAAAAAAATCATATTGTATTTTTATAACTAAATATTATTAGGAATTGTATAAAAAATTGTTAAAATATTTTGTATATTGTAGCAATATGACCAATTTATTGCATATAAATTTCAACGCCAAAATCTTATATGGACACCGGTTGAGAACCACTGCTCTAAATGAAACTAGTAAGGGAATATAATTTAGGCTTAGTGGTAGCATTGTGTTTATTTATTTGTTTTGTTTAACTCTATTTAAATTTATCAGTAATTTAATTACCTAGTATATTTTTACTATCAGGTTGTGTGTAAAAATAAAAGAGAAGGAAAACAACAAGCTGCACAGGCTATATTGCAGGTATGTTCACTATGTTGACAATTTATTTAGAAATTAAACTTAATTTTTCTTTTTCTGAACAATAAAATTTGTTTGTGTTATATTTCCTTAATGAAATTTGAAGCAACTTTATATATAAAATAATTCATAAATATCTTAACATGTTCATCATGTAAATTCCCAATACAAAATAAATACTTCTACATCTCTATACCTTTTCAACTCTTAGTTATACTTTTTAAAAAGAGAATCACAGTAGGATTAATATTTTAGTTTATTTTTGAGCAAGTACCTTTATGTGTATAGTAAAACTCAAGTCCTCATATATTCAGCTGACTTAAGAAATTATAATACAATTGTTTGTATTGTATATTTGTTATTCTATGCTTATTTAATCACGAAAGGAAATACTAAATTTTTAAAATATTTTTCCAGCGTCTCCATCCACATATTACCAGTTGGGGTTCTTTATTACGACTGTATGGTCGAATTTCATTCAAAATAATCCGAGAAAAGAAAGTAAGATATTTTTTCTTCTTGATGTTTCAAGTTTTATTTATTATTCCATTAAATGCATATTTTTCATTTTCTTGTATTTTTGTTATATATAGAAATAATTTCTAGATAAGCCTTACTTTCTTGGCCTCTATCTATTCTGGCAACCTCGTAATTTCTATCAACTGAACTATTTCCATCCGTTTGCCTTCAATAAATTTATAGCATGTTAATTAAACACTTCTATTATTGAATAAACACTACTTCAAATGATAGAGGAAGAGTTAACTTGAAAATATATTTTTATATAATAATTATTCAATGGCAATAATTGGTAAGTTAAAAATATAAAATAAATTAAAATATCAGTAAACGGAAAATTCTTTTTACCATAAATATCTAGAAAATTAGAAAACTCGATAGCTTAAACCAGCGCTATATTTTCAGTGGGAACATGTGATTTTCTGTATGGCTGTGTAGTCAAAACACCCAACTGTCTTAAAAAAGTACACATTAGATACTGAAGTCCTAGATACTCTTAAAACGATGGGGTAGTCATGACTTGAAGCCTTTGATCATAGGTCTGTTCAATTATAACCAAACTTGAAGCCTTTGATCATAGGTCTGTTCAATTATAACCAAACTTGAAGCTAAAGAACAACTTAGTGAGGGACTCCATTTAGTATTCCTCTCTGGGATGATAACCTGTCAGAAGTCTGAGTTGTCTTGTATTTATTATTTCATTCTGTCAACACACTAATATACTAAGGGATTTTCTTTCTGCATTATTCTCTTCCAGGAAGAAGAGCAAAGCATTACTGAACTACAGTCTCAGGCCAAGTCCAACAAACCCAATACAGCAGTGTTAGAGAAACTCAGAGAAGAAATGCGCAAGATTAAATTACAGAGGGTCAGTATTTTACAATTCTGGAAATATTTGGTTGTTTGATTTAATTGATTTTTATGGTAGATTCATTACTATACGTATATAAATGACATTATTATTATTATTATTATTATTATTATTAAGGCAGTGAAGAGGCAGAATTGTTAGTACACTGGACAAAATGCTTAGTGGCATTTCATCCATCTTTATGTTCTGAATTCAAATTCTACTGAGGTCAACTTTACCTTTCATCCTTTTGGGGTCAATGAAATATTACCAGTTATGCACTGGGATCAATTACATTCACTAATAAGGCAGCGAGCTGGCAGAATCATTTCTGCATTAGGCAAACTGCTTAGAAGGCATTTCTTCCAGTTCTTTATGTTCTCAGCTGATGATCAACAGCTGTTTTTAAAAGTCATTTTCATTTTGCTGGTCATTAACAAGTAATAGTCATACTTGTTATTGAGCCAACTTTCAGTATATGTCTTTGTGTGTGTGTATGTATGCACGCACAGATCTATATACATTTGCGTATATACATGTCTATCTACGTGCATATATATATATATATATGTGTGTGTGTATATTTGTACATTCAAATGAGTTTTTGTTCATGAGGCAGTTTTGTAGTACAGTATTGATTTTGGTTGGTACATTGGTAGTAGGTAACTGCTGCGGATTTGTTTAATTTGTAAATGGATGTTTATTATATAGCTGTCAACTTACTACAACTACAAAAAACTCATTGACATCCATGTATTATCTGGTTAATTATGCTTGAACCTGCTATATGGGATACATCATTAACTAAGCGGGGGGAAGAAATATATTCACACGATGCACAAACAGACTACTTCAGACTGCGAGACTTCAAATGCCTTTTCTCACCTAGAGGTACATCACATTTATAAGAGTCTGGACAGTCTACTGTCAATCCCACAGGGGTGTTATTGTTCGTCACCACAACATCTCCCCTTTTGAGATTGCCTGTCATTAGAAAATGTTTTTTTTTTTTTTTAACTTATTTATACCCCACATCTCCCTTTTGAGGGTTTTACTTCCCTTGGGAAGCTTCATATTTTTTTCCTTTTGGCATTACTTCTAACAATTCCGCCTGTTTTCTTTTCCTTGTACTGGTGCACCTAGGTTCAACGATTTCTTGTGGAGTTGGTACATCAAACATATTGTAGAGAATGTTGATGGGTTCCTTTCTTGTAACCTTTTCTTCCACAAACCTTCTTTTCGGTTGATTTGTGTATCTTTTGTGTTCCCCTTTTGGACATTTCACCATGTACATAATTTTACCAATCTGTTTTATTATTTTACTGTTTTCTCAATCTTCTTTTGCATTTCTATATACTCTGAAAAACATTTTATCACCAGTTTTTAAATCATTGGTTGTATTTTTCGTGTTTTTCCTAGATTGTGTTTGTCTTTCAGGTAATAGCTTGTCAAAAACTGACTGCACTTTCCTGGCAAACATCATTTCAACAGGCGACATGCCTGGAGGGGCACTTGGGTTCAGCGATACACGGTACACTCTAAGGAATTGTGTTAATGCTGTATCACTCACTAGCTCATTTCTAGATTTATTTAGCGCTCTTTTGAAAGTGTCTACAAAGCAATCAGCTTGTAGGTTTGATCGTGGGTGATACGGTGGAGTAGTAATTTTCAATTGAGAACATCTTACAAAAATTTTTGAATTCATTTGACATAAACTGTGTGCAATTATTGGAGACTATGGTGTCCAGGACACCATATCTTGCAAACAGTTCATTGGAAAATCTGCTGTTACTGTGGAGGTCGGTTTCTTACATTTGCACATCTCTGGCCATTTGGTAAAACTATCTACCACTATTAGATAATATCCGTTTAATGATCCAACATCATCTGCATAACCTGGTCCATGGAATATCGGTCTTGGGTCACGGTTGAAATTGGTAGGTGGTGACTTTGCTACAAGAGCACAACCATTGCAGGATTTTACCAACCTCTCAATATCCAGATCCATTTTTGGCCAGTAAATGTAACTCCTCATAAGCGATTTCATTCTAGAAATTCCTGGATGTCCAGTATGGAATTCTTTTAACATTCGCTTTTGTAGTGAGAGGGGTATTA
>JAOPUL010000001.1:62054164-62066007 GCA_027564515.1 Octopus rubescens | reverse complement strand
CACACACACACACACACACACACACACACACACACACACACACACACACACCCACTGCATTTGAGCTTTTTAAACGGACAATTACTTCTAAAATGTAAACTACCACACCCACAGCATGGATTCGGTTTAGACATTTCTTTTTTCTTGTTCGACCCGTCTGAATATGCGAACAATCCATTTCTTCAATTATTTCTGCGTCATATCGTACATTAATAATTCTGACATTCTTCTGCTACTGCCTATAAGGTTACTCTTTGGTATTGTTCTACTTTTTTCTCAATAACCGGGTACGTATCTCTGAATGTACGTGTTTAAATGTATAATTTGAACAAACATTAGACATTTAAACACGTCTGGGATTAATTCATTCAGTTTGAATCTTTCGCACTGTCTGTTGATGACCCCAGCATAGGTGACGAAGTCATCTCTTTCAACCAAGTTCAAACATTGCCAGCGTGGATTGAAAACGGAACTGCGTTCACTAAAAGTTTTCGATAGACATTTTGTTTCATCGAAACAAGTCTCACCATGCATTTTAGGCAGTATGTAGTTACAGTATATTTCATGTTCAACAGGGGATAGCTTTCTTAAAAGTAGTCGTACCTTTTTTTTTTGTCAAACCAATCCTTGCATTCCTCATTGAAAATTCTTTCATATCTTCGCAGATATGCCGAGAAGGTAATCCCTTCTTCTGGCTTATACGTGAATTCTCCAATTGAGTTTGTTACACTGTCTGGCGAATATGAACTTGACGTATTTTCCGACTTCTTTAATATCAATTCCAGCAATTGTTGGTTTACCTGCAGTTGCTGATGCTGTAGTAGCTGCTGTTGTTGCTGTTGCAACTGTACCATGGAGGCTACTATTCTTTCCATGTTAGAATGATTTTTCCTTTCGTTGTACCAAAAAAAAATTTTAATGTCCAACGTAAGCTTTGAACACTCATCATCACTTTTGTATCTGGCTATATGGGATACATCATTAACGAAGCGGGGGGAAGAAATATATTCACACAATGCACAAAAACTGCGATACTCCAAATGCCTTCTTCACACCTTCTCAAGGTACGTCACATTTATAAGCGGCTAGGCAGTCTACTGTTAATCCCACAGGGGTGTTATTGTTCATCACCACAACAGTAACTGATAGCTATTTAATAGAATTCTTCCAGTTACATGAGTCACTGCGTTTGGATTTAAATCAGTATATCTGTTTAGAGCCGTTGGCATGAAATATATTGTGACTATCTAGTATAATATTGAAGAGTATCATTCCAGTTGTATAATAACTTTTCTGTTATATAATATAGCAATAGTTGTAAGAGAGTATGCCTGTTTAATCCAAAGGAGTACACTTGTTTAATGCAATGGAGTACACTTGCTTGTTAAATGCAAACTTTGTATGTTTATGTGGTCTGTCATCATTCAATAGCAAAAACATGCAAGATGATTGTTTTGTTATTTGAGCAGAAAATCTCTGTCTCACAGATGTCTGCAAATATGATGTAATGATTGATAGTTGTCTAAACAATTCATAACAACATTTTCTTGTTTAAAAAACTGAATACATTACATGAGTTACTAAAAATAAAAGAATTTGCATAATGAAAGTTAATTATATTTTTACTTTTGCAGGAATCCATCAAATCAAGAGGAAAATTGAGACTTGAATCAGCGGTCCCTGTAGGAAATGTGTCGGGATTAGACCTCTGATAGTAGCCCTTTGTTTACAGATATTTGTTAATTTATGCTATCAATGCACTTAAAAATGACTATACTGTTTTCAATTTTAATGCTTGTAGCCAATTGTTTCTCTCCCTCTCTCATTCACACCCACACACACATTCTCTTTCTTCCACCCACCACCAACTTTGACTTTAATGTCGTTTGAAGAAAAGTAATATTGAGTCAATGACTTGGTCATTTTTCCATTACCGCACTCAAATATCAATCTGATCTTCCACAAAAACACTACCCATTTCTGTCTGTCTAGCCATAGTTGTTTGAAGTATGATTGAACTGTATGTCATCCTCAATGTTTTTCTTATTTTTGTGGGTGGGGGGTTTACTTTTGAGGGACTTCCTACATGTCATCTTTAAAAAGAAATATCTTTACACTTTTCAATATCTTGCACTATAGTTGTGAATGGTTTGCATAGAACTGTTTGTTATCTCAAAATCCAGCAACTAATTACACTGTATCTTATATGTTATTTTTTTATTGCATTTACATTTACACTGCATCACTTCAATTAGAGATGTGTTGATGTGTGTAGGTAGCCTTCCACTGACTGAAGAGGGACATGTTTGTTTTTGATAAACTTCATTATAACTCTGGACTTTTACATGGAACTTAAAATGAAAGCATTTGCAGTTGGAGGATAATAAAGCACAATTGTTAATCCAGCCACCACTTCCTCCTAGCTCATCTAATTCTGTGTGCTCTCATTAATATTATACTACAGAATAAGTGGGTGAAAAACTTATGTGATAACCAAAGGAGGCAAGTACTCCTTGCCCATTCCATATTCTTCTATTACTGCCTCATTTAAATATATGGATATTGACATTACATACACAATACACATATGGTTAGTTTCCCATTCCTAAGCTATCATGGTTAAAATGAAACTAGCTAAAATTGGAGTTAACAAAATGCTGATAGCTTTTTAATAATTTATCTCTCATATATTGTGTGTTGTGTGTATGTATGTATGTATATATATATATATATATATATACACACATATACATACACATATATATACATACATACATACTCACCCACCCATGCATGGTGATCAATATTTTCAGATTCATATGTGGTTCTTGTTAATTTAAAATTATCTCTAAAATCCAAGACTATGGTTGAATTTTCAAAGCAGATATATTTTATGGTTTATGGTGGGCTAACTCCTTCATATGCAAGCATATATTGTGTGTGTGTGTGCATGTATCTTATGTATATATGTATGTGTGTGTGTATATATATATATGTAATCTCTTTAATAGGCACATTTGATTTCATTTTTGTAACCCCCAACCACAATATTAATTGTGACTCAGATATTTGAAGAAAACTGTTTTCCTTGTTCAACACATAGCAAGTCTCATGTGAGATGTTTTATAGCAGGTGGTTTTGTTGTTAGATTGCTCTAGAAATTGGTGTGGCAATGGTTCAGTTATTCCTCTCTGTTTGAAACGTAATGAGTGCATGATCTGACCAGAGGTTTTTTTGTGCATAGTTTTAGTTTTTTTCATGTTTTAGCTTTTTTTTTAATATATATATATTTGTCAGGGATCAGGATTTAAGTAAAAGTCCAGTCATGGATATAAGTATTGTCTCCCTAAATTGAATTATTCTCATCTCGAATGTCATGAAGCCATTTTTCTTTGTTTTTAGTAGATTCAGAAATGTCTCTGTTCTGATCCAATTTTTTTCCTTTATTCGTTGATTTACCTACTATATATATAACTGTTAAGAATGTGAAAAGCCTTAGCATTTATTTGTCTTTCCTTGGAGAAAATCTGAAGTCATTTAGGCTAGGATTAGTTTAGTGAAGTTACATTAGGAACCATTTCTTTTATAACTATTTTTACTTCATATGAACTTTCTTCTGGAGTCAGTCATCAAAAATCAAAATGCTTTTTCCAGTTGCAAGGACATTGGCTAAATTATGCATTTACTACTCTTGTTTCTCTTAGTCACTTATTTTCGCAGGCAGCTGAAGGTAATTAATGCAGTGAATAAACACCTCTATCATCATCATTATTATCAATTAAGTGGCTATTTTTTGTCCATTTTCAAACCCAGAAAAACGAAGGTAATAGATGTGTGAACTAGTCAATTTTTACTTCACAATTACCATCATATTGTCTGTTCTACCATTGTTCCCTGGCATCTAATAGATCATATTGTCTTTAATGTTGTTTACAGCTGCTATTTCACATGCTGAATATGTATTTAAATTCTTCTCTTATTGTTCCTTTCAGTGTTCTTATACCTCATTACAATATATTTAGCTTTACTGTAAAGGGACATTGTCTTAAAACTCAAAATTAGTGGAAGAAAACAGCTGGCACTGAAAATTCCTATATATCAAAGTTATATTTTGTCCCTATATCAGAAATCAATATTTTTCATCTTTAAGACACTCAGGCACTACAAATCTTCCATATATTTCTCTTTTCTTGCAATACCTTAAAAGCTGTTGTAATTCTGCTGACATCTGATCAGGTATATTTTTTGCTACAATCTCTCCCTCTCCTTACTGAAGATGAAAGACAGTAGCCAAGTATCCAGGCATGACAAGAATTTGAACAATAATTCAAGCTTTAATTAAATGGCTATAGGCTGTGCAATGTTCCTAGTAGATTGCCAATGTCATCAAATAGTGTTTCTGTGATAATGATAGCAGTCTATCATCAAATGAGATCTCTCTGCATCCTGACAGTAACATATCTGCAACAGCTGACACTAAAAGGTTTTTGTGAATATTAATGTGAAAGAATTATTTGAATCATCAGTAACTGCAAAACAAGAACTTTTCTACATTATAATCTTCCCATTCATAGCACATTCTTTTGTGAAGTTATAATTTCCTTGTCAAAAGCTTTTTATTTTGTCTTTTCCTTTGCAAGAGTTTAGTTGTCTTTTATGTCATCTTTGATCTGTTTTCTAATTTTATTTATACCTTAGTTGCTATTGTAAATATTAACTTTCTTTTATTGAGTCATGCTCTGGCTCCACCTTCCAGGGTTCTAGTTGGTTATATCAGTCCTAGTATTTTACTTAACACTTGTTTTATCGATGTTGTAAGGAATGAAAGGTAAAATCAACCTTGACATAAAGTGACTAAGTACCACAAGGTGATTTTGTTCAATGTGTTGATTTTGATTGACCATCCCATGCCAGTGTGTATGTGTGTATGCACACACACAATGTTATTGAACAGTAAGAATGAGTGCTCAACACCACATTTGGTGGATGAATATTTGTTATTTATGGATTATTAAAACTACCAATGGTTTTGTGTGGAAGGATATCCACAGTTCTTCAAGCAGTCCACTTAAAAATACTGGTAATTGTCTCCATTTCGGATGGAGACAATTACCAGCATTTTTAATGGACAGCTTGAATTGTGGATATCCTTTCCACATGAAACCATTGGTAGCCTTTTTGATCCATAAAGCAAGTGTGTGTATGTATATATGTACAGCTGATGTTTTTTTGTATATGCATTCTGTACAGTTACTCTTCTACTAAAATATAACTCCCAAGACTGCTTAACCTGCCCAAAGTGCTGCACAGTGGGATCAAATCTGGAAGCATGTGGTTGCAAAGTGAACTTAACTACATAGCCATAGTCTGTTGTTTATGTTTTCTAGGTAATTGCTTTATCAAATGTAACAGTCTCTTGTAAGAAGTTTACCAGGAGCATATCTATTGCAATAAGGATTTATTACAATAAAACAGGCAGTGGAATTGCTTTAGTGTCCAATTTGTGATGCTTTATAGTACACTATGATCACAAAATATACCAAAAATGAATATAACCATATATAGTTTGAAATGACTAGTATGATTGTTCCATGATTAGTTTCGGTTTAAACATCTGATATCAGATCATGTGATTTGCTAAACAAGTACAACTACATAATCAATTTGCTGATTTTACTTAATTAGCACCATTGATCTGCTTCTACATTAGAAACAAATGAGATTTGTATGGTTTTGCTGAATGAAATACCCCCAAAAGTTCTTAGTAAAATGAAATTTTGCACTTAGTTGAAGAAAGAAAAACAAAGACCTAATTGATTAAATTACTTCGATTGTCATGCTTAAGAAGAAAATTTGATAATTTTTAAAGACAGTGATACTCTCAGTGAAGCATAGACAACATGAACCCACTTAATAAATAGAGGCTTTTACATATAAAGAAAGGTTACAAGTATTTTTTTGGCAAGCAAAATTTGCATACTGAAAAATAAACAAAAAACATTGAGCTAAGGGAGTTAAGTGAAATAAGCCTTGATTGAGATAAATTATGTAAGTGTGGCTGTACTGAATGATGTATGAAAATATATTCTCAGTGAACTGAAAATTTTCTCTAAGCTAGAGAAAGACAACAAAAATCTAGCAGAATTTGTTAACAATTCACAAAAAATATAGTTAATTTCAATGAATTAAGATGTAACACTTAACATCGTGTATGACACAAATCTGCACATCATATCTGCCTAAACCATCTGAAATGAACCACTCATGTTTATACCTTTTTTGTTTTGGAAGTAATGAGCTCTCTAAATTAGGGAAGAAAACTTCAAAATTTCTTCCTCTATCATATAAATTCAGTGCATCCAGCCATATTTAGTTAAAACCATGCCATTGTCTTATTTGAGTTATTTCTCTTAGCTCCACTAATGTCTTTCAAGCAGTTTTTATTGGCCTCTTGCTCTAATATGCCTACTTCTAGATTATTAATATGTAGACTTAAATTACGCTGGTCTTGTATATTTTTATCTGTTGCAATATGTCTGCAGGTACAATTTGTGACACCGACCTTTGTGTGCACTGCCATTAAACCAAATTGTAACCTGCACATTTGAGATTTTAGTTCACAAACAACTAAGAGAGGAGTGTTTGATGTTTCATCATTTCTGGCACCATTACTAAAAATTATTAGCAGGATAGATTTGACTTCACTCTTTTTTTAAAAAAATTCTTTCCCATGTATTAGAACTATTTCTTCTTTTTTGCAGTTTGTTGAGGAACTGAGAAATTGAAGTGTTTATTGATTCAGTAGGCTTTTATTACATAACTCTACCTCATAGTTTGCTAGCTGAGGAACAATTATGATTAACAATAGAAATATAAAATGTAGCTTGTGTGTTTTGTCTAAATTACATCTTGAGCAAATTCTTTTCTTTACAATTTTTTTGATTTAATAACAAAGGCTTTCTGAAGACTGATATCTTTATTCCATTTTGAAACTAACATCTATATTCCATTTTGTAAACTAATATCTATAGTCCCTATCAAGTTTATGTGTTATTTTCTTTGATTTTGTTTTGTTTTCATTTTGTCCACCTATAAAAGATCTGCTGGAAAATTTCATTCAGTTTCTAAACAATGTTTAAATATTTTGCTCAAAAACTAAAAGTCCTTGCACTAACATTCCATTGTAATATAATATCATAAAGCTATTTGGCTTACCCTTCAGTCTGTCAACATCCTTTGCTTATGTTAAGTTGCTGTGCTACATAATTCACCTCCATCTTCCTTTACCTTCATATCAAGCCTACCATTCTCTAAATTAGTGACAATCTGGCATATATTTCAGTATTTAATTTCATATTTCTTCTTTATTCCACTGTAAAAAAAAATGGGACAATGTAATGTGAATGCTGAGGATTCTTCATTCTGAGAGATTATTAGAGAGATTTTGCTCGTTAGATTATTGAAGATGTTGATCAATGAATTGTCACTCTGTAATTGATAGCAATAGAAGGTTTAGCATAATATACAATTTCAAAATATTAACAGATAAAAAAAGAGTTTAAAGTGGTTTAAATGTCAGTTTTCATTTTTAAGTATATATTTAAAGCAAAACTGGGTTGTCTATTATGATCAAAATAGCACCAGAATTTTTTGTAGCTGTAGATCAGTCTTATTTCTTCATAATCCTTTGCACTATATTTACTGTTTTTGTGTCTTTTGTCTAAACTGCGTACTCTGATGCTGCCTATCAGCTGGCATTAGTCACTAAGTCCAGTTGCTGTACTTTTTCACCAATACTAATAAAAAGTCAGAGATTTTGTTATCAATATTTACAGAAAGAGTCTGAAAATGACCAGATAAAGAAAGAGCTAATTGAAATATGTCACTGTGATATGATTATTAAACACAAACAACAATGAAAATCATGCTATTCATTGGTAGAGTAAATTTTTTTAGATGTGTAAATGCATCTATCATTTTTAAGTTGTAGCTGTAAAGATAAGTTACTGCTGACAGCCTGCTGTATTCTGTTAACAGCAACTATATTCTGCCCTTTCCTGTCTGAGTTTGCCTTTGTGAAAAACTAAATATCAATCTAGTTTCATTGTTTACTAATTAGTAGCCGTAAAAGGCATCCGTGATTCTTATACAAATATCCAAGTTTGCCAAACAAACAAAACAATATTTTCCTCTCTTTTACTTTCTAATATAAGAAAGTAGATGTGAAAAAGCACAAATTGCAAAATTTGCCTAGCTGAAATTACTAACATGTAAGTAAGTGTTGATGAGAGTATTATTTGTAATTGATGATAAATGCTTGTGTAGTATGATCTTACAGCACTCCATCTTCACTTTTTTGAGGTGTAATATATAAACCCTGTCTACTGTAACTGAAATGTCACACAGTAGGTACACAGCATTATCTCATGAAGTAAACTGACAAATTTTGCTGTTTGAAAAATCATTGGAAAAATAATTTTCTGTTATTGATGGTAATGGTGATGACAATGATTATGATTGATTGTGTGTGTGTTTGTGAGAATGTTCATCATGACTGGTTTCTCTGTACAGTGTTATTTTGAAGGCAGTATTCAATACTTGCTATGGATATAATTCACCCATACATAAGACACATCACTTTAATTGCATAGCCGAAAAATATACTTGAAATATCTGCTTAAACAAATCAGTCAAATGTCTAGATTTGAAGACTTATCCAACCAATGCTAGCATGAAAAACCGGGTACTTCTCAAGTCTTGCAATCCCATGTTAAAAACATGGTGTGTGTATGTAAGTTTGTGTGTGTGTGTGTATACACATATATATATAACGCTCTTTACTCTCCAGCTGCTGGAAAGAGTTTGTTAAATACTCTAGTATTTCATCTTTTCCTCTTCTCTCTCTTGCTACTACAGTAAGGACTTTTGATAACAGAATCTAATTTGCTGAAGTGAATTAATGAAATAGAAACTTAAATCCTCTTGGCTGGGTGAAAATACCATTTGCACATTAAATTATTTAATATAAATATTTTGTGATTTTATTTTTTGGAAGGAAGGGGTTGGAGAGGGGATTGTGATGCAGTAATAACTTCCCAGCTAATCAAATCCAAACTTGGTTTTGATTATCTTCTGAAACTGCTTCACTTATAATAATCACTAATGCTATAATCTGGGGTTTTATACTTAAGTTAAAAAACAAAACAAAAAATAAAGGGTATGTGTGTATGTATAAATAGTATTTGTAAACTGTGTGTCTGCTTTGAATTTTAAGTCTTAGATTTTGGAAGACTGAGTACATAGAGTACAAACAATTTTCTACTATGGAAATATTGCTGGCCAAACCCTGCTGTCTGGTTCCGTTCAAAACCAATGAATGTTTCTTCATTGCTGACCACTTCATTAATCATTCAACACTACCCTTCGTGACCAATCATTCGCTCTGAAGATCTCCAGTAAATGAGACAATCGCTCAATTAAGTTAAAGATTTTGCTAGCAAAAAAAAATCAACAAAAAAAATTATGTATATGTGTGACAATAACAAAGAGTTCTATCTTGAATGTCTCCTTCTTTCTCCTTTCCCCCTTCTCTGTTTTTCTCTCTCATCTTACACTGCTTAAAGGTTATGGAACATAACTTTTCAGTTGTAAGAGTGTTCAGGAAGTTGGAGACAGTCTCCATGAAATTCAGCTGTGATCGTTACTTCTTAGCCGAACAATGCACTCTGTTTCACCATCATCACCACCGCCTCATGTTTTTACATATCACTTTGCCACATCTTCTTTCTCTAGTGCATACTTTGAGGCGGGAATGATGAGGAAAATGAAAAGGTTTAACTTGTAGATCTTCCCATTTCACCAAATATCAGCTGGTGTATTGCGCCTGTGATAGGAGTTGTTGGAAGTTCACAGCTGATCGGGATGAATCCCAAGCTATTTTCTTTTTGCCAGCTCCATTCCATTGTGTATATATCTTGACTGCAGCCATTACTGTCTAAAAGATGATTCCATCATCCAAGCAGATCAGTGCTATATCATTGTAGTCAATATTGCACAAAATTTTTGTGCCAATTCTGAAAGTAAAAACAAAACAAAACAAAATATACATTACATATAAAAGAAACATGAATATTGAACAAATTGCTTAATACCATTTAATCCATTGTTTCATTTGTATTTCTTTGTCTATTCTGGGAAAAACAAAAAAACAAAACAAAACAAAAACAAATTCTAGTCGAATTAGATACCAGAAAAACTTGTTTCCGACATACATATATATATATATATATATACATACATATATATATATATATAAAATCAAGTCTGTTAATTCTTGCTCCAGTGTTAAGCTGTCAAATTAAAAATGATGTATTGAAGTTGTCACCATTGTGTTGATTATTTCTTTCTTTGGTTTTGTTATTTCATACAGACATATGTTTTACATGTCTGCATATCATATTGGTTACTTTAGCACCACCAATAAAGTTACATAATTCTATTTTATACTATAACGGAGATGCATTTGCATGGCAAGTGTTTTGATCTGAGACCATGTGTTGAAACTAAAATGATTGTAGTGGGGATGACACATGTTAGCCATTCAGAAACACAGTGCAACAATGTTGTCAGTGACCAGGTCACAGTTTGGAGCAACAAAAATGTTGACACCATATTACAAACAGTAAATGTTTAAGTGAAGTTATGTGTTTCTGAATGGCTGATATATGTCTTCCATGCTGCAATTGTTTATTTTATACTAATTTTATTTCATCTATATATAATATGGTTTAAATATTAGCCTTAATCCTGACCTAGTACCATAACTCACAGTTTAAAAATTAAGCAAGTTACCTTTTATTTATTGATAAATCAAATTAAAGGAATAGTGTGGAGTGCACTATGATTTGGTGGCATGTGAAAGTAACCATTGTTATGTTGTTGTTTAGCTTTCAGGTCAGCTATGATCAAGTTGAGCTACAGTCGAAGGCACTCTGATCTTGGATTATATTAGCCAAAATGTTTGTTTTTTTTAAATTTTTCTTTTTAGCCCTATTAAAAACATATTATTTCAGGGAATAACTGTTGTGTGGTCTGAAAGATTTGGTTACCATGTCTAGCAAGTTGAGTGATTATGTAAAGGATCCCTTAGGATACTGTGTGTGTATGTATGTATGTGTCATATATATATATATATATCATCATCCTCCTTTAACGTCTGTTTTCCATGCTGGCATGAGTTGGACGGTGTGACCAGAGCTGGCAAGCCAGAGGGCTGCACCAGGTTCCAGTCTGATTTAGCTTGGTTTTTACGACTGGATGCCCTTTCTAATGCCAACCACTTTACAGTGTATGCTGGTTGCTTTAACGTGGCATTGACACTGGATTCTCGACTCAACCACTTCAGGCAACAGGAACTCTCGACGCGGCCATTTCTTGTAACAGGACTCAACGCGGCCGCTTCTTGCAAGAAGACCCTTGATGCAGCCGCTTCTTGCAACAGGACTCGAACTCAATGCAGTGACTTCTTGCAACAGGACTCTCGACGTGGCCATTTCTTGCAACAGTACTTTTGATGCAGCCGCCTATATATATATGTGTTCAAATATGAGTTAGAAGCAACTCACAGGATATAAAAAATATTGAATGCACATAGGCAAGGTGTGTGTTTCTAGTTTGTGGGTTGGCTGCGATTTTAGGCCTATGAGAACATATTCTCAACGATGCGCCAGGTTTTAAAAAAAAACTATATGTAAAATGGACAGGCGAGTAACTCGCACCAGCCTCACTCTGGAGCAGTAGACATCTGATGTTTCGTCATTCTTGTGACTTATCAATACTACCTA
>JAOPUL010000001.1:61981332-61994394 GCA_027564515.1 Octopus rubescens | reverse complement strand
TGTGTGTGTGTGTATGTGTGTATTAATCTTTGTTTTTATGTTCATTTACAATATCAATTTTACATTAATCTGAAGCGTTACTCCATACTTTTGTAGAGTACAAACTTATCATTCCTTAAGAAGAATAGTATTGATTGTGATTTCAAAGTTTCGGCCAGCTAAGCCATCATCAGTCTATGATGCATTAAATTAATCTTGACTTTCTATAGTCTCTATTGAGATAATTTTTTCTGGGGTTTGTGGGGTTCAATTGAATGGTAATTAGAGTGTAGGGTAGGTTGTGATGGGGAGGTGTTGCGGGGAAATTTTTATTGATGAAATTTGGAGTTATGTTGTTCAGAATTTATTCATGCGTGTAGAACTTTGTAAACAGGTGTGTATATTTAGGTGTATTAGCTTCTGGTCATGGGATTGTTTTTTAGTGGTTCACAAAAAGGAAGTCGGTTGAAGAAGTTCCTTGGCTAGTAGATGTGCCATTAGTTTTAGTTATTTTTGGTGTTATTGGATTTAATCCTTTGCTTTCGCAATGTAAATATCAAAGTTAAAAGTTTAGTTCAGCATTTAAAAAATTTAGTAATGTAAGTAGGTGGTATGTTTTAGTTGGTCAGTAAGTTTCTTTACTTGCTGTTGATGTTATTTAGGGCACTTCCTGTTTGTATTTGGAAGATGGGGGTTATTAGTCGAATATGTCATGGTGTTGTTAGTATAGAAATTTGTTTATCTTGTGCTTTGATGTTCACAATAGAATGTGGGTAGGTGTAAAGGTTGTTGGTCAGTATATTTCTCTCTAGGGGTTCGTTGTTCTATGAGCAATTTGATTAATATGTATTAATTTTAACTTTTGTGTTTCATGGGGGTAGAGTTTGTGGGCTATGTGTTTATAAAATATTTCTTCAATTCTGTTTCAAATGTGGGTATTTTATAATATATTTTAGACCAATGGATATATGCGAAAGTAGGACATTAAAAAAGTGTGTATATAGTCATGTATAAAAATAAAATTTAATTTAAAAATATTATTTAAATATTTAAAAATTTAAATTTAAAAAAGGGAGAATAGAAAAGAAAAGGTTCTTCTAACTTGCTTGCATATAAATACATATTTATGTGAGTGACTGTAGGTTTGTGCTCTTATGTTAGAAAATCATTTTTTTGGATTTTGGTTGGAGATTGGGCAAGTTTTAATGATTTCTAAGTGTTTAGTGCTTGTTTAGTGTAAAGTTGTAAAAATGATTTTGATATATTATGGGGATAGTTTATAGGGAAGATGGAAAGAGAGAATGTGGTGAGATATTTTTTAGCCGTTAGAAAAAAAACTATTGGTTTAAAATGTTTGTGTTTTTAAGATTTTGTGCTTGCATGAAGAGTCTAGTTCAGAGTTTCGGTTCAGAATTTGGTTCTTGAATGTGAGAATATGATAGAACTCTTTAGTACAAAGTTTATAGGGTTTGCTGCTATCTTGGTATGGTTGATGCCAGACAGAGTATTTTTGATTTTAATGTCCATATATGTTTGGATAGTGATGTAGCATTTTTCCTGTTTAGGTTACGATAAGTGTGCGTGTGTGTGTTAGTTATATCGTGTCCTTGAACTGGTATGTTGAAGATCCTATATATGTAGATATAGCAGTTGGTGTTCTGTTCGTGGTAACCGTTGCGCTATAGACAAGATTGCTTGAGAGACAATTTCCTTCAAGAGTGCAGGATAACGGTGTTCTACAGTTTAAAGGCCTCTGATCATAGGCCTGACATAGGTTAAACAACAACAACAACAACAACAACAACAAAATATATTTTATTTTATTTGCGCGTGAAGTATGTAGTTTAATTAATGACGAGCCTTTAAAAGCAAAGGTATGCAAACTAACCCTTGTCCAATAGGGGTTACACCCCTTGCCAATATAAAAACAGACTGTATTTGCACAAGCTGGAGCATTTTGGGCTCCTATTTCTAGTAATACTGGCTCTCTCTGAGAGCCCTTAATTCGTAATTTTGATAAATCTAACCTACATGGTAGCTTTGTATTACGACTTGTAGCCTTATGTCTCTCTCTCTCTCTCTCTCTCTCTCTACATATATATGTATCTAGGACTACATTATCTAATGTGTCTTCTTTTAGTTAAGATGTTATGTTATGATTTGAGGGAAGTGTGACTGCTGTTTCATACACGTAATTCTTCTCATCTATAGAAGTTGCTTATGTGGGTGCAGGGTTCAGTATTCTTTTTTTCATCTGCAGGCCGGATAGCATATTAATGAATACAAAGTTTGCTAGATAAATACCATAAACAGTTTCAAACACGGGAATTATGCATTTAAATATATCTAGTTATAACTCTTTTTTGGAACGTTGGATCTTGAAGCAGATAAGCTATAAATTATAGCGTGTAAATATTGGGTTAAAACCCATTTGGATAGAAAAAGTCGAAGACAGCCCGAACCCATGTCTCCTCTCATGTTTACAGGAGATGTGGGTTCAAGAAGCTCAAGTTCCACGAACAGCCTTCATCCTTTTCTATCCAAAAGGTTTTTAACCCAATATTTCCCCGCTATTATTTATAGCTCATCTGCTTCAAGATCCAACGTTCTAAAACAGAATTAGTTCATGTTCTCTTGAAATTTATAAATTCTTATGACATCAACTTCTAGTTATATTTTCCCCCGAAGCAGCAAACGATGGATACTAGAAAATCAATTTTGCTTACAGGATGGCAATCAGTAATCAAAGAACTTAATTTAGTTGCAATGTATTTCAATCAAGGCATTTTACAAATATAGACTCCCCCTCGCCCAATAATCATGATGATAACACAAAAAAGCATGCATTGAAAGGTGGTAAACTGAATATAATAAAAAGACAAATAAATTTTAATGCAAACAGATGATGATTCAATATGAAATTTAACACTGCTTGTTGATTGAAAGTTGCTCAATAATAAATATTAGGCATGTTAAGGCTAATAGTTAGATATTATCCAGATATGCAAAAGTCAATTTTGTTCTCATTAGCGATGTGAATGCCATTTTCTAAGTGAAATTTTAATGATGATCCCGAATTTAGCTTTAACATTTTTTTTTATCATATCCCCCTCCACTTCTTTAAGGTATACTGATTTTCATTTAATTTAAGATAACAAGATTATCTCTACCTGCATATCTAAATACCGTAACTTTGCTCGTCAGGCTTTCTTCTTGTGCCTAGCGTAGATCAAACAATTCGACCCATGTCTTCATATTATGTTCAGTGACTGACTCCGTATTGTGATGTATGCTACTATATGCACTTGTTGTTATGAACGGTCTAAGCCCCATCCCTTCCCCGTTCTCCCACCCCTTCCACTGATCGCCTTTTATCTTTCGGGTATTTTTAATTAGATGCTTGCCTGTCTGTGTTCCGTATTTCGACTCTGTCTTAGGACGTATTCGGTAGGATTAAATGCTTTGTAAACTGCATTTATCAATTGCATTTATAGTGTGGCATCATTCATTAATTACCGAATACAAAAACATATGTAACAAATGAGATAAAAGAATACCAAATTCATGCTAAATCAAAATTTTGCTTTCTATAATAACTCACCGTTAGATAATCTCCAAGCATGTGCGTTTCTTGAAAACAAGAAGTGAGAAGCACAGCTTTATCCTTTGACAGTAATAAGTCCCTCACAAAATCGCCTAAACTTTCTTGAGTGAAAAGAATTAGACCTATACTGACTTGGATTCGAAACCTGATGAAAGTTCAGAAGCCTCATCAACCATTGCAACTTCATCAACATTGGTTTCAAATTTTGGCACAAGGCTAGCAATTTCGAGGGAGGGGGTAAGTCGATTACATCGACCTAGTGAACAACTGGTACTATTTTATCCACCCCAAAAGGATGAAAGACAAAGTCGACATTTGAACTCAGAACGTAAAGTCGGAAGAAATGCTGCTTAGCATTTTTTCCGGTGCAGTAACGATTCTGCCAGTTCGCCCCCATAACCTAATCAATATTGACTTCATCTTCAAAGGAGTTGAGTCCGTCAAGGAGTGGGGATAGGTTAATAGGAACAGATAATGTTTCACATTGTGATAAAGCTTTACATGCGGAATCCAAGTTCGGGTAAATGATTTTGTGCCTGCTTTTTGAAGAAAACTCTTTAATACAATAAAAACTAAAATAGCAGTTTGTAAGGCGTTCTTTCTGTTCCCCCCAAACCATTGGCATTACAAAAAAGCATTAACGGCTCCTTTTTTTTCAGGCAATCATGCAAACCATTCGAACGTATAGATTTAATGAGATGCCTATGTCTTGGTCATCTAGTCGACAATCAAAATATAGGTTTATATTTTAAGATCTATTGAAATATTTCATCATTGTGATGTAGTTGTGAAGCTACCATAAATATAGCAAAAATGTTCTCGGGGATTTTTACATTCTGTAGCTAGCATACAGCATGTTAATAGTTTAATGAGGATATGTTACAATCTTAAAATAAAAGAAAATATATTAGTACAGACAATATATGAATCATCATATTTATGCTTTTTTTTAGTAAATATAAAAATAAGAAATGTAAAACATTTCAGCTGAATCTTAAATTATAAGGTAGGCAATGAACTGGAAAAAAAAATGTTTTTAATTCAAACAATATATGTGCTTAGAAAAACTATAAGCAGTTTCAAAATTAATGCGAATTAACTACACCTAAAATTATTTCTGACGAAAATTACTTGTTGACTTGTGCAATTGCTCACACAGATAAGAGCTGCCAAACAATGATGTCAGCATTTTGGCTTGGATAACAAAGTTAGGATATTTCCACTTGGACGAATATATTTTCTATGGAAGTCAAGCATCGACACATCTTCAGAAAGAAATTTCGATCTCACTATGTTTTTTTTGTTTTACTATTTTGCGTCCTTCACATTGTTGATTAGCTCAATGCCTTTCTTTTTTTTTTTTCAGGTATAATATATCCTGGTCTATATTATACAACGTGTTCTACTTTAAGGTGTTAAGCTAGTGGACCGGTACATTCATTCGTTTTGCGGTATTTAATTCCGGTTAAGTTTTGTTTTCAAAATCCCGAGGTCAATTTTGCCTTTCTTTCTCTCGGGTGTCGATAAAATCAAATAGCAATCAAATGCTGGGGTTGATTTAATCGACTGATAATGAGGTTTTGGAGGCTTCTTTAGGCAAGAAAATCGCTTTGTGCTACTGCGCTTCAAGGTGTAAAGCCCAATGACAAGAGTTTTCCTGTGAGGATCAAGTATTATTAGCTTTGAAAAACATAACAATGGCATAATGTCACAAAATTCTGCAATTAGCAGGATATGTAGCTGACCTCTCATCGTGCCCAATAAGGTGAGATTTAAATAAGACTTTATTATTATTTTTGCAGATAACACGACTACGCAGAGACCTTCTCTTTAGTTTGCTGTTTTACATTGTCCTTCACTTGCAACATGTTATGGATCTACTAAAATAAACGTCGTTGTGTATTTATATATATATTCTCAAACCAGGTATATGTAAATAAACATTTACATTTTTTGACGTAGTGAAGTGAAATGGAAATTATACAAAGAACTAAGTTATCCAACATAGGTTAGCCGTAAAAACAGCAATGAAGGCGGGCCGTGAAAGACGCTGGTTCAATTCCAGTGGGTGCTGACTGGCATTCTCCCCCATCTTCTTAGGGTTTTACCCGCTTTCATTGCTGTTTTTACGGCTAACATATGTTGGAGAACTTAGTTCTTTGTATAATTTCCATTTCACTTCAATACGTCAAAAAATGTAAATGTTTATTTACATATACCTGGTTTGAGACTATTATTATAAAGCTATATTCATAGCACTTACCTGTGATGGAGAAATTGTCAGTTAGCTCCTTAGTTTAGAGGTAGAACATTCCGCTGGAGCCGTGAAAGACGCTGGTTCAATTCCAGTGAGTGCTGGCTGGCATTTTTTACTATCTTCTTAGGGTTTTACCCGCTTTCATTGCTGTTTTTACGGCTGACCTGTGTTGGAGAACTTAGTTATATATATATATACACGAGTGAGTGGGCAAACGAAAGAAAAGAGCAGTCAACACATTTAGTAGGAGTTACATATATTATTCAAAAGAGTTTGATTGGCGTCCGTAATTACTGAGAGTTTCGCAGCCGCTAACGAGCGTCTGTCTCCTTCAGATTCTGGATCACGAATACAGAGGTTCACAGGAAGACAAGAGAGGCTACCGGAAGATAGGCTGCTATTGGTCAAGACGGGTCACATTGAATTATGTAGTCATAGATAGGCAATGCCAGAAAAAGAATGGTTATGGATGGAACACCTTTCATTATCATTGGGGAAATATTCAACAATCAATTAAAGAAGTTTGTATTGTTTTAATCTCAATAAAGTATTAACGCATTTTATATAAAACATATCTTTATATTTAATTATCTTTGGATCCAGTCCTTCAAAGTATTTTCAATAGAAATTTAATTATCAAACATACAGGCGCAGACACACATACGACGGGCTTCCTGACAGCGGTTTTGTCTAAGCAGGAGTAGCTCACCTTGATGTTGTGTGGATTGAAGAGCTTGTAGTAGTTATGGCCTCTGGAGAAATGCCTCTTAATAAACGACAGGAAGCTCCTAGCTATGTTAGTGGAAACTTCTAGGTTGAATGGAGGGTTGAACTAGATAACCTTTCCTTTTCTAGTCCTCTTCAGCTGCGGTGAGGGGGGTTTGGGTTCCTCCACATATGTGAGCTTCTCGGTGAACCTACACTTAACTAAATCATCATTGTAGTGAGGAGCGGCCCTGTTAAAGATCTCCCTGTCGGCCGAGAGCTTGGATATTCTTCTGCTAACACCTGAGATTAGGTTTCTAATTACGGCGGGGTGAGGTGGGGTTGGGGTTGGTGGTGGTTCGAGCTCCTATGGATGTATACAGTTTCCTCGTTGGATTTCCTGTAAGGGTAGTGCTTACCCATGTTCAGGTCTAAGGTCACGTCCAGGAAGTCGACGTGGTCAGGTTGGTGGTCACCATTATAGACAGGCCGAATTCCTTGAATATTTTTATTAAGTCTTTCCAGAACTTGTCCATGGCGTGGACGTTCCTATGGCTCGAAATTGCCAGGCCGTCGTTCTTAGAGACGGCCGACCCATGCGTTTCTTGAGGGTGTTCAAGATGAATAACACGACGAGGTCGGCGATCTCAGCCCCGTGGTAGCTCCCCATACAAATGTCGAATAGTGGATCGAGGAAATTGGGTTTATGGTCCTTAAGTGTAATGTGGGGAGGTCGCATGGCGAGGCGGTTCACACAATCCTCTATATTAAGGCGGATAGCTAGCTCCTTCGCTTCTGCGTTTATGTCAGTTTTTTGTATGTTTTGGTGATTGTGTTTGTGAGGAGTCTTGCGTGTGTAGGGATGCTTGTTCCATAAATGTTCTTTGTTTTGTCTGCGAGGATGTGTAGGTTCGGAGATTGCTTGATTTTGGCCGTGTAGTCATTTAAAGATTTGAGGAAGGGGTTATAGTGATGCCGAAACCTTACCTTCTTTATGATGTTACCAAGGACATGGTTACCAAACACCAAACACTAAACACCAACCTACAAAAGACATAGGCACTGTATCTCCTCCTCTGAAGACACTTTACCAGAAGCCCAGTCTATTTTGTGTAAACGTAAGTGTATTTCTTTTCTGTGTTTTATTTAAAGATGTAGTAAATAAATACTACCCGTAAAGTCAGGGTTCTTTACAATTCTTGTTAAATCCTGTTATGTCACTCAAATTTGTTATTTGGAATAATAACTCTAATATACTTTTATGAAGTTTATTTTAAGATAAATGAAAAAATACATATAAAGTATGTATAGAAAATATATAAAACATAAAATACACATAAAACAATCATTTACAAATAAAACAATACAAAATTTGTAAACATTTTTTGAAATATCTTTTCAATATATGAAACTTTAAAAAAGAAATATATTGTTTGCACCTATTTTTCGCTATTTTTGCGAGCAATTTAAAACATTTTAAAACTACTCTTTATTTTGACAAAATAAACGAATGGAATAATTAATCAGAATTTGTGTTTTCAGTTTCCATGCTGAGTAAGACTAACGCCAACCGTCTTTCTTGATTCACAGATGCTCTCAATTATAATAAGATAAATTTCAGATTAATGGAAGATCACTCACAGCTGGCAATTACAGTTGCAATATCGAGCTTTACTGAATAGTTACTCTGAAAGAAAATAAAAAAACAAAAACAAACATCTCCGCACTGAACGTACAGGCGTTATCCATAAGCCAACTAGACAGAGATCTTGAAAACATTTTTTTTCAATGAACGTATGACTATCTTGGCTCTCTTTTTAAACATGTTGATAATATCTAAGAAAACAAGACATGATTCAATGAGAGAATCGAAAGGAGTCTATAGACAGTAGCCCAAAGGCATCATAGTATGTTTTTAGTTCGTGGGTCGGCTGCATTTTTAGGCGTAAGAAAACATATCCTCAACGATCCGCCTGGTGTAAAGACACCTATTTATAAGCTAGTTATGGATAAGCGAGATAACTCGCACCGAGCCTCGCTCTGGAGCAGTTGACATTAATGTTTCGTAATTCTTGTGACTTATCAATACTAGCTTATATATAGATGCTTTTACACTAGGCGCATCGTTGAGAATATGTTTTCTTACGCCGAAAAACGCAGTCGATCCACGAACTAGAAACACACACACACCTTGCGTATGTGCGTTCAATATTGTTTATATCCCGCGAGCTGCTTCTAACTCATATTTGAATATATATACATATATGTATATTTTTCTGAAATGTCTTATCGAATGAAGTTTTGTGTACTAAATCAAACTTGTTGAACTGATTTTTTTTTCAGAAGATAAGAATTAAAATAGTTTGTTTTTTTTATGTTGTTTTTTGTTTGGAGGATTTATGGGAAGACATCAGCTGAAACTAAGTTCCAAAGTGAAACATTTAATAAAGAAAGAATATTTTAAAATCTCATTTTGCTTTGAAGATTTTTTGACAATATACATATATTTAGAATTAATCTTATGATTTTTATTTCTTAGTGAAATTTCTACAGACTGTTTTAAGAGACCATAAGATGGCATACTAATATCTATTTATAAAAGGAATATTACAGCTATTGAACTTCTTTTTTTAGTAGTTTAACTGATATTTTATTCTAAATTATTTATTCTGAAATTTAACTGAATATATTAATCTAAATTAGTTATTTCAGACAATTCTTGTTTTAAAAGCATTAATAAAAATGAATCAACTTGGTTGTCTGTAATTTGGTTGTTTATTGTCACTAGGTTTCAAACAAGGCTTTTGCAGTTCATTTATATGTCACAATATAATTTTGAATTTTAAGCTGATAGGCTTAAAAAGAGCTGATGATATTGTTTAATGCTAGTATCAATAGAACTCTTAAGAGATCTTTGGACAAACTAATTGCAGAGGAAAATGAAGTTAGGTTAGTTGAGGATGGAAAAAGAGTACTCATATGAAAATAAGTACAAATACACTATTTTGATTCTTTATTGGTTAAGAAACCTTATTAATTAGCACTTTGTTTAAATTTTTTGGATCAATCACTTAAAAGGTGATATTTAATATCTTCATTCCATGCTTGAATGGGTTGGATAGTTTGACAGGATCCAACAAGCTAGAGAAGAGTGCTGCTTTGACATGGTTTCTATGGTTGGATGCCCTTCCTAATATCAACCACTTTACAGTGTATTGGGGTGTATTTTTTTATGGCACTGGAACTAGTGAGATCACCAAGTAACTCATAAGACAAGACCCCTTGACAGAGTGAGTGTTATAATATTGAAGGAAGTAGCTTTGTGTTGGGTGTTGAATGGCTGAAGTATCAAACGTTAACAACCTAATATTAGGGGATTCTGAAATGTATTTTGGAATTCTTAAGTCTTCCCTATTTACCTAAATAAATAAAATACTTAACATAGCTCACTTTTGTTCATGTCTATAATCAATGGTTAAAATATAACATGACATCAACAGATTTTAAAGACTAGCATTTAGAAATATGGCTATCTATTACATTCTCGGAGTTAATGGCATTAATATATTTCCAAATGGGTTATTTGATAAATAATAATTGCAGTCACTCATATATGACAACCAGACCAGAAGAACAAAAGTTATAGTGAGAAAACTGAGAAAATACAAAACATGGTCTCTTAACTTCAACATTTATGGCAGTACTTCATTGAAGCTTTGTGTATCCCAGAGGTACTAGGTAATTTCCTCATCAGAAGTTCTCTATAACAGCTAAATGAAAATGTGGATTTTATGGTGAGAATATAATTCTGAATATAATTCTAGTCTATTTCAATATGCATTTTAAGATAAGATTCCAATGATTGACTCTTCTCTAAAAGAAGTATTTTCCTACTAATGATGCAGAAAATAGTTTCAAAGTATTTTATTAATGAACTCTTAAGTTCTTATGAGCAAATAGGAAGAAATAGTTAATATTAACTTACTTGTCACAAAAATGATGAGCTGAATCTTTTACAACTTCCACCTGGCCTATATCTGTATTGAAATATTTAATTCCTTCATGCTCAGTAGATCATTTATCAAGTGAACTAATTCAGTAGCACAACATTAAATTTCCGTAACATTTATTTATTGAAGTATATTCTTTATATCATATTGCCATATTATAAATATTCATTAAGCAAGACAACTTTTTGTCACTGGTTTCAAATATCTAACATTAAAATGATTTGAGAGAGATTGATGTTATTGAAGACTTGTTGAGCAACTGCTAAAATATTCTCTTGCTAGCTTGAGCAGTCCATATGTCACAGATATGTGTTTGGCATTAAAGATATCTGTCTATGCTTGGGAAAACTTTTTTTCCCCACTGTAACTAATATGAGTTTATATCCCAATCATACACAATTCCTCTGCTTACTCCTAACAGAAGTCTCTCGACAGTAATGCTCCACAAATCTCTATAAAATTATATGATGCTCCATAATTCTGGTATCTTAGAACACAGACCACTTTGCAAAGCAAGGGCTGTTTATAATGTTATAGTAGTCACATATTCAATTTCATACAACATCTGGGCTAATGTGCAAGGGAAAAGTCTGATCTGATGTTTCATCTGAGATGCTGACACCTGCCCACATGAGAATAACTCGACATTGAACTTTAAACAATTTTAATTTTATTATCATTACATCAATATTAATATTTAGTTCTAAAACTCATTGCATTTATTTATGTAACAAAAACCAATCATGGCTTCAGAGTGACACAACAATAACAAGTTACCAAAAATTGCTGTCATTAATTGTTAGTAATTCTAATAGACATTTCTTAACAAGGCAAGCAATTAACAGCTTTGCCCAGGACAGCCCTGACTGAGCAGACATTAACAAAGGCATGCCAGCCATAATCATCTCTTTTTGTATACCTATGACTATAACATCTAATGGACCTCTCTGTTAAGATGGTACAGCATTATTTGGAGGAATTTGGTTGTTATTTCTTACAGGTTAAGAGATTAAGTGGCTGCATATAAAGGTTTCCTCTTATATAGTAAAGTATACTATCCACAGATCTATGAGTTCAACATAGTCTCATTCAAAACTTGAAGGTCAGTTAGTAAAGATATAAATTGATCGTTACAGTAATAATACTGGGTGTTAATATAGTTCCTTTTTGTTGGTCCAACAGATGCCAATGTTATCAGATGTGTCTTTACTGTAGATACTTTACATTCCACTGGAATGCTGAAATGATTGTAATCATTTTTATTTATAATCTTACAATATATTTAAGGCTATCATGGATATTTGTAAATTTGCCCATTTCAATTTCATTGAAGAAAATGATTTTTATAGTTAGTTGCCCTTTCAGTTGCCAATTCTTCAACATTGAAATTAAAGTGTTAACTATTTATAGCTGTATCAAGATACAAATTTATGGCTAGCTCTGTAGGGCAGTACTGTAACTTCACATTCAATTATAAAACCGAAAGTTGAACATATATAGGGTTTTGTAATTTTAAATTCAAGGCACTACTAGTCAATATAAATATTATTTTTAGTGAAGTAGAATAAGAAAATGCAAAAAGAAAAATAATGAGAGTAATTTTTAGAAATTTAATTGTTTTACAAAGATAAATAACAATTTTTGTTCTTAATTATATTTACAATAATTTGTTTTGTTCATCTGAAAGAATTCAGTTACAAAAGTAAAAAAAAAAAAGTTCAATTTCGAAGTTATATACATTCACAAGCAATAAATTAAATTAATGGTAAATCAACACCAGAATTCTTGTACTTAACAGTATTCATGTTATTTTTGTAGATAACAAATGCAATAGGAATACATTATTGCCTAACTAGAGAATCTACGTTAAAACCTAATTATATAAATTTTTATTTTATTTCCATCACAACTGTCAAAGTGAATGTTATTTTCGGTATGCAGATCAACTAGGCTTAATTATTACATTGTGAAACTAAAACCACATTTTCTGTTACCCGACAGCACCAGTTACAAAACCATATAATAAAGTAAAATGTAATTTCTTTCTTACAACCTTATCTTTTCCGTTAACAATTCCACCAATAATCATGAAAGTAAGTAATTAGAAATAAATGCTGCCCTTATCACACAATTCTACAAGCCTAATACACTTTTTGAAATATTAGATTAGTTACTGGTAAGGCAAGTCAAGTCACAAATTAAAGGACATGGACAGCTCAGATGGTTTACACAGGAAAATGATAGCTAGGTTCTGCTATCAAGGTGACTCTATTAAAGTTTGTGTTGAAGATAATTATAGCATTACAGGAAAAGTTAGATTTGAGAAGAAACACATACACATGACTATCAGATCTGTTGGAAATAAACAGTTTCTTTTAGCATGCTAAAGGGATTATACATACATATATATATACACACACACAGACATGTATATGTACACACACGTATGTATGTATGTATGTATGTATGTATGTATGTATGTATGTATGTATGTATGTATGTATGTA
>JAOPUL010000001.1:61629142-61639394 GCA_027564515.1 Octopus rubescens | reverse complement strand
ATATATGCGGTCTCATAATAGTCTTTTTCTTTCATCACCTTAATTGTCTGTCTGTCTCGTCGAGAGTACATTAAAATCCGGCATTAAAAAAATTAAAAAAATGAATAAAAAGCAAAAAAATTAAAAATTAAGCGGCTGCATGTTTCTTTCATATCATATTTGTAATAACATCCTGGTATATTTTATTTTATTTTTGTTTTAATTATGTTTGATATATATATATATATTTTTTTTTTATTATTTATGATTCTTTACCTTCCGAGTTCGAATGCCACTATTGATGATTTTTGCTTTTCAGTCTTTCAGACCCAATGAAAGATTTGCGTCGTCAGGGTTGGGTCACAAGTCAGCACTGAACAAGCTGACCTTTGATTAAAAGTATTCAAGCCGTGACCTTACCCAAATTGTCTGTTTGTAAGCATTATGTATCCATGACTATATTATCCAAAATGTTCTTCCATGTTTAAGATGGAAGCTAGTGCATTGAGGGATATTCGGTTACTACTTCCAGCAGATTGAACTACCACGTACGAGCAGCCACGCTGCCTATTAAGCAAATAAACAAACAAATAAATAAATAAATAAGTCAGTTGTTTGCCTGGCTGGCAGTATAATTTGTGTAGTCTTGGGTTACCTGCCCCTGACATTAGTCTCACATTGAGCCGGTTCAAGCTGACAGCGCCTTCAATGGGCTTTTATGATAGGTTATTCTCCCAGTGGTGAGGCGGTAAATAGCCTAATTGCTTTGTGAGAAACATGACTGGAGAGGACACCTTATACGAAGTCCGGTGTGGCTCATCTAAGACGGTTTAACGTTCTATACGGTATTATTCCGGCAACTCCTGCAGCCAAACTAATGCCAAACGTAACTACAGCACAGTCCTATTAAGAACCACACCAGTGAAGCCGAAAAGGGGGTGTATTTTGGTGTCTAGGCAACCCAGGTCCGCCACACACCCATCCCAGCAGTGGTGTAGCTAGAGTATGTACCACACGGGACACGCCTTGAGTTTACCGCCTCTCCCGAGCCCCCAATCGTTCTCAGGTTTATACAGCAGGTCCAAAAGTGCCGCGCCCATGGGTGGATCGTCCGTTTGCCTGCTAAGCATATGTCTATTCAATCAGGTATAACCTGGGTTTAAACAACAACAACAACAACAACAACAATTCTTACATCTTTTTCTGCTCACTCATGAAAAACAAGACCCCGAAACAGACGAACTGTCATAGTAATAGAATTTTTGATTAATTATTATCGACGTGGACTTTCACTAATTTTCTCAAATTTCAGAAGTGGCGTCGGTGGAAATGGTTTATGGTATTTAATTACTTATGGTGTTTGGTATAATACGCAAGGAGTAGTACTTTTGTAAATCAGTCAACCGCGCATCATCAGACGCGGACAAGAGCACTAGTTTCTGACTACTAATTAGCTCTCACTTATGGCTCCCAGACGTCAGCGGTGCACACCAATTGTCACACTACGGCCCCTCACTTCGGCTAATGAGCAAAATTAAGTAGAGTTATCATCAATTTCGGAAGGATTGCTGCATAGAGGACGTCATACCTTAAGTGCATGAAGACTGAAATAGCAGATGTGGCAGAAGAACCTAATATGGTTAGTGGCTCAGAAGACATGAGAGCAAGATGTGTAGTACCTCTAGGGTACTCTGTTGGTGGAATACAGGCTTGTGGCGAGCCTCCATGGAAGGGATTGGAACCCTACAATGTGCATAGTTGAACCTGTAGTAAATCATGGATCTTAAATGGAGATCCTTGCTATTCAACATAATGACAGCAGATGACCCCCTGCCAATCGATCGATTTAATTACATCCCTTACGTTGCAATTCAGATCTTACTGAGATCAACATTGTCTTTCTTTTTTTTTTTCCTAATGTCGATAATATCAGAACGTAATGAGGTCGGCTAAATCTATTATGCCCTCTGTCCAAAGTTTTGGCCAATTATATATCGAGATCAATATTATTGATTACACTAATCCCACTCGCCGAAATTATGGCCTTTCAGGTTAATCTATGCTAGAAATCAATGTAAGTAATATTATTCATTAAACGTTCGTGGGGACATAACTGGCTACTCGTTGGCGGAGTCGTTCCAACGTCGGATAAATTGTTTTGCGGCAACCTTTCAGGCCCTCTGCTCTCTGAGTTCAAATCCAGCCACCATAATCTTTTTTAATCCTTTCGGCATAGTACCAGTCCTATACTGAATCGATTCTTTTCTTTCTTTCTCTCTATCTCTACGACTCCATCAGGAGTTGAGAGCCCAAGATAAAGCAAGTGGTGATATTGTTGTTGTTTAGACCCAGGTTACCTCTGATCAATCATGTCTTTTTAGGCTATGTAAGTCGGCGTAATCTAATTTGTCTTTTTTCATTTGATTACTTTCATGTCAACCCTAATGGTCAAAGGTATTCCAGCCATGACCATCACACCTCTTAGTAGTTCGTAGGACTACATTGTCCAATATGTCCTCTCCTATTTTTAGGATAGTATGATATGATATGAGAGAGATTTTGGCAGCTCATTCTAGCAGGTCGATCTACTACCATGATTGTCATTATCAGTGAGTTGTGCCACAGTGGCAGAATCGGCGTCGGACGACATACTTGTGACTTTTAATTACGATCCTTACATCGAAGTTCTGGAGCCTCTATGTAATTGCTGTACACCCTAGAAAAAGCAAGCAAATCTTCTTTAAATAACACCTTGCCATCTTTAAAAATGAAAAATCACATTAGGCAATGTAGTACTAGATATACAAAAAGAGATAACAAGCTAGAATGCTTTTGATCATAAACCTGTTGGATCAGGGCCGAATTTGGTTCCAATGATATAGGCTCTGTCACTTTCGACGATGAGCATTCAGTTGTTAAATTAACTGAACTTACCTACTCGTTAATTTAATGCGTAAATGGCTGAGGTTTCCTCTGACATGGTGCAGCACTGTATTGAGAAGCCTTAATGTGGTCACCTGACCTGCTAAAATTATCTGCCAGATCTCCCTCAATTCTCACTTTACTGGCTTAAAAAATAAATGACCCATTCGATAATGTAGTCTTATTTATACATATATCTGAGGAAGAAAAACCCCAGACAAGATGATCATGGTTGGAATGATTTTAATTATAGACCTGCTTGGGTCAGCTATGACCTGTGGCTAAACAACGATAACAACTATTTTTATCTGTTTCCTCTGCTTCCTATAAATAGCAGCCAAATCTCCATCATACCACAGCCTTGCGTCTTGATATAACGTGCCCTAGATCTCTTAACATGATGGCATGGTCTAGGTTGGACTGTCTTTAACCCTTTAGCGTCCAGGTTACTCTGTCAAATGTAATGCCTATTTATTCACATTGTTTTCAAATAATCTTGCATTATCTCTATAGCTTTTAGACGTTGATGGTTTGATTCTTAATTTTTAAAATGACATTGTAAGGTAGGTGTGAGAGGGCATATCTGGCTGGTTTGAACATAAAACAGGTTAAATATTTGTGCTGGATATGGCCAGTTTAAAGAGTTAATCATATGTAATCTCAAGCAAGATTATCCTGGAGTAAAACAACCAAATAAGGTGTTACTGACAATTGGACAGTGTCAGACAATGAATCGATATTACTCTTCAAACACTGTGCTCTCATGTTGGCCATTGTGTTCATTATACTTTTCACGCTTTCTCGTACTACATGACTTTGCTATTTGACTGTTTGGTGTGGAAATTGTTGTAACAACAAACAACTTAAGAAATGTTATAGCAACACCTACGTATTCAGTACATATAACAATTAATGTGTTAAGTTTTCCTAGAAGCAGAAATTCTTTAAGAAGCTTAAAATTTACAATCACCCACCTACAACACCCAGACAAGAATGAGCATAATTGTAACGTAAATATGAAAATATAACCAATATGACATTTATTTACAAAATACAAAAAGAAAAAAAATAATTGAGATTAAAAAATGGGAGGGGGGGGGGCAAAGCAGCGGAGAACATGAGGGAAGGGCGATGGGCCACATACCCCAGAACAGGAAGGTTTAGTAGCAAACACACGCGTCACATATATGACGTATTTATAAAGTAATACACGAAAACGCACAAAATATGTGTTGAAAGTCAATGAATAAGAAAAATAACTTTAAATTTTGATACAAGGCTAACAAGTTTAGGACAGGTGGATAATCAATTACTTCGATTCCAGTGCACAACTGGTACTTATTTTATCGATCCCGAAAGGATGAAAGGCAAGTTCGACCTCAGCAAAATTTGAATTCAGAACGTAAAGAGCCAGAAGAAATACCGCTAATCATTTTGTCCGACGCACTAACGATTCATTATTATTATTCATTAAGACTAAAGGCGGCGAGCTGGCAGAATCGTTAGTACGCCGGGCAAAATGCTTAGCGGCATTTAGTCCGTCTCTACGTTCCGAGTTCAAATTCGCCGGGGTCGACTTTGCCTTTCATCCTTCCGGGGTCGATAAAATAAGTGCCAGTCGATTTCCCCACCCCTCAAAATTTCAGACCTTGTACCTATAGTAGAAAGAATTATTGTTATCTTTATTATTCATACATTTATATATACATGAGTTTTTTTTTTATGCCTGTTTATGAGAGAAGGGAGGAATTCAATATATAAAAAGAAACCCAGGTATTGGATGCGAAAATATCGACATTATTTATGATTACGAAAGAAAGCTAAACGAGATCTGCATCTAATGGCCCTCGAAATAGGAGTGGATCTGTCATTATGAATAGAGTAAAATACGTTGATATTTATATTTCGGTTCCATCGAGTTTCTTGCTATTATTTCCACGGCTGTCCCCCCAATGTTTGAAATTCAACCCATAAGACGCTAGATCTTTCTGCATCAGACAGTTTATTTCAATGTAAAGGAACTGACGGTGTAAATTTAGAAGTCATGCAGCGATTTATTTTCCTTTCGCCGCCTTCCCTCTTCCCTCCTATCTCATTTTCCTCTTCCCTGGTAGCAATGATGTAAAGCTTATAAATATATTCATTTAATACATGACAGAATATGTTTCGTGGCATCGTAACATGGGAACTATTCGTCATTATATCGTACTATTTTTATCTAACATCTAACAAAAACAAAAGAAATCAACGTCATAATTCTGATAGGATTTTATTCTTCTTTATTAATTGTTTTTCTTTCGCATTAAACCACATTCTGTCAGTGTGTGAATTACACGCCGGCTGAAAAGTAGTTACACAGAGAATCTGTCGACGCCTGCTACATAGACACAATTTGTAAATATTAATTTCAAATTTTGGCACAAGGCCAGCAATTTCGGAGGAGAGTGTAAGTCGATTACATCGATACCTCAAGTGCTCAACTGGTACCTTTTTTTTATCGATCTTGAAAGGATGAAAGGTAAAGTCGACCTTAGCGAAATTTGAGCTCAGAACGTAAAGACGGACCAAATGCCGCTAAGCATTTTCTCGGCGTACTAACGATTCTTCCAGCTTACCACCTTATACAATTTGTAAATATTAACTAGATAAATACAGCCTACAAAGTCATGTACACAAATCTTCTGTTATATTTGTTTTGTACAAAGAGTCTGTAGGTAGTAACTGAAGAAATGCAATTTTTACAGATGTTAACTTAAAATAGTGACACCTCTGTCTATAGATATTAGTTACCTACACACTAACTATATCTATATAGTTGTATAGAAAGTAGCGTGTACTATGTAGAGGTAAGTAAATGTCCAATAAACATTGTTGTAGTTGTTCACTAGACATTCAGTCTCCCAAACAAACATGTGTAAGTATCTAGATTTTATGTGACATTTTAACGAGTACTATCGTTGACGCTAGCTGACCTTAAACTAAAAAATCTTAATAGTCGTTAAATGTATATTGTTGTTGTCATCATTGTTTAACTCCGGGTAGCCCTACAATCAAAATAAGTATGGTAGTAGCAAAAAATATATTATCATAAATGTAGCGTATATGTAATTGCCGCGCGAAAAAAGAACAGTTATCAACTTTTCGTGCACAGGCACTTTGTCAAGATAAAGAAAAGACAGTCCATATACTGTTATACAAGAGTAATGACAATAATGGACGAAGGAAGTAGATAAATTGATAGGTGATAGAGTCAAGGGAAGTGGAGATGGATGGTAGACAGAAATGTCGGACATTCACAAAAGAATAGTTAGCAGCAGCTGTAGCAATAGAGTCAAAGTGTATGTTATTCAGCGTGAGTATGTGAGTGAGCGTAACAGTATGTATGCGTTGGTGTGTGGGTGTGTTGGTCAAGTAGTGTAAGTATGTGTGTGTAGTGGGGAGCGGATGGAAGGGATTTAGAAGAAATATAAACAGTCGTTGATGCTACAGAGAGACGACGGTACCAAGTTTGAAAATAAGTGGTTGTTCCCGAAGTAGTCTAATGGAAGGGATACTATAGTGCTAGAGTAAGCCAAAGACAGAACGATGGATGTAATAGTGGCTCATAGAGCTGAAAAGGTAACTATAGGTTTTCGGAGCCTGAGGTATCGTGATCCACACCAAATTCTTCTGTTTCTGTATTTTACTCAATGTTCAAAATGTTTCAGCCACAACCATCCAATCTTATTTTCAGATAATGTGACCAGCAACCATTTTAAGTTAGTAAAGTAAGGTTTAATGGAAATTGTTGTTGTAGTGTCAGTACAATTTATGGCTCTGGTCACGACCATATAAGCATAGTATAAGTTGTAATTTTAACAGAAACAATAACAGGTAAAAACGAAGGTGTTTATGAATCTTATTTTCTTTATTACTCATGCGTATTGTGTAGAATAATTCCCGCCACATTTTTATTTTCAAATTTTGCTTGTGTGTCACATTTACTCTCGAGAACTCTTCCACGAACAATTTTCTTGATTTCCTATGAGTTACTGAGAAAGAGTTTCTGTATATTTGCTCGATTTATTCAATATAGCCAACAAATCTTCTTCAACAAACATTTTACCAACAATGAAATGAAGACTACATGTTTTAAGTAGTAAATCTTGAAGCATGTATGATACAATAAAGAGAAGTTGGTAATAGCGAGAAACGTTGATCGAAGGGTTCGATCTATTAGCAACCTTTATCCACTCACACAATCCAACTACAGCAACAACAGCAAGAACAACTGATTTCAGAGATAAGTGTGATTTTCAAAGAATAATGTATTATGCTATTGCATTTACTTCACAAATAACTGATCCTTTGAGAGAATATTTAAGTCAACAACCCACTGGATTATAAATTAACCATAAGATAAACAACACGATCGCTCAACCTTCTCATCCATCCGTTTTGGATGGATGAACATTAAATAATGTAGACCTGTTTACACTACACCTGAAGAAAAAAGGAGAAACTCACAGATATAATGCCATTGATCATATGTTCCTTACAAAGTACCACTGTATATCAGAAGGTGAAAATTCCCCCCGTGGAGACCTGCAGCCTGACAGAAATGAGACCCGGTCCAATGCGTAACTTCTCGGTAAGTAACCTTGTTAGCTGGCCCACTGTCTCTTATCTTTTTCTGTTGTGGCTTATAAATGGTACCCCAGTGAGTACAGGATTACAAGATCCGATTGATTTTTAGATGGTCTACGTATTTTAGATCATTTTAGATGGTTTGATTTTAGACGGTTTGCTCTTCGCCTTCCCACAAATAAAAGAAATGTAAATGTAAATGTAACAAGGAAAGAAAATAGGAATCTCCTTAAATCCTCTGAACAATTCTTCCTCCTCTTCACAGACATTCATGGACTTCAGTACGGCTTAGTTCCCACCCATTACCTCCCGCTAACGAGAAAGCCAACGAAAAGAGCCTCTACGTAGTTGTTCAACTTGACAGAGCAGTCAGAGTCACACCCTATCGTCTTAAGGAAGGACTTCCCGAATAATGTGATCCTAGATACTGTATCTTAAAAACATAAATATGGGGTGATTATGGATCGAACGCTTTAGATCAAAGGCATGTTCAATTAGAGTTGATCTGGGGCTAAACAATAACAACAACAACAATGCACAAACTACTCCTCTCATTCCTCTCTCGTTAAACAAATATCTCGTCTACTCACAATATTTTTAGGCTATAATGTATCTTCTAATTTTATTCCGAAATATAATTTCTGCGTGTACGTCTAATCTACTCTCTCATCACTCACCTTTCTCACCTGGACGTCAACAATAAAGAACTCCACTTATTTTGACTCTCAAAATCTATTTCTTTATATTCATATGCTCTATCTCACAACCCCAACTCTTCCAATCATCAACATCTCTTTGACTATCTTACTTCTAACATTGAAAACAGCTATCTCACCTCATTTCTCTATTAAGTCTTCGTACTTATAACTTGAATCTACACAACTCCTAACAGAAGCCGAATCCTTTATCTATCTAGAATCTCTGTATTAACTAGTCCTCAGAACACTGGTACACCAAATAGCCCTGAGCTCTTCCCCACTCCCAGATCCAGTCTTTTGTCCAGAAATTACTAACCCTGCGTCTATTGAATCGTTTGATCACTGCTTAATGGACACAGCATACCTCATAACTTCCTTCCATACAATAAAGGATCTAAGCGATGGCAGTGAAATATTCCCCAAATTACATCCTATTGTTTTTTAAACAAGGATACATTGATTACTTGGAAGGACAGAGTAATTATGACAGGAAACCGTTTGAACATGATTCTGTTCGATCAGGATTGACCTAGGGAGAAGCTACCACTAACACACCACCCTCAAGTACCTTTCAGTTGACTAGTCAGAGCTCTGCTGGTTCAATGATGACTACCTATGATAGCAAAAGTTTCAGCTCAAGCTGAGATAGCTAAGCGAGTAACCGAAACTACCCTCCTATGCATGTCCCTATACATTCCTCACATCACTAACCCCATCACACTCCAAGTGGATTACCCGTTGCTCTGTTGTATAAATAGGGCAAAGAAAATTACTTACATTTCCTGATGGAAGGCATTCATCATCACCAACTGAAATGCAGATCCCACCACTGTAATATATGCAAGACTACAATGAGAAAAAGAAATGGTAGTTCTGGGTATCTCATCGTGGCAATTATTTCGAATCCTTTGTCAAGTGATCCTTAACTTTGTATAATCTCCTTACCCAATATAAAGGTAACACTCAATAGCACTCTTGTTGAAAAAGCCTCTACACGTGTTGCCCATTGCACCCATTCAACAAAAATTCCTCCCAAACTCTCTTTCTCGACTCTCATAATCTCATCACCTCGTATAACAGTAGCCACGAGCACAAATTACTCCAAGTTACCGACCCAACTGCGGCCTTTCCATTACTTTTGACCATCACACTTCATGCCTAGCTCCTATTTTCACAAACCCTTTATCTCTATCCTCTCTCTCTTTCTCTCTTTCTCTCTCTCTCTCTTTCTCTCTCTCTCTCTCTCTCTCTCTCTCTCTCTCTTTCTCCCGCTTCAGTGATCACCCGCGTAGGTTCAATAACGCTAGATTTACTGGAGACTTACTTTTCTATATCATTAACCCGTGATCGCTCTCACTTGAGAATTTTTAGTGAAAGCAATGTTTTTGCACTTGACATTAAAAAAAGGATTAGGGTTGGTATGAGAACTTCAGAGCGAAGTGATTAACTATGGTCAACATTTGTTTCTCATTTATTAAATCGGAAGCTTACTGTCAGATCGCACCATTAAAGTTTGTCATCGAGTTTCTCTTACTCTTACATTCTATAAACTTCGATGTACCTCCAAGGTCCGGTTATGCCTCCCACACTATTTCTTTTTATCTGTTTACAGCCAAATTTAACACACTTTTATGCAAATGATACCACTTTTCACTCCGATTTCAATTCAAAGTTGAAGTTATTTTCATAATTATCATTTCTTGGATAGTGGATCTATGGTGATCGTTAGAGCGCCAGACAAAATGCTCTGTGGCATTTAATTCGGCCCCTTTACGTTCTGAGTTCAAATACTTCTAAAGTCGACTAGCCTTTCATCCTTCCGGGGTCGATGAAATAAGTTCCAGTCAAATCCTGGCATGGTATAATCGACTATATCCACCCAGCCTCAATTTTAGGTCTTGTACCTGTTAGCAATATTTACTGCAACGCCGTTTTTTTTTTTGCTTGTTTTCTCGTACTTGTATTTACAAACATTCCTTCTTCTTCTACATAATCATCATCACCACCACCACCACCACCACCACCAC
>JAOPUL010000001.1:61505366-61523825 GCA_027564515.1 Octopus rubescens | reverse complement strand
TCATCCTGTTGGTCAAAAAAGTCATCAACAGCAGATATGACATCATCATCACTGCAATACTGGTTCCCAGCCAAGTGATTTTTCATGTTGGGGAACAAATGATAGTCAGATGGGACCAAATCAAGAGAATAGGGAGGGTGATCAACCAGTTCAAAGCCACAGTCATGTACAGCAGCCATTCAAATCAAGGACTTGTGTGCTGGAGCATTGTCCTGATGAAACAAGATCCCTTTCGTCAGTTTTCCTGGCCATTTGGTCTTGAAAGCCTTTCATAACTGCCACAGCAAGTTGGCATAATACTCTCTATTGATGGTATGGCCTTTTTGAAGATAGTCAATAAACACAATGACTATATTTTTGGGATGCCTTTTGCATCCCAAAAGACTGAAAAATTCTTTATTCATTGTAGGCAGATGATTTCTTTTAACCTAGTATCAAGCAGCAACTAAGGAACCTGTCATCACAGGAAACCCTGAAACCTCTGCATTGATTGTCTTGTGCTACTGGTGAAAAGTCATGGAAAATTCCATTGATCATATGATTGCAGCTAACATACTATTGGTCAGAATTCAAGGCAAGTCATCTGATGTGCTGTTACTGAGCTAACGCAATTTCAACTTTAAACCCCACTACACTACTTTATATATGCTGGTTGTAGGCCTACCTGTATGCTGGCCAACTGTGGGTTTAATGAGTTGTGGCTGAGTTTGAGTGATTAGCTGAATTTTGAATTTAAAACATAAAATGCCAGAACAGACACTGCAAACTATTTCATCTGGTACTCTAACAATTCTTCCAATCCACTGCCCTAAATTGATACTTCATTTATTGGACCCCTAAAGGATGAAAAGCAAAGCTAACCTTGGTGGGATTTTAAATCAGAGCCCAGAGAACTGGAATTAATACTGCAAAACATTCTATTTTATTCTTAAATAAACTCTTCCAATTTACTCCCTATAAAAGTAATCAGTCAGTTTAAAAGAAAGACTTGATAAGTATTAAAAGGACATTAAATTAAAAACAACTTTCTATTACTTTAAAGGATGCATCATAAAGAAATCGGAATTGACAGGCTATGACCCTGTAAAAAGCTGGATCTTTAGTGGGGTTCAGTACATACGAGTAATTTAGATTATGCCTTTAATTTTTTTTTGTTTTTCCTAATTTTCAGCCTCTGGTAATGCATTTGGCTAGTGTCAACTTACGAATGAGTTTGCAGCAATCTTTGGTAGCTTCAACAATCAATGCAGCTAAAGCTCTGGGAAAGTCTACAACTCATGGAAGTTTGGTTCCTGGAAAAGTTGCAAATTTAGTTCTGGTAGAAGCATCAAGGTAAGAGCAAAATTTTGGTATTCAAATGTAATGTTGATTGAATCAACACAACTAAACATTTTCTTTTCCTAGTAAAGAGTCACCAATGTCCAATTTGGTAAAATGCCAAGCTGAAGGCTCATTCATTCAAATCATGTGGCATTACAGTTTTGACAGGCTGTTGGACTGTCAGTTAAGAGTTGGTGATTTATATTCTTTTATCAACACTGCACAATATATGTGGCCATGACATGTATCATACTGATATAAGCTACATCTTAAGAACATGATAACATGATATCAGTTAAGATTAAGAAGTTTTCTGTTTACTTGTAATACTCATTTGTGGTATAACTTCTTTGTCAGACCAAATTGCTGTAGACCAGAAATGGGTAGCTCTCATCCATGAGTGAAATTTCACTCACATTCAAATAACTAAGTTCTCCAAATATCCATATGGAAAAAAAACTGTTCAATTCTAATGACTAAAACAGTAATTTGATCTAAGTTACATACCTATGAATTTGTAAAATTAAACATTCATTATATTCCTCAGCAGAGATGGGCCTTCACAGCTTCTTATGCTCTTTCAATTCACTTTTGATAGCAAAAAGGTTTTCTTTTATTACTCTAAACAAACTACATTATGATGAAGTTTAAGTGGGTCCTTGCAACTCATCCCCAGCAATATATTATTCTTGAAGACATGCCAAAAACAATAGTCTAATGACTTTTCTCAGAGTTATGATTTCAATAAATTAACCAATGGAAACAGAGTTTAATACACATCATCAACCTGATAAAATTTCTGATTTTTGTCCTGTATTTTATAGAATATGGTAATATTTTGTCTAATCAATTCTCTTCTTTCCTTACAGATGGGAACACTTGATCTATCGAATGGGCTGTTATTCAGACTTGATAAAATATGTTATTGTTCATGGCAATGTTGTTGTAGATAAGTGCAATCCAAACCTTCCAAAGTAGAACTTAAACATTAATCACACTTGCAACCGTTTGTTAGACAATGGAAGGTAACAAATATAGAAAGCAACTTCACAAACATTTCCAAAAATATGGAATTAGTGAGGAGTCAATGCAGATTTCAACAGACTTAAAATTACACCAAATTGCTGGTTATGTCCTTAAAATAAATCCTGCTTCTCAAACTAGTTAATAAAAATAATAAAGTTATCAAGCAAATTTGCCATTGTTTTCAAGTTTGAAATTGTTGATTGACTGAAACTAATTAACCAAAAATTTGCTTCCATGATTAAATTTAGCAAAATAATAAATCAGTTCAGTCATTGAAGTAAGTAACATGATTTAAGAACAATTTCTAACAAGGGCCCATGGACATACATTTTGAGAAAAATGGAACAGTTGATTAAATTGACTTAAGTAATAGATTAATACTTATATTAGCCCACCCTAGAGTATTGCTTTTGCATCTGGAGCGGTGCCGCTGCAACCACTGATATTCTAAACTGCATGGCTACCCAACTGATTAGCATAGAGACAGTCACCAACACACTCAGTCTCTGGTCCACAGATGTACTGTTTCCTCTCTCTTCCTTTTCTACAACTACTATAATTGCTTGTACTCCTTGGAGCAGGCTGGACACATACCAACTCAAGTTTCTCTAACTCACTTGTCTCTCCTCCTTTCATCACCCTTCTGGTATTCAATCTTCAAGAGCCGGCTCTAATCACTATGCCCAGTTCGTCTTTCCCAGAAGAGCAACTATCTCTATTCATATCTTTCCCACAGGTATTGATGTACAAAGGTTCAAGAGGAATACAAATAGTAATAAACCTAGGAGAGCCTGCAAAGGTAATAAGTACAGCCCCTTCCTTTAGACCCAACAAGTACAAAAAACTCTGGAAGGATGGTAGGCAAAATCATTTTTGGTAGCATTTGAATTTAGATTGCAAAGAGCTGTAACATAAAGCATTTTGTTTAATATTGTATTGATTCTGCCATTCCATCACCCTAACATAATTTAATAAATGCATTACATAAAGAAATATGTGTTTGAAAAGAACAGCATATTTTCACTAAGTTAATATGACATCTTCAAGGGCTTTGAAGTGTATTTAACAGCCAAGTCTATGAACAAAATAACATCTCAGGAATTTTGATGTTAGGAATAATCTAAAATCCTGCTTTTGTGAGTTCATTGTATCTTCGTAATCATCATCATCGTTTAATGTCGTTTTTCATGCTGGTATAAATTGACAGGATCCAGTGAGTCACAGGGTTGCATCATACTCCATGTCAGCTTTGGCATGGTTTCTATGACTGGATGCCTTTCCTAACACCAACCACTTTACAGTATGTACTGGGTACTTTTTGCATGCCACCAGCACTAGTGAGGTCACCAAGTAACTTGCAAGACAGGAAAGGACAAGAAAAGGGGGGAAAAGGAAATGGAAAAAGCTCTTTCAACTCAATTTGGAGGGAGGGAGTATTTAAGGTGGAGAGATTGCTTTATGCCAAGGACATGCAGAGATGTCTTATAGAGAAAATACATAACTATCCAATATTGTATAAGGGGTATTGTATAAAATCTATCATCAAATGTAGTGGTTAAATGAATATTTCAGAGTATGATATCCATCGAAGTATGAAATTGGAACAACTGTGGTTGTGATGTTCCTTATTTTGTTTATTTTTATGGTTTTTACTCTTCAATAGACTCTACAGTAAATGGTTCACATATTATTGGGGACACAGAAGTATTACAGTGTGTAATGAATAATACATCAACATCATAAATAGCAAGGAAGATTACAAAGATAATGGTTACTGTCCCTTATTCCCAGACTAAATTATTTTTTAAAATATACCTTAGGAACCAAAATGATGTTTTGTGAGTTTGTCGCTTATCACACATCCTGCTTTGTCTAAAGACATGATATTCAAACTTCAAATATGTTATAGTAACTCTTCATGCGATAGGTGATATTTTATTAGTTCCCCAGTTTTAATAGCCACTCACACACCATTCTGTTTGCCATTTTGGTTACGTAAATAGAATAGAAACATCCACGAGCTCTTGGGTTTGACCCAGGCAGGATGTAGCAACTTGACACTACTCTTTCCAAATGAATTTTCTCTCTCAATCAGTTATCCTCACTATGAAGCACGTTTTAACAGAACAGAACACCAAAAGGTGTGATCTCCTTATATGAGATATATTAATAACACTATTTACACTATACATACATCAATTCTCTTGTACAAATATAACCATGTGCATAATACCTTTGCTTCACACACATTTAAATAACCTGATTGTTTCATTGATGTTTCATATGAGAGATTGTTTATTGTCTATGAATGACATCAGGGTCGTCAAGTAACTTGCAAGGCAAAGACCTCTTAGTTGAGAGAGAGAGAGTGGAACTAAGAGAAGTGGCTATGTGCCAGGCAAGAGAGTACAGTATGATAGAGGGACGGAGATAGTCATCTTACTATAGAGGAGATACTTGGCTACTCCAGTAGGACAAGGAAAGTGGGAGAGAGTTAGGGAGAAAGATAAAGGGACAGCCAGAGTGAGAGAGAGAAAAATAGGTGGCGTTGGAGAAGTATTATGGTCTACCCACAGGGAACAGTAGGGGGTGTGTGAGTATAAGTAACACAGAGGGGATAGAGAGGGATGTTCCATGAGAGTGTGAGGGTATATGTTTAGGGATAGGGATGACATAACTGTAGCAAGTGATGGTGAGGCATATTGGCGAGGCTGGGAATGGAGTAAGGAAGATATGTGAGGTATGGAGAGTGTGCAGATAGGTACATGAGAATGGAGGGGCCTGCAGTGGATGAGGCACGTGAGGAAGAGTGGAGGGAAGGGGGAGCCTGCAAGTGTTGGGAAGAGGGGGTTTTGACAGAAGTCAAATAATGTGTGAGGTGTGTGTGTGTGGGGGGGGGCATGGCTGAAAAGGATATACAATAAAAAAAATTAAAAAAAGAATTTATTTTTTACTGTATGCAGTGAATGCTTTATATGCTCTTTGTTCTCAGTTTATATTCACAATCTGTGCATGAAAATATACTGTTTAACTACTTTGAACTCTAATGATCCTTAAACTGAAGGAATATATTTTCTGTTGGCACACTAATATATGTAACTTTATAGTTGTTATATCTGCACATCCTTAATTTTTCTACAATTTCCTCTACTGATTGCTCTAGATTTTCCACAATTTGAAGCAAGAGCTTCCCCATTACATCGTCTTTAATATAGTTTAATGTAATTTATATTAATGCTAGTATGCCTTCTCTTTAATATGAACAAGCCCACATGCTTTGCTTCCCCCCCCTTCATCAATACTGTCTCTGTCCTGAAAATATGTATATCTTATCTTTTACATGATAATTTGTATATTTCATTCAATGAAGGTTGTTTTTGGCTTGTTGAAAATCAATATATCTTGTTTCCATCATAAGATTTTATTTCTGTCTCACAAAAATCATGTGGCTCACTTGCTTGCGATGCGACCACTCTTTCCCACCCCCACCATCTATACTGAAAACCTTTCTTCTGTTCTGGAAACATTTCTTCTGTCCCCTGTCCTTCCACCCTCCTCGCTTATACCTGTACTCTATCAATGACAGTATTACAATATAAAAGATATAAAAGGCATAACTAATATTCTTTACATCACATCGAAAATGTGACTTAAGGATACTTACCAGTTAATTAATCAATTAATTATTTTTTATCTTTGTCTAAACCAGTGGTTCTCAACTGGGATCCATATGGCCCTTGGGGGTCTTATAAAATTTTGTTAAAATTTATCTGCAATAAATTGGTTATCCTTCTACTATACACAAAATATTTTTTTATACAATTCCTAATAATATTTAATTATAGAAACATAATAGGATTTTTTAAACATTGAATGGTTAGGAAGGTCCATTCGAGTAAGATAGAAATCAAAGGGGTCCACAGGTAAATAATGGTTGAGAAACACTGGTCTAAACAATTGTTGCATACCATACCCTTTACTGGTAGATGCTGCAAGTGTGGAGCAAATGAATGATGGTAAATTAAATGCAGAAACGAACAGATATTATATGCCTGCTGGTAAATGCCCTGCAAACCTTTTCAGATGCTAAATGCTGTCCCCCATCTCCCTTTTCACTTTTGTCACCCTTTCCGCATCCTTAGAGTTAGCAGTCATTGTAGACACATTGCGAGGAAGGTCTGGTGATATTATTGAGATGCTAGAACAGAGGTGTGTAGGTGTGTGTTGCATTCAAGAAAGTGGAAGGGAGCCTCAGTCAGGTTCATCACAGGTATACAATCTTATGGGAAGGCAATAGTGATGGGGTAGGTGGTGCAGGTTTAATTCTAGCTGTGAAATGGGTGGGTAAGGTGACTGGGTAGTCAGAGTCTGTGATAGGATATTTATGCTTAGACTAGTTTAGCAAAGTAGTATAGTAACTATTATTTCTGCCTATGCTCCTCAACCAGAACTGCTGGATGAACAAAAGGATAGATTTTATGATAGCCTTTGGCAGAGTACATCAATTACAAATGATAGTGACATTACTTTCGTGGCTGATTAATTCAATGGGCATGTTGGGCAGCATCCAGGTGGATTCCATGGTGTGCATGGAGGCTATGGAGTTAGTTCCTGAAATGAAGAGAGAACAAAGCTACTGGAGTTCTGTGATGCAAATGACCTAATGACCTGCAATAACTTGATAACCTATCAATCTGGTGGCCACACAAGCCAGATTGTTACATTCTCACCAGAAATTGGCATAGAGAGTTGCTCATAAATGCAAAGGCCATCCCAGATTAAGAATGTACTCCTCAACATAGGTTAGTCATTTGTGACTTCAGACATCGGGCTAGAAGGATTCCAACAAGCAAACCAGTCTGCAAAAGGAAGATTTGGAAGCTTAAAGATCATTTGAATAGTCAGAGATTTAGAGACATGTAACATAGAGGACAACTGGAAGTTTCTACGAGACAACTTACTGAGAGTTACAGATCAAACTTGTGGCAGTTGTAAAGTCCCAACAAGACCTAGGATGACATGATGGTGGAACAGAGAAGTAGACAGGGTCATAAGAGAGCGAATAAACAGGCTTGGAAGGTCTGGAAGAGTGGGAGTAGCAGAGAACTTTACCAGCAGTTAGAAGAGAAGCTAGGTTATAGGTATATTTAGCAAGGGGAGAGGTAGAAAGGAAGAAGTTTGCCAATGTTCTGTGGTGTGAGAACCAGGAGCTTGTGATGATCCAGACTGCAAGACAGTGTGTCAGAGAAAATCATGATGTAGGATTCTGCAGAAAAAAAAGGCATGGAAGAGCCACTATGAAAGGCTGCTAAATGTGGAGAATGCATGGGAGGAGAGTCTTCCTAATGTGGACCCAACAGAGAGACCAGCTATCCAAGTAGACAACATGATAAAGCAATTACGGATATGAAGACAAGGAAAGCCCTTGGCCCTTCAGGAATTACTGTTAAGATACTTAAAATACCTGGTGGATGGGATATGACCTAGTTACCTGTATAGTTGTCCAACAACTGGTGTAGCAGATTTATAATTAACTGCTACAAAGATAAAGAAGATGCCTTAAACAGAAGTAATTACAGCGGTATCAAATTGCTGGACCAGGTCATGAAAATTACAGAAAGAGTCATAGCTCGACTAATTAGGAAAAGAGTTAGCCTGGATGAGATGCAGTTTGATTTTGTGTTAGGGAGAAGCACTACTGATGCTATCTTCCTCGTAAGGCAACTGCAGGAGAAGCATTTAGCAAAAAATAAACCACTGTACTTGGTATTTGTTGATATAGAGAAAGTCTTTGACAGGGTCCCTCGCTCCCTTATTTGGTGGGTGATGTGGAAGTTAGGGAGTAGATGAGTGGTTGGTGAGAGCTGTCCAAGCTATGTAGAGGGATGCTGTCAGTAAGGTGAAAGTCGGCAATGAGTATAACAATGAATTTAGTTGCAGGTAGGATTGGTTCTCAGCCCCCTCTTGTTTATCATAGTCCTCTAGACCATAACAGAGGAATTTAAGATTGTGACCTGTGTGTATGCCCCCTACCCCCACCATCACATCTCCACCATTGTCTCTCTCTCTCCACGTGAGGTGACCATGTTTCTCCTCTACTACAAGACTTCTTTTATGTCCTTCAATACTACTCCCCCTCTCAGTTGAAGAGTCTCGTCTTGCAAGTTACTTGGTGACTTCACTGCAGCTAGTGCCATGTAAAAAACACCCAGCACACTCTGTAAAGTGGTTGGTGTTAGGAAAGGCATCCAACTGTAGAAACCATGCCAAAGCAGACAGCTGAGCTTGGTGTAGTCTCCTGGTTTGCCAGTACCTCTCAAACCATCTAACCCTTACCAGCAAGAGTTCTTGACTGAATGCTTTAGAAAAATAAATATTTTGTTAGTGATTGTATGGTATGTACATTAGGGATAATACTAAGTAGGTTACATCTCTTGTCAAGCATAGAAAGCAAAAGTTTAATGTTATGTACTACTAATCACAACCATAGATATACTTTTATCAGTGAAAGAGATTAGTTTCTATATTTTAGAAAGTGATAGAAGAGGAAACCATAACTGACTACAAAGATCCTCTCTTTTGAGCAATTCTCCATACCTCTGATATCTTAAACCAAGTGCTTATGATGATATATTAGAAGGAAACTTATACCCAATAACATTGATCACAAAATGCATGATATAGAAAAAAACAAATAATGTTGTGAAAATATGAAAATATGTATTTAGTAAAGAAAAAAAATGATACTATATTGTAAGAGGGGATACTGCAATAAAGATGTGGTGAATAGTAGTTATTTGTATACAAGAGAACTTGAACTACTAATTGGTGACAGATGAGGAAGGTGGTGACAAATAGTTCTTTATACAAGAGAAACATATATTAGCTTACTGATGATAGACAGGGACTGAGGTATATAGTAAACATAGAGAAATACTGTTACAGAAGAAAAATTTAGAGACAACTGGACTGAAACAATTTATAATCTATTTTCAGCTGATTAATGTCAGTCAAATAAAGCCTAAGTAATGTGTCTGCAGTCAAGCTATTTATACCTTATCTTTTATTTGTTTTAGTCACTGGACTGTGGTACTGCTTTGAAGGGTTTAGGTGAACAAATCACCTCCAGTACTTAATTTCTTTTTAAGCCTGATACTTATTCTATCAGTCTCTTTTGCCAAACTAAGTTATGAGGATGTAAACAAACCAACATTGGTTGTAAAACAGTGGTGGAAGATAAACACAAAAACACATATATATATATTTATATGTGCTTCTTTTAGTTTCCGTCTACCAAATCCACTCACAAGGGTTTGGCTGGCCTGGGGTTATAGTAAAAAACACTTGCCTAAGATGCCACACAGTGGAACTGAACCCAGAACCATGTGGTTGAGAAGCAAACTTCTTACCACAGAGCTATGCCTGTGCCCCTGTGCCTATACACAGAGACATTTTCAAAATCTAAAATGCCTGACAGAATCCTATTCCAACCAAATTGTTAATATCTTTCTCTTCGTCAGTTATAACACAATCATAACTGTTCTAACCTAAAGAAAGAAACTTCTGACTCCACTATTTACCATCCTAGCACCTCATTCTCCCACTCTACCTAAGTTTATGAGATGAGGACAATAATAATCTCTTTCAGCAGTAGCCCTAAAAAAGTAACAATTCATGAAAGTATGGAAAACAGCCATTAATACAAGAAAGACGATGAGGATGACAATGGTTGTTGTATATATTTTTTGGTAGTGGTGCAATTTGGAACACAAGAAAAACAAAAGTAAATTCTACAATGACTGTCTGTCAGAGAGCCATGATATGATATAATGAGAATAAAGAAACGAGATGAAATAATTAGGGGACATCCCTGAACAGCATTTCAAGTAAAGTGTGAAGACCTTTACAAAAATGATCATTTTATATTTAATGTGAACAGTAGGAACACATACAATAAAAATTATGTAGTATGCTAATGGACTCTTCCAATGCATGTTTAAAGCAAAAACATAGCAATAGTAATAATATAAAAGATGAAGATCTTCGATGTCTTAAAATCTATATCCCTCAGTCATTTATTTTGTTTTTCTTCTCTTGGCTGAAATACCAACTTAACACTGTAACTTTTAAAGGTGATCTGGTATCTTTTCCTCAGGAGTTAGAACTGAGATATAAAAAATTAAACATCCCATTCAGATGCATGACTGTATCAGGCATGAACTCATGATCTATGATGTAGTAGGGCAGTGTTTTATGCTCTCATCCATTTCACTTCAACTTCATAGTGTCATTAAGGAATGTCAAATTTTCATTGTTTGACAAGCATATAATTCAAGCTGTGACAATCTCATCCTTTTGTTCTTGTTTTTCTGGCATATCATATCCAGTATATTCATCTATTTTAAGCTGGTAGAGAGGAACTTTTAAATAGATTAGGGTGTTAGTTTTAGCAGGTAATGTTACTATATACATGCTTTATATTGGTTAAGGAATTCAACCCCACTTCCTTCCGGCAGACTCCAGAAAAACAATAAGAAAATAAAAAGCCTGACAAAATCAAACATCCATCTACAGCCAGAAGGAATCATTACATTCACCAATGTCTACAACTAATCCCCTAAATCTGGAAACGAGGCAAACTCAACACAAAAAACTCAAGTAGCATCAAACCAATCACCTTCCTCTGCATACCCTCAACATTTTAAAATGATACATCCTTGATATCATTAACCTACATATTCTTCTCTCTAAATCAGTAGATGGATTCAGAATACCATGCTACACACAAGCATTATACAAAAATTATGATTGTTTCAACTATACCAGTCTGCCTACTACCCTAATTACCACAGACATCAGCAAAGTTTTTAATCCCTTACTTACTATTTATTTATACACAAAATACTAAACACTTCCTTCAAAAACAACACTCTCAGTTTGCCAGATAATATACGAATACATATCCAGAATTTTCAATTTCACAAATGGTGTACACAAAGATCTCATCTTCTGACTCATACTTTTTTAACCTACACCTGTATGACCCCCCATGACTCCTCAAAACTTATACACCTCATATGATGCAGAAGACCTTCCATTCAACACATATCCAAACATTATTCTCCAGATACAACTGCACAGCTAGCTACTCTGCAATAGTCACAGCATGCATAAAAGATATAGCACCTTGTTGTAAAAACATTAGAAGTCACAGGCACCACACTTATACAAACAGAAAAAACATGGATTATGCCAGCATTTCCTGGGCTCCAATTTGTCCACAATAAACCACAAAGAACACTAAAAATGTGGTACATAAACTAAAAATCAAAGACTAAAAGCAAAAGACCACCTGAATGTGCAAGGGGCATAGTTTATTACTGCAGTAAACATCAAGAATTGGTCTATCAGTGGATGAAAACTCACCTCTAAACATAACAACACCAACCTCGCAGCATCTGCCGCAAACCCTGGTGTTGCCACCCGTTACGCGGAGGTGAGAAAAGTTAATAAGTACAAGAACCTGGTCATTATCAGTTTGTGTCAGTTGCCATCGAGACGTCAGGTGTTCTTGGACCTCGTACTACCAATTTCCTCCATAAAATAGGGATAGCAGTGGCCCATCAGAGAAATGAGCCCCGCAAGGTGGAGTGGCTACTGCAGCGAGTGCCACTGGCCATTCTCCGTGGCAACACCATCACAGTCATTACCGTGGGTGCAGCTGAGCACCCCTCTTGTTCTGGGATTGTGTGGTCCATCGCCTCTCCCACCTGTCTTCTGCAGCTTTTTCTCTCTATATTTCTTTCTTTTTACATCTATTTAAAGAGTATATTGAAGTTGTTTTTCAACTGATATATTAAATATTAATTGATGATTTGTATTTGATATGTGTTAATAAAAAAATTATAAGGATTTCTTTAGACTTGAATTATCATAATCTTCCTGACTACTTCTTTTAAGGCAAAAGTCTAAAAAGACAAAAAAAAAAAAAAGAAATCATAATCCTGAATTAGTTTGTCATTCTAATGATAACAAAGATGAGTGAAGTGCTATAAAATATTTCTCTCTCTCTCACATGCACGTGGGTGCATGCACATACACACACATATTTATACAAGCCTTGTTCAGTGACCAAGTTTTGGTTTTATAAAAGAATAGCAAAGAGTGTCTAAAGTTCTGAGAGGATGAGCTGTTATGAAGATGATTATTTTTCAGATTGCTAGTTGGTATAATTTACACTGTTTCATTTAGTTCTATCTCCAATCATTAAAAGCTGTTTCTTCCCAAATCATTTAGATAATACCCAAACCATTTCTCGACAGTTTCTGCAATATATGTACCAATGTCTTATTAGTAGACAAGAATGTCACTACTCTTTATGAAGAAATTCAAGAATAAGATATTCATCAGTAACTGATCCCGTCTTTTTCTTAGGCAGAGTAAACAGAACCTAATAATCTATAGCGAGACTAATTTCATAATTGCATGCTTTAGATTTAAATAGACTTCATGCATTAGTCTCTAATGATTGGTCACGCGGCCAGTCATGTGATGCTAAAATACTTTGTTGAGTCAGGCTTTTGGATTGGTCTAGTTTACACGGGATACGGAGTGTGTATCCAATCACGTTGCACAATAGACCACCAGACGCAACAATTTCTGTACGTGTTCTGGAGCCTCCTTTTCTCCATAAATTGGTTCAACAAATATTTTGTCACCAGTGAGGTGAGGACAGCCGTAGTGGGCTGAGGACCAACCACTCAATCGAGGTGAGGAGCAAGCATAGAGACCAGTCGCAGCAACCAGCCAGAGAGGGGGGGTTGTTTCCAGGAAACTATGTCACATTATTTTTGTTCCTGTTGAAGCACATGTAACCAAGTTCAACTGAGTTGAAAAGCTATGTATGATTTTCTAGACAACATTCTTCGTGATATATTAATCTGGTTTGCTGTATAAGTTTATTTAGCTGATGATTAAAGTGTCACTGTTACTTTAAAGCTCGTTCTGGTGTTATTTCTCACCGTTTTATATGCAACTCTTGAGAAGCAAGAATTTGTATTAAGGCCCAGAGACACAACCTTACAGCTAAAAATCCAATGTATCTGTATTGTCAAAGACAGTACATGATTTGAGAGATATTTGGCTGCTATTTCAAGCATGTCGAGTAAACACGCACCAGAGCTTAAATGTGTAACAATAACACAGACAATCACAACTAAAATAAAATCATTTATGTAAGACAATTCGTTTTCTAAGGTTATCTTATGAAATGATGGCTTCAAGGGCGAACCTAGAGTTCAACGCTTGACTTTCATTTTGCCAAACTCTAATATCATTTTGCTTGGTAGACGGCAAACTTTCTTCGTCCGTTACTTAATGGGTCTTTCCCATCCTTTTAAGAGAAACCTCATTACTATTTCTAGCATTAAGGCAAACTTTCAAAATGATGGCTCCAAAGCACCGCAATAATCCGGTAAAAGGCGATCCCAGAGTTTAACATTTCACTTTCATTTTGTCAAACTTGTATCGTTTCGTTTGATGGCGATTTAAAAAATTTTTCGCACATTACTCAATGCATCCTTCTCTATTTATTAAAAGCTAGTAAAGCGAAATTTGAGAGAAAATTATCTGCTATTTTTAGCAATCGAGTGTTTTGTTCCTTGTTTTTTAATTATTACAACTAGAGAAAGTAGCGGAGTTTAGGAAAGGAAAAGAACACAAAATCGTGGGGCAAAACGTAAAAAGACATTGACATTTTTGGAAAAAAGATTCTTTCGGAATCAAAATTATCGTTATATGAAACAGGTATGTGTCGCCTACTCTCTGCATGTGCGCAATTTTCGGAGGACAGGATTGATGCTTTGCCTGTGGCCAACATTGGTAGTCTGCTCAGTTTGGATGAGCTCCGCATCTACATTGCATTCAGAGTGGGAGCCGACGTATGTAGAGAACTGAGATGTCGCTGTGGTAGGCCCCTCGACTCCACAAGCTTTCACGGTTTGTCTTGCCGCCTTAATGCTGATCGTTTCGCTCACCACACCAAGCAAACCTGATCATCAAGTGGGTTCTGGCTCGGGTCAATATCCCTTCAGTTCTGGAGCCAGCGGGATTGTCCAGAAGCGATGGGAAGAGACCAGATGGTCTTACCCTTTATCCCTGGGTAAGAGGTAGATGCCACAGTCTGTGACTCCTTTGCCCCCCCCCCCATCCTGGGCGTTGTGGTATATAGGAGGGTCATGGCTTCTGCTGCCGAACGAAACAAAACCTTCAAGTATTGTGAACCATTTCTTCCAGCCTGCAGTGTTTGAGACGTTTGGAGGAGCTGGGCTGCTGACAGCGAAGTTCTTGTCATCGTTGGCGGCTCACCTAACCGAGGCGTCAGGTGATGCCCGTGAGGGTGCTTGACTGTTACAGCGTCTTAGCCTCGCCATGGCCTATGGTAATGTCGCAAGCGTGCTGGCTTGCTTCAGTAGGTTCCACTGAACCTTGCAGTGTGAGATCAATTAAAGTACCTGGTGTTGAATTGTGGTTGTTTCTTTTTTTTGTTTGTTTTTCCTTATTTCTTTGCATGTTTATATGTTATATATGAAAACTTTCACACAATTGTTTACACTAAAGGAATAAAATACTGAAGGTAAAAAAAAGCAATTCTTTACCCGTCTCTTTCTCTATAAAGTAGTGATAGCTATTCCAAGACTTTGCCGAGAGTATTATAGATATAATTCATTGAATAGTTTATATCATTTTACCTCACGATGGAGCATCTCATTCTCCAATTGGTTATGTCAGACAATTATGGTTCATAAAAACGAAAAGGCAAACTTTAAAAATATATGACTTCAAACACAGCAATAGACATGATCCTTGGGTTTAACCCCACCACTTTAATTTCGTCAGTTTAACTAGCACTTGTTCGGCGGCTGGCGAAGATTTTTCTTAAACCGTCTAACCCATGCCAGCATGGAAAACAGACGTTAAATGATGATGATGATGAACACAACAACGAACAACAAAAACAATTCTAAACGATTTGAGACAACCAAACTTTCCCATCTTAACAACAAACACAAAAGGTAACAATGCAAAAGAAATAGAGAAATGAACACAATAAAAACACCCCTGCAAAAATTAAAAAAAGAACACAGGCGGACAAACAAAATGGGCATAACTGCAGCTTGGTGCCCCCATCTGATTTTGTTTCCTCATAACTTTCTGAAAAATACATAATTTTAAATAAAATTTTGGGCGGACGTCGGAGTCAGGAAGCACCAACAATTGCTCCGTATTGACGGGGATTTTTCAGATTTGTTTTTCACGGTGCCCTTTGAAATGCTCTGGACTATTGTTGATTGATTCCCCCCCCCCCCCGTTCCCGGGGATTTTTCAGATTTTGTTTTCACGGTGCTCTTGGAAATGCTCTGGAATATCTTTTTAGCAAAAAAAAATTGCGAAAATTCGAAGGGCCCCGTACAAAAACAAATTTGAAAAATCCCCGTCAGTACCGAGCAATTGTTGGTGCTTCCTGACTCCGACGTCCGCCAAATTTTGTAGATTTACCATTTCGCGGGTGTTACACTAATAACATTAAAGATATTTTTGGAGGGGTTTCGGATCAACCTCCCCACCGTCCGACTTTGTTTCTTCATTATGTCGGCGTTCCTTCGGAATGTCTTTATAATGCATATTTTAAAATAACATTTCGTAGAAATGTATTTTCGAAAGTGTAGATTATGTAATGTTGATGTTTCAAACATTTAAAGCTTTAAAAAATTGAAAAAATGCGATAGTTACAGAAAAAAAAACGAAGCGAGAATGACCAGAAACGCCAGAATTTTGTGAAGATGCAAACTAGTTATGCCACGAAATGCTACTAGCTAACCGGCCGCCCCATTGACCGTGTGGTCGTTGGGGCATTTGCTGATGATGTCGCATCAGATTTTGCCATTTCTCTCGGCCTTCGGCTACTCTCTGTGAGTCAGCGATATTGAGACCTGTTCACTCTTTGAAGTTACAAGTCCATATGGCTAGTTTGACACAATTAAAGTGAAGCGTTACTCTCAAATATCGCCGTTAAGTATCATGAAATGGCATTACTACAGATGTGCACACACACGCACACCCGACTTTGTTACCTCATACCTTCCAGAAAAATGGATACTTTTTAACGAAATGTTCAACAAATACTGCTTACATCTGTAGGAATGCCCATAAAATCACATGTGATTTTTTCCGATTAATTTATCTATTGTCATCATTATAAATTGCACAACATATAAAAACACTCGCTTCTTGATGATATACCTTTTAACAGAAGCCACTGTTCCAACGTTAACAAAAGTAACCTTGATTAAAAGCAAAAATACAACACGAGCCAAAGACGTGTTAGAAATTACTGCCAAATTTCCCACAAGTCACACCTGATCGTCTAAAAAAAAAAGACACATTGGATAGCGTAGTTCCTTGTGCCTGAAGCAAAAAAAAGATCGGAACATCTTTGACCACAACTTTGCTGGACCATGGATAAAAATCACAATGTCTCTAACCTAAAACAATTGCACAACAAATAGCCTTTCTACGTAATATGTAAACAAACTTAACTGGCAGTTTCTCTTTGCCAAGCATCATTAGTAAAGTTTATTTCAAATGGCTAAGGTTTTCTTGAGCAAGCCAATCAGATCTTCTGTTATATATAATTATTCAGGTGCTTGTTCGTAGCCGACTATATAAAGCTGATTTTCGCTATCGCCTGTCTCTACGCTCTATAGCTATCAAGTCGTCTTGTTGTAATTTTGCTTGTCCTAACTTACACTTTACATCAACAGAATGGCAAGCAAACCTCCTTACAAAGTTGGTAAGTACATATAGTGATAGTGGTTGTTTTAGCTAACCTTTTTCATACTACTATTTTAGTAACCTTTGTAAATCTATACTTTGTTGTTACGTCGTTCTTTTATTTTCTCTTTCTCTTATTTTGTTGCGACTCCGGTTACCAGGGATATTTTTTTTATACCGAAGTATTTTATTTGTTCAATGAATAACATATACAGGTACAAATTAATGTAATGAATACAGTTGATTCTTTGGAATCACTGGAATAGCAAAAGAAAGAAAAAATGTATAGGGAGGGAATAAAGGTGGGGGGACAGGGGTGTGGGGTGCACTCAGCCGTGCCCCGCGGTGGCGTTGTCACGGAGAATGGCCAGCGACACGCGCTGCAGTAGCCACTCCACCTCGCGGGGCTCAGCAATCCCTATTTTGCGGAGGAAGTTTTTGTAATCGTAAGACCATTTCAACTGAATTATGCACGAATTTTAAAGTCAATTTAATTTTCTGTAGTACTATAAAAATGAATGAAAGTTGAATTTAAAAACGAGCCTCTATTTGCTAAAAATAGCAGCCAAATCTCTCAAATCATGGTGGTCACGGCTAGAACACCTTCGGTCTTTCTGGGTTTAACCCTTTTGTTACCATATTTCTGTTAAAATACACTGTTTGTTTCAATTAATTTTGAAAATAACTTTGTAATTATTAAGCTGGTGTTTGGAACATGAAATTTTGATGGTAGTTCATTCAGCAAGGGTGGTCTTAGGCGGCTTGGTATCGAAAGGGTAATCAACAATATTCTTGCTAGAGAGTTAGATATAAACTTTTTTTCTTTTATCCTTCATGCATTTTCATGTGATAAACCTTATGTCGCTGAGGTTTCTTTTCCTTAGCTTTAGCCATCATACTTTCGTTGATACAAAAAGGATATGGTCAATTAAATAGATCTCAATATCTTACTGGATGGAATTTGTTTTATTAGGCTAGAAGGATGAAATCAAACCCGACTGGGTTTGAACTTGGAAATACAAGGTAACAATGCATGTGATCACTTGACCTGCTAGAAATAAGACTTTAATCGTTTAATAAAAAAAAAAGGCAAATGTCTTTCAAATTATACGTCACTTATAAAAATTGGACATTGGATAATGTAGTCCTGTTTTGGCGACAGTACTTTTTGGGAAAACTGGGGGTAAACACACATACAAACACGCGCGTGCAGAAATAAACACATATCTATATATATTGTTATATTTCGGAATGGTCATTTAAAAAAAAAAAATCCCCCCC
>JAOPUL010000001.1:61419352-61432428 GCA_027564515.1 Octopus rubescens | reverse complement strand
ATGTATGTATGTATGTATGTATGTATGTATGTATGTATGTATGTATGTATGTATGTATGTATGTATGTATGTAAATGAGTATATATACACACATATTGGATAGAAATATGGACAACATTTGTAGGAGAGAAATATAGTAGAGTGAATCAAAGTCAGTATCATCATCATCATCATCATCTGGTCAAACTTGCTCAGACATTTTTAACCCGCACATGCCATCCATCTTGGTCCTGCATTAATTTAGAAAGATCTTCAGGGAAGCATCTAGTGTCTCTAGTGAGTTGATTTACATACGTTCTGGTTGAATGACCTGCTCAAGTATGGCTATGCTTTGGCATCCATAGCAGTAGGTCATTTGCCAGCTCTTGTTTAGCTCACAAACAATGCCCCGCAAAGCGCAGACACCTTTCTTTTATAATGGTGAAAACATGCAGGAGATCTCCATACAGCTGTTTCTTGGGTGGGATGAGTTCTTAACATTCGGGTGTAAGTTCCATCTAGCTTGGATTCCAGTTTTTGCAAGCGTCCAGGCTCCATATAAAAGGACTGACACTACTGTTGCATGGGAAAAAATCCTCTTAAGGTTGTCTGGCAGGGTCAAATACCAGACAACATCCAGTTTGTTTAGGGCCAACCGTGCTTTGGCTGTCCAAGTTTTTACATCCGTTTCAGTTAAGACTATCTCAGAACTGAGGTATGTGAAATCATCAACTTGATTGATAGGGATCTTCACTAATGTTGGTGATAGATCCTTGTTGATTATGAGCAATGAGTTTGGTTTTACTAGGATTAACAAGTAGTCTAACATCATATGCAGCTAATTCTAGACCATGAAGTAATTGGGTGGAGTTTGATATTGTATCAGAGAGCAAGGCTAAATCATCAGCATAGTCTACATCGGTTATTTTTTGAGCTGGATGTCCAATCAATCTTCTTTTCATGAGTGTGAAACCGAGGCTGTTTAGATTGTCAAGTGATGTTCTGAGGACAGAATCCAGAGTGATCGCAAAGAGAAAAGGTGCCAATGTGTCCCCCTGGAGTACTCCGGCTCTGATATCAAAGAAACTTGTATCTCCATCTGGGGACCTTATCATTGATTTGATTTGTTACAGAGCATCATAATTGCTGCTGTTGTTTCCTCATAGGCCAGAAAATTTTTTCCATTTTACCATGGTGGATAGAATCAAAAGCCTTTGAGAAATCAACAAACAAATACTGCTTCAAGATTTCTGACTTTTACTTCTTCAAACAGATGACAAACTGTAAGTATTTGTCCAACAGCTGATCTATTTTTTCTGAAGCCATTTCGATTTCTTCTCAAAACTTTCTCAATTTCTTGTTGTATCCTGTTGAGTAGGAGTGAAATGTATAATTTTTGCAGTGATAGCTGTAAAAGTGAAGCTACTGTAGTTCTTTGTGAGACCCAAATCGCCTTTCTATGGAAATGGGAGTATGCAGCCTTCTGTCTATTTGTCAATGTTGCCTCCATTGTAGACTGTATTGCAGAAGCCTAACAGAATATCACTGAACTCTCCTATTTTCAAGATTTTAGGTGGAATGTTACTTCAGTCCAGCAGCCTTTCGGGGTTTTTTTGTTATTTTTTAAGGACTTCTTTCAATTCATCAATGGTGAAATCGTCAGTTAGGATATCAAAGATGTGGTCAATAATTGGTGTTACATCTATATCAGACAAAGAAGGTATATTCCAAAGCAAATTTTGAAAATGATCCTCCACTTTTCTAAGCGTTCTTGTGGATTTTTAGCTTTAATATTTGACTTGTTGGAGTTTTTACATCCACTTATTTCGTTTACTGTCTGCCAGACAACATGTTTAATTTGATATATTTCTCTTTGGGTCCACTAGTTCTTTCTGTAGCTTTTTGAAATTGACTTCATTTGAGGGGCTTGGATGTATAATTTTAGCTTGAGCCACTTCACTGAGGTGTTTTCTCTTGTTTATTATCTCTTGGTCTTCCCAGGGGAGATGTTTATTAGTTCTTGGTTTTATAGGTATGATCTCTTTTGCAACTTCTGTGTGGAATGTTACAAAATTATTGTATGCAATGTTGGGAGAGTTTTCTTCATTCTCGAAAGATCCGAAGCCCATAAATATGCATTCCACACAACCACAAACAGAAATGGCCAATATCTAACTGAACTTTTTCTTGGAAATCAATTAGTATGTCTAAACACCAAATTCCAAAAGAAACCCTCCAAACTATATACATTCACCTATGCCAATGGCTCGAATGCCCAACTAGATTACATGCTAATCAACAAGAAATAGGTCAATAGCACCTTAAATATAGAGACTTACAATAATTTTGAAGGAGGGGGCAGCAACCACAAAATTGTCACATCAAAATTTCACCTTAGCCTTAGAACTAACAAAACCAAATCAGCCTCTAGGCCCACATATGACTGGTCAGTTTTAACCAACAACAGAGAAATCTGCAATCAATACATCATACCAGTTAGGAACAGATTTGAGCTACTACAAAATGAAAAAAAATCAGTATATTACTGGTCATGAGTTAATTGGTATGCTAGAAACTTTACACATATCACATTCAATCATCTTAAAAGAGGTGAAGAGTATATTGGATCATGTAGTCCAAGAAATACTTTACTCAGAAAAAAAAATGGATGGGATGCCTTTGATCATAGATCTGTTTGATCAGAGCTAACCTAGGGTGAAACAATAGCTGGTAATTATTTTATCAACCAAGGGAAAATATATTAATTACTATACTACATTTAAGCAGGTGTACTATAACCTCAACCACTCCAATCCTTATCTGTATTAAGTCTGTCTGTTAACCTGAATTGGAGAAGCTAATGGAAAATTGTACCAGTGTAACATCTGAAACTCATATAGATGACACAGATATAACACCACAAAATGTCACCAACAACTTGAGATTGAACCATTAAACATATGTCCACAAACTGAATCCATTAATTTGGCATATTTGCAAGTATTTTAGATATTCATATCAACAGCACTATTTTACATGACAACCTCTCTAAACATGCATGCCATTAGAAACAGTAGAGGGAAGGGGGTTAAAATAAAACCAAATAACATGAAAATAACCTTCATGCTGTAGGAAGTGGGGAAGATACCTTGCTGTAGCATTAAGTTCTCAGGAAAGTAAAACTATAAACTAGTTCTGATTCTTTTTCACTGAACATACCTAATACTCCTTTGGAAAGGCAAAAATCTCCCACTTCCTATTCTCTCCATCCACGAAAATTTGATGTATATCTAGAAATTAAACTCAAATATAAAATTTTATTAGCCTCACTCACCCAACAGAGGAAAACCCGAAGAAAAAAAATAGTTATTGATGTTATGCTTTCTCTCTTCAGACTGATTAATAATAAAAAGGGAAAAATTGGGTAACAAAATCAGGTCATAGCCTCAATTCTTCAGAAGTTTGCCTTTACTTGGTGGTGTGATATTGCCCCACCACAGTTAGACTGAATTGTTTAGAAATATGCCTGATATGAAGACATAAACGTTTGTTGTGTCAAGTAAAATTATATATCAAAATACTAAATGAGAAGTAAAGGAGGAAGGTGGAAAGAAGAGAAGCAATGATGGGGAAAGGGAGAAAGAGAGAACGAAAGAGGGAAGGAAGAGGTGATATTATATAACAAATTGCTTGAATCATCACTTTTACATCTGTTCCTATTCACTTAAATGAGTTCATTGGCAGCCTCTCTCCTCCACAATACCATCTCTTTAACCAGTCTGTCCGCCTGTCTCTATATTATTATATAAATATTACAATAATGTTACAACAACATAGCAATAACATAAATACATTATAATAACATAAGAGATATTATATATATATATATATATATATGAAACATTATTATTGTTATATGACCTGTGCCAGGATACTGAATGGAACAGACAATATGACATGTTTTTTTTATAACAAGCACATATGTGTGTATATGTATGTATATACACACACACATTACAATGACATTCATAAATATTACCATAACATACAGCACACAATAATACCCAATCACATATTTGAACATAGCGATAACATATAACATTACCTGTGAAGAAATTGCCCTCTTGATCACCCTACCCCCTCCCCGTGGCTTCTGTAGGGTTTTCCACGAGGACCTCTGAGCGCCTCCCCCTATTGGGAGAAATTATATTTTTATAATTTTTGTTAGATTTTTAAATGTTAACTGTCCCCACGAAAAAAACCCTTTGTGTTGTCTTTTTGTCTTGTAATTTTATGTATCTCAATGTTAGCCCTTGTGGCCAAATAAAGAATCGATTATTATTATTATTATTGGTAGTGAGCTGGCAGAATCGTTAGTGCATTGGACAAAATACTTGGCAGCATTTCTTTCAGCTCTTTACAATCTGAGTCAAATCCCATCGAGGTCAACTTTCCCGTCATTTTGAGGCCATGCTGGAAACGGAGGGCGGCTACTTTGAGTAAACTGTTATCTCCCAGTCATAATCTAGTTGATAATTTTTTGATATTTTAAAATATTTTTATTTTTGGATGGGATATTGTGTTTTCTTTTCCTTTTATGCAAAATGTCAACTTTAGCCTGAACACCCTGTATTATCAATGCTATATACCAATATATTATTAATGCTGCATTAATATATTATCAATGCTATATCAAGGTTGCTGCCCACGCTGCCAGAGACTTCATTCAGCACACACCTCCTTCGTCACCTTGCCTCCTACTGAAGCTAGATTTAAAAAACGTCTTCAACAGCATCAGATGTGACCACATCGTGGAGATGTGTCTTAGACATTCCCCCTCACTGTAAACCACTCACATACCTCTCCTATGGTACACCCTGCTCACTTATGGTTGTTGACAACAGGATCACCCTCTTGGTCCTCTTCTAATTGTGCTGGTTGTTAACAACATTGCTCGATCGGTCTGCTTACCCTTTAATGTCTGGTACCTGGATGATGCAACCTTGGCTGGCCCGGGTTATTACATCCCTAAAGCTTCTCGGGCTCAAGATCAACCCATCCAAGTCGGAGGTGATCAATGTGAGCTATTGCGAGGCTGAATTTCAAGGTGCTGTACTCAGCATCCAGTTCATCTTGGTGGGGGCTCGGCTGACACCTAAGGACGCTGTCTGCATCCTTGGCTCCCCAATCCTCCCCAAAACCATATCGAAGTGCCTGGAGGCAAAACTTGCGGACTTGTCCAGGATGATCAAGAGACTGAGCCACATTGACACGCACCCAGTGCTCTTCCCCTTGAGGAATTGCTTTGCTCTGCCTAGGCTCCTTTTCCCACTGCACAGTGTGCCATGTCATCCTCTAAGAGACTGCCTCAATGCCTTTGATTACATCATCCAGCTCTGTGCCGAACTGAACTGCAATGTCAGTTTTGACAGCACCAAACTGCCTATTAGATTTGGTGGCCTTGGTCTGCAATCGGCAGTGGACCTGGCTCTGCCAGCCTATCACTCCTCGGTCTCCTCCAGCCACACCCTCCTTGGCGAGATACTCCACAGATTAGCCAAACCTGATGTGGTCCAGTACCTGAGTCAGCTCTTGCCAATTGGACCACCGATGGGCTTACTGTTCCCCAGATTATGGATGCACAATGCAACTGGAATGACATCTAATGCAAGTCCACCCTCGAGTGGCCAGAGACATCACTTGACCAGCACCACCTTGCCTGCCTCCATTCTGCCTTGCAGCCAAATAGCAGCACATGGCTCAATTCGGTGCCCTCCTCAGCTACCGGTACCCTTCTAGATGATGAGTGCATCCATATCAGGGTGGCCGAACACCTTGGTCTCCATGTGTGTGAGCTACATACATGTCGCTGCAGAGCCATAGTAGACGAATTTGGCCGGCATCCTTAATGTGGGCCGATTCCTCCGACACGCTATTCTGAATGACATCATCTGAAGGGGCCTTGATGTGGCTGGCTTCCTGTCTCAACTTGAGCCTGCACGTCTTAACCACAGGGATGATAAGCACCCCAATGGAATAACCCTCTTCTGATTCGAGGGAAGCAGATCCCTAGTCTGGGATGTGACATGCAGCGACACGTTCTCCAGCTCCAACCTTGCAGCATCTTCCGCAAACTCCAGTGTCCCCATCCGTAATGCAGAGGAGAGAAAAATCATTAAGTACAGGAGCCTGGGCAGCTGCTACAAGTTTGTGCCTGTTGCCGTTGAAACATCAGGTGTTCTAGGACCTCGTACTACCGATTTCCTCCACAAAATAGGGGTAGTGGTGCCCCGTCGGAGAAATGAACCTCCCGAGGTGGTGCGGCTACAGCAGCAAGTGTCATAGGCCGTTCCCTGCGGCAATGCCACCACAGTCATATTATCACAGGGCATGGCTGAGCCCTGCTCTTGTTCTGGGATGTGGTCCATCGCCCCTCTCCCTCCCTTGCTTTGCCCACCTCACTTATTCTCTTTTTTTTCTTTTCTTTTTCTTATATTTTCATCTTTTTAAAGTGTGTATTTTAATGTTTGATTGTAATGGTTTCATTTGTTTTATGCAATAAAGCAAATAACTGACACTGTCTTTAAAAAAATCAATGCTATATCAGTGCATCATTGCCGATGTTCCAATACAGTGCTAAAAATGTTGATTATGGGAACTCTTCTTTATATTCATGTTTGTATGATCTCAGAAGCTTTACAGGTGAACAAATTTAATAGAAGTTGGTGCACATGTTGATTGTAACATTTTGGGATTCATCTCGTCCAGCAGTTGGCAATATAGAGTCATATCTGATTACAGATAGCATCACAGTCTATCTTTCTTAAACTAAACATGAAATAGATCAGTTGCTTTTTTTCTAACAGATGTTTCTTTTCGACACAATAAATGTTAACTCACAAAAAATAATACTTGTATCTGAGACACTAGTATTGATTACATTGACTGGGATCATGTTCAGTTGTCCAGCACCATGTGGATATCTTACTCAGCTACAAATCTAAGATTTCTTGATTGCCAAGTCATCTTAACCATTCAACCATGCTGCTTAGAGAATGTTATACAGATATTTTTTTATATGGTACAAAACCATAAATTAGTGGTTTAAAATTTAGGCACAAGCCAGAAATTTTAGAGGAAAAGATTAGTTGATTACTTCAAACCCAGTACTTGACCAGGTGGGGTTTGAACTCAGAACGTAGAGAGCCTGAAAATATGCCGCTGAGCATTTTGTCCAGTATGCTAACAATTCTTTCAACTTGCCACCTTGACAAGGACATAAATTAATAAGGATTAGTTATAGTCATTTGAATGAAACCTAGTCCTTGTGCCTAGCAGGGTTTGAACTCAGAGCATAAATAGATGTAACTAATACCACAATAGAAATGGTGATCAAACATTCTATTAAAAGTTACATAACAAAAAAATAAACTGCATTTATCCAAGTAAAATGCAATCTCAAATACAATCTTACCTCTCCCCCCTGTGTTCTTTTTTTTTATTTACCTAAAAATCAGTAATATATTTTATCCTCATAGCTTATTTTTACCCTTGAGCATAATGCTATCCTGCCACGGTTGCCCCTGATGTTTGAATTAAATTTCTCCCATTATACACGAGTAAATGTGGTAGAAACTTTTAAATGGTATTTTTATGAAGGAAAAAAAATATGCCTCTTAGATGGATGGGGGGAAGGCTAGACATCTCTTGCAATGTTACTTTAAGTGTTGTGTAATTCTTCTGACTGTGACCGGAGGCCAACAAAATGGTGATCTTAACAACACCTACACAACTGTTCTTGCTGCCACTGCCAAAACCCATTCAACTACTAACCCTACTACTGTTGCTACTATTACTACAGCAACTGCCTTTCAGTCTACTACTATGACTGTTATTAAGTCTTACAACTATCAACCCCATCACCACCAAAACCATCACCATCAACAACAACAATACCAACCCAACTAACACCCCAGCTCTAACATCACCACAATCAGCCTCCCACCCACCTACATAACTAAATTATCCCAAGAACTCTTATTACTACTATCCCCACCAGCTTCTGAAACAATCACCATTATTACCACTGCCCCCTCCTTCTCCAGCACCTTTAAAAGTGTGTCGAGAAATTGTTCAACAAGGAGGTCATGATGAAAGGACATAGTGGTAATGAAGTCACAAAGTCACGTGGGGCAGGAGAAGGAGAATGAAACAAGGTCAAATTATCAATTATTTAAGATGTCAGAAAGGAAATGACAGGAAAACTGAGTAAGTGTGTAGTAGTGTTTTCAAACATTTTATATTCCTAATTAATATGGCGACAGGATTTTGGTCAGACACAATGTTCTTCATTGTCACAAACAAGTGCAATTAAACAATCCCAACATGACCATCATTAACATCACTATTATTGTCAGATACATCTTCTGACTCATAAAAGGATTTGCAAAATCAGAAGAACAGCCTGTCACAGGTAAAATCTCTTGGACCATCCCATCAAATATAGTGTATCAATGAGGACTATATTATCAAATATTCCTTCTATTTTACAATGGTGGAGTGTGATTTGAGACATTTGATTTTTATTTCTAGCAGGTCAAATAACTGCATAGAGCTCCCTCTTTAACTCCTTGATATTATCTAATTATCTAGGCTGCTAATTAACCACTAAAGTAATTAACAATTGAGGTCAGTTCACTCACTTTAGATACTTAACTTTATTAGTGTCTAGATTATTAACATCACAGGACTTCACCATTTAAATCTCTCCTTTCCTTTTTGTAGCTAAAATATTGCAGAGAAATTCCACATAAGATCATCATCATCATCATCATCATCACCACCACTACCATTGTCATCATAATAATAATGGTTTCTAATTTAAGTACAAGACCAACAATTTTAGAAGATGGAGTAAGTCAATACCATAGTCTCCAACACTTGACAGGTACTTTATTTTATCAACCCTGAAAAAATGAATGGCAAAGTTGACCTCAACGAGATTTGAACCAGGCTGTAAAGAAGGGAAACAAAAACTGTGGTGCTCTGAAGATTCTGCCAGCTTGCTACCTTAATAATAATCCTTTCTATACTGGGCACCAAGGCCTGAAATTTTGGGGGATGGGGACAGTCGATTCAATCAACCCCAGTACTCAAATGGTACTTATTTTATCGACCCCGAAAGGATGAAAGGCAAAGTTGAACCCGGTGGCATTTGAACTCAGAACGTAAAGTCAGAAGAAATGCCGCTAGGCATTTTTCCCGCCATGCCAACGATTCTGGGGGTGAAAATGCTTAGCGGCATTTCTTCCGACTTTACGTTCTGAGTTCAAATGCCACCGGGGTCGACTTTGCGATTCATCCTTTCGGGGTCGATAAAATAAATACCAATTGAATACTGGGGTCGATTGAATCGACCATCCCCACCCCCGAAAATTTCAGGCCTTCGTGCCCAGTATAGAAAGGATTATTATTATTATTATTATACCTGTGTTTGTTTTGATATTAAGATTGAAGAAATCAACCTTGTTTGTAAAAATGTTGGACCTGGGTTTGCACCCCACAAACAAACTTCATCCCTGCACTTCTGAAGAGATGGTCATTTTGGATCAACCCCCAGCAAGACTTGATTTGTAATACACTTTACTGACTCCATCTCCACTCCTCACAAATGTGAAAGAAAGCCAAATCAACCTCAGCAGGATTTGAACTCAGAATGTAAAGTAAAGGAATATACTGAGTTTAAATCCCAATTAATGACTAGACTGGAACCTGGTGCAGCCCCACGGCTTGCCAGCTCTAGTCCAACCGTCCAACCCATGCCAGCATGGAAAATGGACGTTAAAGGATGACTATGATGATGATAGAAATCCAGAAATGATAACTGATAGAGTGGAAGGAGAAAAATATAATAATATGCAGATGAAAATACAGTGACTGCTTCTGATGCTACTGCTACTACTAATTATTATTATTATTATTTTTAGGAACCAGAGTCACCTGTGGATTAGTATGTCTTGGTAGCATGACATAGAAACCCTCTCAACTCTCTCACTCTGTGACATAAGCAAAATCCCAGAAAGTGATAATGGGAGGAGAGAGAGAGAGAGAGAGAGAGATGCACCAGTACACAACTGGTACTCATTTGCAGATGATTAAACTGGAACAACATTAAGTGAAGTGCATTGTTTAAGGAGGGCACAACATGCTAACAGATCCAGGAATTGAACCCATTACATTATGACCATGAACCAAACACCCTAACCACAAGGCCACTACTACAAGGATTACTAATACTACAACTAGTAGTAGTAGTACTGCTACTATTACCAGTATTACCCCTACTACCAGTGTTACTACAACTTACTACTACCATTACTACTAGTGTTAATACTACTACTACTACTGATAATGTGTGTAATAAAAGCATTAAGTAAATGGTAATACCTAGGTGAATATATAATAAAATGAAGAAGTCATACAGAGTTAAGTATTGGGAGGAGGAGGAAGAGAATGAGGAGAAGGCATAAAACATAATGAAGAATGTGAAGAGACAACAGCACTAGTAATTAAATATATAATAATTAGCCGAAAGAAAGACAAACAGCTGCATGAGCACAGCACAGTACAGAACACACACACACACATATACATTCAAAGATACACACACATATACATTCAAAGATACACACACACACACACACACACACACACACACACACACACACAGATTTGATGACTTTCACTCATTACAGTAGTAATCTATCAAATGCAATAATTAGGGACCAAATCCCTACCACATATCCTACCTTCCACCTAATTTTGTTTTGTATTTAGAGTACAAAAATCACACACAGACGTGTGCGTGCGCGCGCACCTACAAATTAATGTATTCTTAAAAAAGAACATTTTCACCTGGCCTAATCTTCTTTGGTGATTAGCTTCCATAGTGAAGATTAAATTGTCATCACCACCATCATCATCATCATTGTCAACACTGTTGTAACATCATCATTACCAATAACCAACTACCTTGTAATAATATCTTTAATACACCACCAGGTGTCACAATGACATGATTATATGTCTATTTAGTCTACAATACAACGGAGGGGGAGGAGTAGTATTTTGAAGAGAAACTATTCTACCTACACACTGAAGTTATAACTATAATCCAGTTAATATCAAACTGCTGTGCTACGTGTGCGTGTGTGTGTGTTCCTTGGTAAAATGCTAATCTTCAACCTAATCTCTTCAAATTCCAGACCTTTTCTTTGGTTTTTGATCTTTAAGTCAGGAGGGGAGAAAGTTCCCATGACTGATTACAGGAGCTCCGAGACTGGTAAAAGGGAGGGAGGAAAGAAGGTACCCTCAAACTAGAAACTTCGTCCAAATACTAGGAACAGAGTGAACCCTGCTAAAGGAACCCAAAGTGCCAGATTGTGTTAAACCAGGCAATGGGTTAAGTCCACCACCCAAGCATGGCACAACAGGGCTTGAACTCAGAACATAATAGAGCTGAAAGATATACAACAGTTCAACATTCTTACAGTACCACCAATCCACCCCCTTGGATTGGTACTTGTTTTTATTGACCCTGAAAGTATGAAAGTCAAAGCTGACCATGACAGGATTTGAACTCAGAAAGTAGAGAGTTGAATAAATACCACAAAGTAGTCTGTTTGATGCACTAATGACTCATCGGCAGGTTTAAGAAAACAGAATAAGAATGTTTTTTACAGAATCAAAGAGTGAAATAAATGAATTTCCATATGTTTCAATGATGCACATTCAGTCACTTAATCTACTGGAAAAAAAAAAAAATCATTCAATCAAGCGATTAACCTAATTTTTAGAGATGAAATAGATCTTAATATGTTTTAATCTTTACTACATTTATATTGCAATATAGACGTAATGATTAAAATATTTGTTTCATTTTTAACAATGAGGTTGAAAATAGAAAAGAAAATTATAATTGTACTAATTATAACTCATTGCTATATCACTCAATAAATAAGATTTTTAACCCTTTGCCTGTCCTCTGTAATACATGTGATATGCAGAACATATTTCTCTGGTGTCCATGCATTATATATGATACACATTCCCAATTTTTTTTCAACCACTAGAGAAACTTGGAACTTATGAAAGGAAATTTACATTAATCAGAACCTATGAAACAAGGACGACTAACAGAAAGTCTGAAAACAAGTATGGACATTTAGGATAAACTTATGAAAATGCTTTGGACAGGCAAAAGTTAAAAGCATATGAGATTATTGATCTTAGAAAACAGATTCAAATACAGCCCTTGCTTAGGTTCTCTGGTGCTTGCTTTACAACTCTCAAATTACTACCTCAAACTACAAACATCCTATCCTCTTAAGAGAGGATTTTAAAATCTGGTTTTGTTAATTATAACCTACTTAACTTTAATCCCTTTTGTTACTATATTTCTGCTAATAATACTTTATTTCAATTAATTTTGAAAATAATGACAAATTTAGTAAATTTGTCATAATTAATTTGGTGTTTCGAACTTTATTTAACATGAAAATTTTATGGGAGATCATTTTAAACATAGAACTAGAGGTAGTCTCAGGTAGGTTAGAATCAAAACAGTTAAAATAGATAAATATCAAAAGAATCTCAAATGTTATCAAAAGTGTTATTGTTGTTATGGGTTAGGTCAGTCTTGACAGAGCAGAACTAGGATCAAAAGCATTTTAGCTCTAACTATTCCATCTTTTTTTAAAGATGGTAGGGTGTGATTTGAAAGAAATTTGACTGCTATTTCTAACTGGTCAAGAAGCCACCTAGATGTTCCCTAATTGACTTATCATCAAGAATATGGAATATATATGCATACTTATCGAAAGCTTGAAGAAAATAAGTACTATTTTCTCCTGGTTTAAGTGTTGATATTTTGTTAAAGAAGATTATATTGTATGTATGTATGTATGTATGTATGTATGTATGTATGTGTGCACGTGTGTGTGTGTGCATGTGTGTGTGTGTGCATGTGTGCATGTGTGTATGTATGTATGTATGTATGTATGTATGTATGTATGTATGTATGTATGTATGTATGTATG
>JAOPUL010000001.1:61394437-61411327 GCA_027564515.1 Octopus rubescens | reverse complement strand
TGGGGTCGATAAAATCGACTACTCCCCTTCCCCCAAATTTCAGGCCTTCGTGCCTAGTATAGAAAGGATTATTATTAATGTTGTTTTTAGGGCGATGCGCAGGCAGAATCTTTAACACACAGGACAAAATACTTAGCGGCATTTCTTCCGGTTTTTCGTTCTGGGTTCAAATTCTGTCGAGGTAGACTTTGCTGTTTCTCCTTTCGGGGTCGATAAAATAAGTACCAGTGGAGCACCAGAGTCGATGTAATCGATTAGCTCCCTCCCCAAAAATTTCAGGCCTTGGTGCCTATTGTAGAAAGGATTATTATTATTTTATTTGTTTATTTTTGTAACTTGATAAAATGCCTTATTCAGTATTGACTCAGGCATTAGAGAAAATGCTTGAAGGATCAGCAGCAAATCAGAATCTACCGACCATTTCAGTTCAGTTTTCTATTGGTTCTATTTTATTTTATTTTTCTTTATCTCTGTCCTACCATCTTATAAAAGGACACGTTGGATAATGCCCTCCTGTCTTCAGTACCGTCTCAAAGAATGGTCATACAGAGGAGATACCCCAGGGATCTCCACGGGTCTAGGGGAGACCAATCTATATACGCAACGAACCCATTGATTGCTGTATCCGGTGGCCTATGATATTGTTATGGCGGCCTTGTCTGAGTTCTGCTTACAGACTGCATGTGATGGCGCCAATAGATTTTAAAAAATCTATTCCATGATAAACTTATCACACACACACTGAGTGGATATATAATTCTTGACCGCAAAGAATTTCCAATCAGCTATTTGTGTTATTAAGTTATTCTCCTACAAGCTAAAGGGCTGACAGTGGCTATACTCCTGGGAAAAACTATTCATCTTACAAATGACTTGAGTCATCGCGCTGTACATACCGTCTAGTGACACTGACTAATACCGTAAGCAATAGAAACCTGGTATAACCAGAGAGCGTTATATTACTCGGTATCAATACTCGACAATCGAAACTTTGTCAGTTCAGTAACGAGCAAAGGCCATAACATATCAAGTTTCCATATTTGGCGGCGACTGTCTTTACCAGATGACTGTGGCCCATATTTCAGCCAATCGTTGTGTTGGTGCATTTGCGCGGTGTCAAAATTAATGGAAAATTCCAAGCAGTTTCACTTCAAATCAGGGTTATAAATCGAGATGCGCGGGAAATACAAGGCAGGGGATTCATAGAGGTTTTCTTGACTTCATGTTAAAAGAATCATCTCTCGCCAAGCATGAACACAACATTTTCTCTTTTCGCCAAATATGCACTCTCAAGCACTAGCTACTAGTATTCAGCATAGCAACTTTTTGTAAAGTAAAAATTGTAACATCAATCTGTAAAGAAGCACGTTAATAAAATCTAAATATTGTGATTGGTTTTATTGGGAGCAGCACGCAGGCAGCCAAACGAAATAATCCAGCTCTTACTTCTCTACTTGGTAATTCTATCCTTGCCATGGATGTACCTTGCCTCTTTTCAGATTCATTACACCACACTTCTTTAGTCCGAATTCCATCTTAACATCAGCACTAAAACATTAGACATTGTTCACCAAGTAACCCACTTGTACCTCATCCTTGCCATACAGCTTCAAATCACCCATGAAGAGAAGATGGTTGATTCTTTGTGTTTTTCCCTTAAACTGATATCCTGGGTTTACTTTCCTCAGTACCAAGGTCAGAAGGACCATGCACAGTTCAAAAAGCAACGGAGATAAGTTATCCTCTTGGAAAATCCCTTCCTTGATGCCTAGAGTGCCCAAGCTTTGTCCATACGATGTCAACTCAGCTTTCCAAACACTCTTCCATACTTCTCTTCAGAAAACATATTACATTCTTTGCAATTCCAAACATATCTAAGTACTCAATGACCCACGAATGTGGAATCACATCGGAAGCTTTGTGGGAATCAATCCATACCATTCCCAAATTTGCCCTCCTTCGCTTACAATTTTGCATTACCATTTTGTCTTAATAATTGGCCTTTGGTATCTCTGCATTTCCTTCTACAGCCCTTTTATTCCATTGGTAAAAATGTTATTATCATCAAGAAATGTGTACATTTCTTCTGCATTCCCTCCTGACAGTAACTTCCACATCAATGGAAAGCAAGAAATTGGCCTGTAATTGTCGATACATCCTTCAAGCATAACACCGTTTGTCCTTTAGTCAACCACTCTGCAATCAACTTATGGCACATACTGAGCGTTTTTAATCAAAATCTATGTACACCATCAGGTCCTGCTGCTTTTCAATTGCTCATCTTTTCGCTCACATTTCTGATACTGTCCTGTGAGATAAATGAGATAGCTTCTTACTAGGGATAAGAAGCTGTTTGCTTCAGACTGCAGCGCCATTCAGCTCCAGTATTATGTTGTTCTTGCTTACTCTGTATCTCACCTCAAAAGTGTCGATTTTCATTTGCATCAGGAGCAAATCTTTCGCATGCTAAATCCTCATTAATTTCTTGATAAAGTCTTTTTTGTCGATTCTTAACAAACGGTTTTGCCAGTATTGTTTAATCTTTAACACGATATGTCTTGTAGGATTCAAGGAGGATGACTGAGTATAGATTGTATTGTTTGTAGGCTGCGTGATCAAATAAGTCAATCAAATCTTGTTCTTGTTAATATAACATTTTTTATTTCAGGTCTTTCAAAACATGAAAGGTATGAATGACTCATGGGAACCTTTTATGCCGTGCCGTTCTCTAGTGAAAGTGGATTAGCCTGTAAGTTCACCCACGTGTGGTCGCATGTTGGAGAGTTACATAACACGCCTGCGGGACCACGTGGCTGCATGTTGGAGAGTTGGCTAACCTTATATCTGCCTCATACGAGGGGCTAGCGGCAACAAACTGGTTTCGCGTGCTCTGAAACTTAACTGGTAATTTCGCGCGCTGAACCGGTGCGTAAAGGGAAATGACCTGGTGTCCCTTAACACCCCGAGTTCCGCTGACATGGAAAATGGAGATTACTTTGAGTTTCTTTTGTTAAAATGGCAATTATGTCACTCGTTGTATATCGGATATCCTACAGTTACTCTCTGCCTAGGACAGCAAAGCAAAACGTACAAGAAAAATAAGCACGTGCAAAGTGAAAACAGTTTGTACAAAAAATACAAGAATGTCAAAAACTGGACAGTTTGTGTAAAAAGCAGTTTGTGTTAAATACAGACAATTTTTGTCAGTTTCTTAGGCCAATGCACTGTCCGGCCACTTATTGTCACGTAAGGTGCAGAAGGTGGGGAAGTTTGTTCTTGTGAAGTTTGCCTTGGTGCAGAAGGTATTTTGTTCGCCGCGAAAAACGACATGCGTGCATCACCATGGTAGGTAGGCAGAGCGACGCAACTTATTTTGCAAGGGTCGAAAGTGGAAGATGGTCCTGAAGGAAAATTACAGAATGTACAGGACCAATGTCACGAAAAATGCGATGGGAAAACGAAATTCGACAAAAGAGTAGAGTTTTCAAAGTAGCACCGGAGACAAAGACAAGGAGGAAAATAGACGCAAAATCGTACCTCCATACAAGAGAAGCGTATTAATAATTCCAAAGAAATGCTTCGAATAACGGATAGTTATATATTAAATCCTAATGTCGAAGACAACACGTGTAACTTCGAGCGAAGCATGGTTTTATACCAAGGACTCAAAAGTCGTGGTGGAGAGTCAGTGATAGTTGAACGACACTGCATTTGACACGAATGAACATTGACGATGATCAAGTTCTTTTTTTATGTGGTTTCAAGGTGGCTGCCAGTTGAAAATTTGCTTGAGGCAAATTTAGAAATTGTTTAGTTGGGTCACCAATCAGATTTGCGGAGGTTGATATTCTAAGTCGGAGTTACCACTTTAACTAATTGAAGATACAAAGAGGAGGATGACTGAATGTAGATTGTATTGTTTGTAGGTTGCGTGATTAAATAAGTCGGTCAAACCTTGTCCTTGTTAATATAACATTTTTGTTTCAGGTCTTTCAAAACATGAAAGGTATAAATAACTCAGTGAAGTCATTATCCTTTGTCGTTCTCTAGCGAAAGTGGATTAGCCTGTAAGTTCACTCACGTGTGGTCGCATGTTGGAGAGTTACATAACTCGTCTGCGGGACCACGTGGTTGCATGTTGGAGAGTTGGCTAACCTACATCTGCCTCATACGAGGGGTTAGCGGCAACTAACTGGTTTCGCGCGTTCTGAAACTTAACTGGTAAATTCGCGCGCAGAACCGGTGCGTAAAGGAAAATGAACTGGTGTCTCTTGACACCCCAAGTTACGCTGACATGACAAAGGAAGACTACCCCGAGTCTCTTTTGTTAAAATGGCAATTATGCCACTCGTCGTATATCGGATATCCTACAAATCCGTTGCTCAAACCTAATTAGTTTTACTTTCTTGGCAAGTATATGGTGCTTCAGCTCTTCAATCACAACATTCAGTCCTTTTGTATCAACACCATACTTCTTCAATTTTTCAAATTTACGATCATTCTTCAAATCTCCTTTTCTTTTCCTCGCAAGTATTTACACTACACTGTTCAGAGAGCTTATATCTTCTGATCACTACCACAACTCCTTTTTTGTTATTTCCATTCAAATAACCCCATCTGTTTATTGTCATTGAGACAACTTACTCTGTGTATTGTCATTTACATATCTCCACCTTTCTGTTGTCATTCAAATAACTTAGCCTGTGAATTGCCATTAAAATAACGCCGCCTGTTTATTGGCATTCAAATAACTCCCCCTCTTTCTTGTCATTAGAATAACTCCACCTCTATGTTAACCTTCAATTGAGAGTGTCAGAAGATCTGAAACCTAGGTAAGAAGAGGGAAATGCTGTCACAGTTTTCTTGAAATACACAAAAATTGTTGTCTTGAGTTTGTTGAAAGAGGTTATGGTGTCAAATTCTCTTTGAATGCTGTTCAAGAATCAGTCAAGTTTGGAATAGTGACTAGCTTGTATCGATGTTGCTTTTAGACATAGAAGGTTTAGGAGAACTGAAAGTTGTATTATCTGCATAAGAATGTGTGGGAGAAAATCAAATAGACATCAAATCAAACAAAGGGTTTCTTAAGCAATTTTTGAATAATTGTAACAGAGCTTCTACAGATATCAAAGTTTAATTATATCTAGAAAAATAAACAGTAATATATAAATTGCCTTATAGATACACATTCATTTGTTTAAAGACAGGTATTTTATAATTGGTTTCTTTTAGCAAGTCATGAAGACCCTGTATTTTGAGAGAGAAGAAGTGAGAAGTTGTGAAGTTCTGATGTATTAGTGAATAGGTTTTGATCAAGAACCAAAGCAAATTTGGGATTTCATTTCACCAGAAGCATACATTATATTCTATGGTAGTCATGACAGAATAAAGAATTATTGTTATTTAGTTAAGACTGTCCATGATATCAATAACTTTTAGATTTCTTAGTTATGAATATTGGATGTTTATAGTCTAAGGAAAGCCACAGATGGTTGTGTCATTGATATCAAACTTAGCAACAAACTCAGGGTATTGCAGTTTATGCCCTGTCACTAGTACTACTTTGCATTGACAGCCAAGACAGCTGTGACTACTCAAGTCCACCTAAGTTGGAGAAGACAATGTAGGTGGTATAATTTACTGTTGTTAACAGCCCCAAAGCAATATAGTATATCATTATAATGCAGAGTTAAGTTTAACATTTCCCTCCCAAGAAAATTTATTTATGACTTACCTGACTCCTATCCAGAACAACGTTTATTTTTCATCCATGCTATGTTATTGATTCTTCTTATTAAGAAATAATTTGTTTTTATAGTCTGGGATAATTAATTTCAAATCTGAAATTTATAAGGAAAGTAAACGCGTGGATGTGTGGTAAGATGTTAGCTTTCCAACCACATGGTTCCGGGTTCAGTCCCACTGCATGGCACCTTGGGCAAATGTCTTCTACTATAGCGTCAGGCTAACCAAAGCCTTGTGAGTGGATTTGGTAGGCGGAAACTGAAAGAAGCCTGTTGTATATATATATATATATATATATATATATATGTATCTATGTGTTTGTTCCCCACCGCTGGTTGACAACCGGTGATGGTTTATGTCCCCAGCAAAACAGACCGATAGAATAAGTACCAGGCTTAACAATAAGTACTGGGGTCGATTCATTCAACTAAAACTTTTTCAAGGTGGTGCCCCAGCATGGCTGCAGTCTAATGACTGAAACAAGTAAAATATTAAATGGGTAACAGCTGTGAATAAATACCATTTTACATGGATTAAAATGGGGTCACTGCTGCCAAACCTAACATGATAATGTTCTAGATTGCAACTAAAAAAGTAAAAAAGGTATCTCTCAGGTAGGCAAACCTACACACATAACCAAGCTATATCTTCTTAGTCTTGGATGGTTTCTTATATTGACTATAATTATGTTTTTTCTTCTAAAATTACTGAAAATAAAACACTTCTACATAAACCTACTTGATGCTCTTACCCTGTCTTCGGTCTCTTACCTTATCCCCTACTTCTGTCAGAACTTAAATTGAATGCTTTACCCAGTCCTTAATCAGGACTGCGTTTTCTTAGGAACTCAAATGCCATTCTGTTGTCCTCCCCATTGACTAACCTTTAATAATTCCATTGAGGCAATATCAGAAAAAATATATCCTAGTATTTCCAATATACACCTGCCTAGAATAAACAAAAAATGCTATAAGCACTGTTCTTCCTCTTCAGGCCAAGAAATAAGGAAACCTCATCATAAGTTCAGTCAGAGGAGTAGAAGCAATGACCATGATCTCTGCATCTCTAGCCTGCTACCAGACTAGTGAAATTAAAGTGACTGACATTCATTTTGAACATACTTAAGTTGATGTGTACTGGAAAAATAAAGGACAGGAAAAAAACTATTAGGGTGCCTTTCTTGTCAGGAAAGACTGAGTGGTGTTTAACTCTTTAGCATTTAAATCAACCATATCTAGTTCAAATATTCTAGCTGTTTTATGTTCAACCCAGTTAGATCTAGCCTCTCACACCTACCCTACAATGTCATTCTAAAAATAAACAATCACATCTCATCAAAATCTCAAACATATAAGATAATGCATATGATTAAGTAAGCAGTACATTTGATAGAGCAATCTTGATGCAAAAGGGTTACTGCAGGATTTTCTTTCTTTATTTTTTATGAGTTAGTAAGGGAAAATGATGCAATTACCTACAGACTTTCTAGGCTCTCTTTGTCTAATGAGATTAATGTGGTTGGTGTGTAGCTTGAACATTGGGAGGTCAATGTCTGCAGGAAAAATATACTGCATCTGTTGTGTCCCTCATAGTTTACTAGGAATACACGGCTGTGATTAAGAAGTTTGCACCCCAACCACATAGTTTTTGGTTCAGTGTAGCACTTTGGGCAAGTGTCCCCTACTTTAACTCTGAGTTGACAAGAACCTTGTGGATGAATTTGATAGACAGAAAGGAGCCCATCATATGTAAGCACATGTGTATGTTTGTGTGTGGATATGTGTGTGTGGGGGGATATGTGTGAATGTATGTGTTTGTGTCCAATCTTCTATGGACATGTATAGTCTATAACACTACAAAGTCACTTTTTACCTGAAGGCTCCAGACATTCAAGAACAGTCACCTTATTGTGCAGTATAGGTGAAGGAGATTCTCATTGACAACAAATGTTGATCACAAAATTTAGAAATCGTGTCCAAATGTTATAAAAGACATTCGTAAATTCCTTTATAAGGAATACAAAAGTAAAAATTTCTTACATTAAAAGACGCAGGCGTGGTTGTGTGGTAAGAAGTTTGCTTCCCAACCACATGGTTCAGTCCCATTGCGTGGTACCTTGGGCAAGTGTCTTCTAGAGCGACAAGCAGACCAAAGTCTTGTGAGTGAATTTGGTAGGCTGAAACTGAAAGAATCCAGAAGTGTGTTTGTGTTACTGTCACCTTGCATTGACATTTTCATGATAATTGTAAAAGAGTGTCATGTGTCCTTTCACTTCCAACCTTCCGTGAAAACAGGTGAGAGTTAGTGACAGGAAAGGCATCCAGCTGTAGTAGAAAACCTACCTCAATAATGACTCAAATAAAAGTTAATCAATAATGAATCTGGTGTTTTCCTGGTACCTTGTGTAACCCTTGCTTTTCACAGCAACATATATACGACATGCTTCTTTCAGTTTCCATCTACCAAATCCACTCAAGGCTTTGGTTGGCCCGAGGCTATAGTAGAAGACACTTGCCCAAGGTCCCACGCAGTGAGACTGAACCCAGACCCATGCTGTATATATATGTGTATGTATACATATGTGTATGTATATATATATGTTAGTATGTATGTATATGTATGTGTGTATATATATATGTGTTTGTATGTATATGTATGTATTTGTATATATGTATGTATATATATTTATGTGTGTATGTATGTGTATATATATGTATGTTTGTATATATATATATGTGTGTATGTATATATGTATATGTATGTGTATATATATATATATATATAACCCTACTCTATTTCTATGATTAGATATTATTAGGAATTGTATAAAAATAATTAAAATATTTTGTGTATTGTAGAAGTAGATGCTATTTATTGCACATAAATTTTAACAAGAAAATCTTATATGGACCCCAGTTGAGAACTCCTGCAACTAGAAGACAAAAGGTCAGCCAGCCGACCTGATGTGGTTATGAGCAGTCATTTGTATTGTATTGTCCATCCTCCCACCCAAACACTAAGCTCTAGCAGAAATAATTCCATTATAATCGTTATCTACACCATCTGAAGCGTAGTTGTAGAAAATTTCATTAAAATCTATCCATTTTTCTGGAGGTTATGAGGAAATAAAGTCAGTGGTAGGAGGGGGTACAGTTGTGTAAGTATCAATAATTACGATACGCTAATGTTCTTTTTTTGTGTGTCACGCTTGGTAATGTCCGTTACATACGTAACTGCAGCTTTCAGTTTCTACGCTGAGTTCAAAGCAACGTTGTATGCATATGTATTTATGTGTGTACGTGTATATGAAAGATAATGGTTGTACGTGTGTGACTGACTACAAATACATACAGCTGAACAAGGTGTGCACGCACACACGTACATCCACTTGCTTCCATGCACATGTACATAGATAACTACATACAACTTTCAGTTTCTACTCTGAGTTCAAAGCAAACGTCGCTTTCTATGTCATGAAAACAAAAGTAAATAAATAAAAGAATTTTCTGCACAAGTCTATCAACACGAAAGCAACTTACATCATGAAAACAATGAACCTAAAATATATGGTCTTGACAAATGATGTTGGTGTGTTTGCGTCCCCGTATCTTAACTGTTCAGTAGAAGAGACTGATAGAATAAGCACCAGGCTTACAGGGAATAAATAAGTCAAGAGGTCAATTTCTTCGACTAAAGGGTGGTGCTCCAGCATGGCCATCATCAAATGACTGAAACAAGTAGAAGAATACGTGAAAAATGTTCCGTACCACTAAACCAAGAGGGTTCTCTCTGTTTGCATTTGCGTAACTGATATTTTGGTTGGATTATATAGTTATCGGTTTTACACTTCTTTCTATATTCTGTAACCTCTGAAAGGTGGTAAATGCATCCATTGCCATTATAATTTACTGCCTGACCATCACACTTGTCTCAGTTTTTGCCTGACCAGAGTGGAGTGTCTATTCTTCCACTTGTAGAAGGAATGCATTCCACTAATCAAGCAGGCCATTTGCTGCTGACACCTTCTGTGTAGAAGGCTTGGCATGCTATGGTTCTTGATCTGTAGACAAACATTGAGACTGAACTGCAGTCCTGGGTCTAGCAAAGACTAAAACAGTGTGTCTAGTAACTGAAATGCTGCCAGGCACTCCCATCTCTTTACCAGTCGAGCAATAAAGTTTGTGGAACTTCCATGTTAGCAATTTATAGAGAACTATGGTGGGGAAAGTGATAACATACTTGAAAAAACTTGGGCATTGATGAGAATAAACTGGTCAGTTTTGGATGACTTTTGGCCCAAGGACTATGGATAACTTCCAGAAAACCTTAGCCTGGTAGTGCTACTGAAGAACACTAATTATTCAAGACAAACTCTATGGGCATAGAAGTGCCTCAGCCAGGTCCATCCATTATACAGTAGGGTGACAATACCATTCTGAATACACTCACTCAGTGTCCAAGCATTACTCTGATTTATGCAGTTACGTCAAATAACTGTTGTCACATGTAGGACGTAGCCTTCTATTGATCAAGTTCATAATGAAGATCACCTTGCTGCCTTCCTTTAACAGATAAGAGCAGGCAGCTTTCCTCTGTTTGGTGGCTATTGCAAAAGTGGTTGAATGGTAGAGGAGACTAAAATAACTGAAGACAGACACATTCCTTTTCAGCCAAGCTCACATCAAATTTTTCAAGTCCTATTTGGAAAGGAAGGTGAGGATAGAGAAGGAAGTGTTCTCTCCCAGCTTATTTGTTAAAAGGTGGGTGCCAGTTATGGACATGGCCTGAATGAATGTGTCTATTTTCAACATGTGCCTGCAAGTCAGAATATGACACTAATGCTAAATGAAACAACATTATATTAGGGTTATTATAACATAGCATAAATAGAGATATAAACTTCAGAAATTATTTTCAACAGTGATACCCAAGAACAAGTACTTTTTCCCTACTGTCATTTAGGGAGAAGGCACTTGCCTTAGAGAGCTATGGTGATCTTCAAACTGTGGGGTTTCATGACTGGCCCTAAGTGGAAGTCCTTCCCTCTGAGGACTTTATCACATATTTGTATACTGTGTATACCTTTATCTCATTCACCTTTTTTTTTTTCTTGTCTGATATCTATGTACCTGCTGCCTCTCACCAATACTTTTTGTAACCTACATCTGTAATGTCCTTTTCATCTATCGCCCCTGGGCTGAATCATGAGAGTATTATATAAAATATCTTGCAATATTTGTTCTGATACATTAAGTTCTGAGTTCAAATCCTCCTCAGGTCTGTTGGATTTCATGAAAAATAAAGTCCAAATCAAGTACTGAGGTTGAGATAATTAGTTGTTCCCCCACCCACCCATCCAACTACAAATTTCTGGATTTGTGCCTGTTAGACATTATCATCATTACCAAAGTTTTGTGAGTAGATTTAATAGATGGAAACTGAAAGAAGCTAATCATGTGTGTGTGTGTGTGTTTCTAATATATATCTTTTATCTTTATTTGTTCTAGCCATTGGACTGAAACCATGCTGGGCACCACCTTGAAGGGTTTAGTCGAATGAATTGACCCCAGTACTTACTTTTTTTACAGCCTAGCACTTATTCTATCAGTCACTTTTGTTGAACTGCTAACTTATAGAGATGTAACCAAACCAACACCAGTTGTCAAGCGGTGGAGGGGACATACACACACACACACACATATGTATATATGTATATGACAAGCTTCTTTCAGTTTTCGTCTATCAAATCCATTCACAAGGCTTTGGTTGGCCAGGGTCTATAGTTGAAGAGACTTGCCTAAGGTGCTGCACATTGGGACTGAACCTAAGGTCACATGGTTAGGAAGCAAGCTTCTTAACCAAACAGCCACACATGCACCTATATAAATATGTGTGTGTATGTGTGTACCTGTGGTTGTGTCTCTTTCTGTGTGCCACCTTGTTTTGACATCACATGATAGTTGTAAATGAGCATCACCATCATACAAGGGATGTCATTCGTTTCTAATCTTCCATAAAGACATGTCCAGCCATTGGGAAATATTACCTTGCTTGGAAATAGGTGAGGGTTGGTGACAAGAATGGCATTCGGCCATAGAAAATCTGCCTCAACAAAATCCATTTGACTCATGCAAGCATGGAAAAATGGACAAAAAAACAATGATGATGCCAATTGCAGTCAACATCATCATTGGTAGTAGTAATAGTAGTATGCTAGGGACAGAAATGCAAAAGAACGACAGCTTCAGAAGTATAATAAGCAAACTCTCAACAAAGAGAAAAGGGTTGAGGAGAAATGTATTGTATAGAAGGATCACAGAAAGCAACAAACACTATAGACTGTTGGGTGTAAATAGGAACAGCTAATAATTATATACACCCACTTCAGCTTTCATACACATCATGACTTTATAATAAGCTTATTATTATAACAAATGATAATTATATACCCTCTCACTTCAGGCCAACCGCAATCATTACCAAGGAAAACTAGAAGCCTCTACATGAGTGTTTAACCTGCTAGAAATAGCAGCCAAATCTCCTTCAAATTATAGCCTACAATCTTTAAAGGAAAATTACTTTGAATAATGTGGTCTTGTGTTCCTGCACATAAGAAAAAGATGAGATGGTCATTCTAGGAATGTCTTTGATTTTAGGTTTATTTGGGCAGGGGTGACCTGGGGTTAAACAACAATTGCTGATGATTCAAGTCACCACTTCTGCCAAACATTATTAATGCCCCTATCACAATATTATAACCAATTACTCTACCACAGAACTACAACCTTTAAAAACATCACTATTACCAGTGGCAGCCAGCAAACAACTATCCACATTGCCTACATCTCTGCCACCACCACCACTATTCACCTACAGTATCACTTTACCTCTTAAAAAGTTAACCACTGCTTCCCACATACTTATATATACTTCATCATAGTAACAAAACACCAGGCATGATTCACCCATCACTACCATCACCACAACCACCACTTTTAACCTTTTGTAACACAAACTTTGCCTCTTAAAGAGTTAATCCTCAACTTTGCATGCAGGTAAACATGAGCACCAACACAAAACTAGATTGTCACTAACCAGCCTTACTGATAACACTAGTTTAATTAGAAGCATTGACACCTTTCAAGGTCAATAACTCAATTGCAGTTAACTAAACTAAACTAAAATCACAGAAAGAAAACATTATAATTTGGTTAGTTAAATGCAAGAAAATATTATAAGCAGTAATATGTTAGTAAATGATCTAGATATGGTCATGAAAATTTAGTGCTAAATGAAACAGCATTATATAAGGATCATTGTAACATGGCATAGATAGAGATACAAACTTCAGAAACTATTTTTAACTGTGATACAAACTCAAAGATGATAGACCCTGCCAAATAACTGAAAAAATCCGGCATTGGTACACCTTCCAAGCACTTAACTTTAGATTTCCTCACTCAATTTCATCTAACACATTGTGATCTAAAGTTATGATAAAATTCATAAACAAGTCTAATTAAGATCTAATGTTATTATAAAGTATTAAATAGGTTCAATTAAGCAACATGTTCATGATTACACAGGCCTACTTCCCGTTAATTAGAAAGCAGTCATGAAAAATAGAACAAAAGAGATTATATCTGGGATGGGAGTTAAGGCTGTGCTTATTTTTTACACATCTAATATCATCTACATTTTCTGGAATTTCTCTCACAAACCAATTCAAGACCATCTAGCTCCTATCACATCCTGAGCAGTGTTACGTGTGGTTTCTTGTATGCCACAACATGTTCAAAAAGTCATTGATGCCAATGGAGCCTCAGCCAAGTACAGACATCCTGTTCCTACTTTTCAATTTTTTAACAAATTACTCCGTTATTAATGATATGGTTTGAATATTAAGATATTATATTCTAATATTTTTGGATATTGGATATTTAATGATCCCTTCAAAGAAATCATAAATTTTAGCTTACATCAACAAAGTACCGAGACCAACTCACGTTTGATTTAGTGAGGCTAAAACAAAAATATCAAATTTTTGCATAATATTCTAATTTTCTGAGATACAACTGTAGCTATTCAATTTCAAAATGGACCAGATGTACCAATATATAAACCAGTGTGGTATTAAAACCATGCAATTGATGATACACCCCAATTCTAGTATAACACCATGTAATTCTAATATTACAGAACCTAGTTCAAGGTGGCGAGCTGGCAGAATCGTTACTGCACTGGAAATAATGCATAGCAGCATTTCTTCTAACTTTACGTTCTGAGTTCAAATGCTGCCAGGATTGACTTTGCCTTTCATCCTTTCAGGGTCGATAAAATAAGTAGCAGCTGGGATTGGTGTAATTGACTTGCCTCCTCCCCCAAAATTACTGGCCTTGCACCAAAATTTGAAACCAATATTACAGAACCTAGTTCTGTAATATTAGTATATTAGAAATATGATACAACCTACTTCAGAAATGACAGTATCCGATTCAAACATAACATTACTCATTTGTGATATAATGTCATCCTGTTTAGGTACAAAACTAACCAGTTGCATTATGACAGCAATCATATATAATATGCTGGCACCCAGATGATGTAATATCTTGACATGATTAGTACAATAAATTGAATATTTACAAATATAAGACATCAACTCAAAAGATTTTTAATAATTAAATACCTCCAGAGGTAGTGGATTGGCAGATAAGCTATGACATTATCCAGATGTGATATGACACTGCCTGGATGCTCTATGACACTATTCAGATGTACTAAGACACCATATTGCATTTAAAAATTGGCATTCAAATTACTAAGGCAGGGAAAAAAAAACATTCTCCCAGTGTTTCTCAAAGTGAGATGCATGCCCCATTATTGGGGTGTGGCAATATTTTGGTGGCATGTGGGTCACTTCAAAATGGGGTATGGGTAAGTAATAAGTAAATCTTCTATTGAATATAAATATATGTATATATATTAGCTTTCTCCATCCATGGTGGAGCTCACTTTTGTGGGGAAATTCAAAGTCAGGCATAGAACAAAATAATTTCGAGAAACACTGTCCTACAGCCTGCTAAGGATGCATCACCAGTTTTAAGGGTCCCATCAAAGTTCATGTAATGATTCAAGAAAGATTACACACTGAACTGATTTCCTGTTAGGTTTAATGGCATATGGAAAAATTTCAGCTCAGCATTGAAAGCTAAATACCTGTCAATTATACATCAACCACAGTCCTTGTTCCCTCACCCCATCCTTTGAAGAAAATATGAATATATGTCTAAAGAAGAGAAGGAATTTTGTTAATACAACAGCTGAAAGTCTTCATTTAGGGTAGTAACAAACATGAATGAAATATAATACATTTTCGCTCTAAATACTCTTTCTTCTCTTGTAATGTGCAGATTATATTTTTAGAATATTGTTAACAAGATTCATATATCCTTATTCAACTGGACTGTAATGTATTTTAGCATCTACATTACTTGTAACTCATTATTAGTTCCAATTTCATTTCATTTCATTTTCCTGTATTAAAAATTACATCTTAGGTAATGCATCCATTTAATACAACTGTTGGGAACTAATGTTATTCGCAATCATTCATCTCATTCTGACTTTTTATTCTCTCTTTGCTGTATTTGTTTTTTTCTTGCTTTTAAATAACCCTAATGAGCTCTGGACAGTGCAAATATAGTCTAAATAATTGCTATCTAAGTGTGCCACTGACATATTTTTAATGAATTTTGGAAAGATTAAATGTCACATCAAATTTTACATGTTTTGATCTAAGGACTGTAAGCCATGATATATTATCTAATCCAACAATATATGCAGAAGATCACACTCAAAGAAACATTTCAAATCTGGAACCATGGCATCAGTGGGTTTAAATGAATGCTTTTCCTTCAATTCCTTTAGCCTCTGCTAATACAGAAATCCCAAATTTATCCTTCAGCTCTCACCTTCATTTTACCAACGTCTCTTTACATTTCTCTTTCCTTCTTCCTATCTCCGACTATTTCCTGGCTATGGATGCACACTCACTCACATGTTGTGTTCCCCCATCAGTTCCTGACACTAGCTCAAACATAGAGGATGTGAAACTCTGAAGTGTTTCCTTTCTCCCCCATCACTGTCATCTTAATCCTGAAGAAGGGCTCTTTCTGAAACATTGAAAACTCCATTCCCAACAGAAATTTTACTCTACTCTTTCTGTTGCTTCTTCCAAGTAATACAAGTCTTGCTGATGCAGACCACCATCAGTCCCCTTTGGATTCTATTTCATCTGTTAGAATGTCAGCCTATTAATCCTAGAGTTAAAGAACCATATTCTAACCCTGACACTGTACTACTGGCAATGATACTAAAATCTCGAGTCTGCTTGAATAGTTCACTAGTTTGTAGTACTGAATTGAATATTTTATTAATTCCCATTGATTCCTTCCTTTAATTGTAGTCAAGTTCCATAAAGTAAAAGCCAACTTAGTTTTTTTTTACATCAAGATATGTAGAAAACATTGTAAGTGTTTATTGTTTTCTCTGAACAAAAATCAATATTATTATAATATTGTCTTGATTTTCAAAGAATGACACTTATACATATCAGCTCTTTAGCATTCAGATTATTCTATCAAATGCTATACTTATTTATTTACATTGTTTTCAATTAATCATACATTATCATATAGCTGAGATTCTGATGATGAGATTATTTTCTTAGAATGACATTGTAGGGTAGGTGTGAGAGGCTGAATCTGGCCAGTTTGATCATGACAGGTAAAATATTTAGGTTGGATATGGCTAGTTTAAATGCTTAAAGGGTTTAAAGGACTAGTTAAAATAAATCCTTGATAATAGAATTGGTGTTTGAAAATATATTTATCAGGAAGTAGAAAATGCACTAAAACTATACCCCCTTCCCCAAATGTCTGTTAAAGAAAATAAAAGAAAACCCTCTATGTTTTACTGCCTTTATTAGGTTTAACAAGATTGTGAAGCACCTTTAACCCTTTAGCATTCAGATTACTCTATCAAATGTAATGCTTATTGATTCATATTATCATCATCATCATCATCCTCATTTAACGTCTGTTTTTCCATGCAGGCATGGGTTAGACGGTTTGACTGGAAACT
>JAOPUL010000001.1:61358838-61370215 GCA_027564515.1 Octopus rubescens | reverse complement strand
GCATGTTTTAAGAAGGGCTTTGGAGTTCGAGGTGGGTGGTTCGAGGAGGAGGGGACAGCCAAAGAGGACATGGAAGAAGCAAGTGGAGGAGGAATGTAGGAGGGTTGGGTTGAGGATGGAGGATGCACCGAATCAGGCAAAGTGGAGGGAGGGGGTATGGGCGAGTGTGAGGTGAATCCGGCGACCCCCGTTCACGGGGACAAAACCGGATTTAAAACTCTGGTAAAAGTAAGTAAGTAAGTATGTGAGGCTCATGATGGAGTATTGCACTCACATCTGGGATAGTGCTGCTGCTGCACATACAGACATCTTAGACTACATCCAGAAAAGGGTCAACCAACTGGCACAAAGTCACTGATATACTCCAGCCTTTTGCCTAAAGGCTTGCTGTCTCCTTTTTCTCTGCCTTTTCTTTTGCTACTATAATGGCCTCTGCTCCTCAGAGCTATTTGGGCTTGTGCCACCTTTATTCAGGCATTCCCATCCAATTTGTCTCTCCTCTCATTACCTTCCTTGTGTTCAATCACCCATGATCCATACAAATTTCTACTTTCCTTCCCAGAACATTTGCCCTCTGTAGTTCTCTCCCCATTCATATATTTCTCACAGGTGTTGACTTGTAAAGTTAAAAAAGAACATTAAAGGCATGATTAATATTATTGGTCTAAGAGGACTTGTAAAAACCATACGTACTGCTCTTTCCTTCAGATCCTGTAAGTAACAAACATGGTCTCAATTGATTTGATAGGCATAGACATGGTTAGGCATAGGCATGGTGTTCCAATCACATGGTTTTGAGTTCAGTCTCACTGCATGGAACATTGGGCAGATGTCTTGGGCCAACCAAATCCTTGTAAGTGTATTTGGTTGATGGCAACTGAAAGAAGTTTGTTCTATATATATATATGTATAAATATATATTGTGTGTATGCATGTTACTGTCGCCTTGTCTTGACATTGTGTGATAATTGTAAGCAAGTGTCACCATCATGGAAGCAATGTCCAATCTTCCTTGCAAACATGTTTGATCTTGCAGGAGTATTACCTTACCGAGAAACATGGGAGAGTTGGCAACAGGAAGGGCATCTGGCCATAGAAGATCTGCTTCAAGAAATTCGATCCAACCCATGCAAGCATGGAAAAATGGACATTAAGACATTGTTAATTACACCAAATTAAAGCATATTCTTAACATAGCTATGACTGCATCCCAGTGACTGTTCCTTCTCTGCAGGATCAGTTGATACTTCCAGCAATTATTGATATTTTACAAAGCACAGATGAGGCTCACGATGCAGTATTCCTCCCACAAAAACACATAAGTTTGTTTTTGTGGGAAGAATTCAGTTTTCCTTACATGTACTGTTAAAAATTTCCAAGCAGCAATACAATATAGATTAACTGATCAGAATAATCTTCTAGGGCATTGAATTCCTCTTTTATAGTTATTGAATTAACCTAATAGTGCTCTATTTTAAAACTAAAAATCTAACGAGGCTCATTTTCACACTTAACCTTTTTACTGTGGAAATGAGATCTAATCATTCAAAATTTCATTACCCTTAACTGTGGAAGGCAGTTTTATATACCAATCTATTTTTTGTTGAGGAACATCATGTTTGAAACTATTTTTTGTCAAGATATGTCAAGTTTATTGAGGCAATATGTCTTGCAAAGAATACCAATCCTATTTTTTGGTAGATATTTAACATCATTACTGGAATACCCAATGAAATTTAATTTCACAGTCAAAGGGTTAACTACTAATAAATGAAAGCTCACAAACCTAGCCATAATATCTTTCATGTTACTTTAAGAGAAAATTAAATTCTTAAATGGGTTAAGAAGATATCCATGACAGAGAGAGAGAGAGAGAGAGAGCCAAGAAGACATAGTAAACAAATAGTCCGATCAGATTTCAGGATACTGGGTTAACACACCGTGAACACAAGTTACACAGAATCAAAACAAGTGGTGTTTATGCTTTACAGAAAACCCATGCAATCCATGTCAGCATAAACCATCCCACAAGATAATAAAACATTGATGAGACTAATAATGATGATAACCTGTCCCACTTATACAAGTAAGGAAGTTGAATGTTAATAATTAATGGGTGTGCAATTGTTTCTACATAACTTGCATGCAATACAGTTGACTGTGCAGTAAATTAACAGGCTGAAACAGAATACTTCCATTGCTTGTAGCCTGTAAATTATTCACATATCTTAAAATGTTTTTGTTTTTGCCTAAATCATAATTTCAAAATTTAATTACATTTATCATTCTCCCTTTATTGTCTTCATTATTATTGAAGACAACACCAAGAAGAGAAAGTTTCTATGTGGTTAGAAGAATTGCTAAAAATAGCAGTCACATTTCACTCAATCCTACTCTATTTGTGTTTTGACAGGACACTTTAGATAATATACTTCTGAGAAAAAAGAAAGATGAGATGGTCAGGGCTAGAATGCTGTTTATCATAGGCTTGCTCAGTCAAGTCTGACCTGAGACTAAACAACAACTTCACTATCATCACCACCATTATCAGCAGCAGCAATACTAACTAAAAGAAGTGATTTGAAATTCTATCCCAATTTGTAAGATATGAGAGGCTGTCTTGAACAAGACATAGATTTGTTAAAAGATTATGGTGATAAATCATTCCAATCTGGTGTTTACAATAACACTGTTCTGTTCTCTACAGTAATAGTTTATTTCAATGACCACTTGAAACATATATGTATATCTAAGTATGTATGTATGTGTGTGACTATGTGTGAATATTTATATATGTATACACATAGATAGTAAGAATATATTTATACATTCACACATGTATGCATATGCACACACTCTTTCGCTTTCTTAATTTCTAAGCTAGCTGTTTACAACATAAAATTTGTTCGTATTTTCTGTGTCTCTTTGTCTTTTCTGCTCATTTTGCCTTTCTAAGCCACACAAAATAGATAAATAAAAAAAAAAGGAAATAAAAAACAGTCTGTATATTGATGGTTGTTAGTACATTGGATGTCTTGCAGTATACATACTGACTGTTTTTGCTCTGAAATCAACTTTGGTTTCATTTTTTGAGATTGATTAATAAAGTATCATTCCAATATTGGGGTTGATTCTTCTTCTGTCTCTTTCTCTCTAGCTTGTGCCTGTTATTCAAAGGTTCATCGTTGTCAAATTGTAAAACATTAATTTCATGAGTAGAAATTTAATTGAATGAGCTGCTGGATGCTCAAGATAGGCACCAATGGAGAATTCACCCAGTCATGTTTTTGTGTATATGCATTAGGAAGGGCATACAACCACAGAAACCATGCCAAAGCAGACATTGGAAGTCAATGCAGTCTTCTGATTGCCAGATTTTGTCAAACTGTGCAACCCATGCCAGCATGGAAAATGGACAGTAAAAGATGATGATGATAATTAATGTTGTATTTTTTTAGATGTGAGTTATCATTGCTGATCACAAAATTTGATAGGGACAACAGTAGGACAAGCATGGAGACTATTATAATGGTACAAAGGAAAGGGGATAAACATTCCTGGAATTTTGAGATGCAAATGATTTAAATTATTTACAATATAAACATCACTAAACTCACCTAACACTCAGCTGAGTATGAGAATCATATTGATTTAGTACTTACAAGGAAATGAGACAGCTGGTGGGTGACATGAAAAAAGCACTCATTCCATGCTGTAAAGTGGTTGGCGTTAGGAAAGGCATATGGCCATTAAAACCATGATATGGCAGACATTGGAGCTCAATGCAGTCCCTGAACACATTGGTTCCTGTCAAACCGTCCAACCCATGCCAACATAGAACATGGACGTTAAATGATGATGGTTGTTATTACCAAATTCTTCTTTTAATGTATCCCTTAGCATTAATTAGTTACTAATGACAAGACAGATTTTGGCAAAAGATAAGTAGGAGGATGGTTGGGAAGTTAAAAGATCTATGAAGTGAAATTTTCAAATAGTACTAAGTGCATCTATTATGCAAGGAAAAAGATAGAGAAATGTAACATCACAGAAAGTTTACCACAGGGCACTAACAAAATCTGTGGAAAGAATGGTACCAGGGAGCTAAATAGGGTACATAATGTCAGATATATCTTGTTGGGAACAAAACTGATAGCAGAGAATTTATTAATGCTATGAACCAGGTGGATAGGTGTGAATAATTCATGCCTTTTGATAAAGCCTTGTACCTGTATGAATCAAGTTGGCATTGAGAAGAAGTGTACTTAAATCAACACTGGTACACTTGATCCCCAAGGATAAGAATGAGTTAGGAAAAAGCTACAGAGAGAAGTTGTTGAATGAGGAATATAAGTGAGATAATGTAAGCCTACCCCAAGTCTTCATATATTCTAAGTTCAACTCCTTTGAAGATTTACTTTGATTTTTAATCTTCAAGGTTTGAGGAAATAAATACTAGTAACATACAGAAATCAATTCAGCTATACTGTAAAAATTGGTTTAGCATACAGACATAAGAAACCACTGTTTAATCAAATCTGTAAACTCAACTAATTTCTTTGCCTTTAATTTTCATTAAAATACACACAATGTATTTAAAACAACCTTTTGTGTTTGGTAAGGTTAAATGGATCTGTACAAGACATATAATGTTTCTTTTAAATCCCAGATATTTTTCTTATGTTGTTTGCATAGTATTTTTATTCTTGAATTCAAACAGTGCATTGGTACTTAAGATAAATTTGAACTGACACCTTCTGGGTCATGAGTTAAACATTCTGCAGGTGATTCATTGTCTCTGAGCAGGTCATTTAATTTAACCAAGCCTTTTGTAGTTAAAAGTATGTACAAGACTTTTCTGAGAAGATTATTTTAAGACGAAGTAATCATCAGACTCACAAGAACAGGCTTTCATGTACTTAATACTATAGAATCACCATGGCAATCTTGTATTCTCAGGCATAAATTACTTCAGGGGAGATAAGCTTTCCTAATACAACACTAAACAGAGATGTAACAACTATTTTCTCATATTTACAACCTGTTGAATGAGATTAGGAAATTCTGTTATTCCCTATATAAAAGTTTACATTAAAAAAATATATAACAAGAAAACAAACAAATAAAACAACTAATTTCAAATAAAATATATTAAAAAGAAAATGTTTTATGGCTTTTTTGTTTTATTGAAATGACTATCAGATCAAATAATGTAACAGTCAAGATGTATATCATTATGCCACCTTTAAATACCAAAGGTAGAAATAAAATAATATCACATTTAAACATTAGATTGTGAACATGTAATTGGTTAACACTTAACACCACAAACTGTTTGAGGTGAGTGACATTGATCAGGGGTAAGTTCCTGATAAGTCAATATTGATTGTAGCCATTTAATAACATTTCTGTCACTAATATATTACTGAGCATGAAAAGCAGCACTTCACAATTCTTCTCTCGTGAATATTTGCTCACTTTATCCCTATGAGGTTGATCAAAGATCATGAAGGGAAATGGGGTTGACTAACTTGCTTATAAAACACTCGTTGCTATCATGTATCGTATGCTATTTGCAGCATATTGATAACACTACAACGAAAGTCTTCCCAATTAAGCATGAGTTCTTCCATTGGATGAAGCCATAGCATTACTTCAGTCTGACTTTCTTATAGTGTTTTCTTGGCAGAGATATTTGGGGTAGTCTGCCATTACTTTCCCCAACTGGATGGCCATTGGCCCACAAGGAGCTCATCCATCTTTTGACAGGTCTTGTTTTTAGTCCTGTTGGGTGTCCAGACACCCTCCTCACAAGAGTAGCAAGCTATTTAAGTGGGGAAGCTGGTTTAGTCATCGACCACTCAACCATGAAACAGGTAGTACTAGTTTACACGGTACCACTAGCAGGTCTCATTTGTCTGTGATGAGATTCCTGACCTGACTTTATTATAAAACATTACAGTAACACACAATTATACTTCAGAAACTCAAGAGGTTAAAATACTCTTCCTTGTCATCAATAATATCTAACAAGCCAAGAAAGCTCCTAAATGATCACCAAATTATTATAATTAGGAGCTAAATCTCTCAAATCACAAGCCCAAAAGCATTTTTTAAAAATTGACTTTGGCTTGAATGCTTTTGATTAGAGGTTTGCTGGCCTGGAGCTAAACAATAATATCAATATGAACACTTTGAGAAGTGCAAGTTAAAACTCAATTACATAGAGGACAACTTTGTTGTCATTAGAAAGATGTCAAACTTTGAGTGGAGCAAATGAGCTCCATGCATGAATCATCTATACAGCTCACTATGGAGAGGAAAATGATAACCAACTGCCATTCTTTGACATACTGGTATAATACACAGAAGTAAATGTTAAAGCCACTATGCATTAAAAGCCAACATCCACTAAATTTTACAATGAATTTCACCATTGCTACCATATTAAAAATGGTATTATCATATGTCTACATCATATAAAAATTCTTCTAATCTAAAAGAGATGTTTATAAACAAAAAGGACTTTCTTGAAAAATAGATACCAACTATATTTCCTTATACTTATGCCCACTCATAAGTAATTCTAAAGCTATGATTTATTGTAAGTCTACATTATTGAAAGAATCTGGCCAAAAAGTGACAACATAATCCTATGGTCACAATACCAGGACAGTTTTCAATAGTAGCACTATACCATTTAGTTAAGTCACTGAGAGTTAGAAGAATTGAAAAATTACATTTGTAATATCCCATACACTTTTAGTAAATTTACAAAAGGAAATGGGCTGACCCTTCAAAAAATAGATGAAGGAACACCGAAAATCTCTAATTAATGTTAAAACAATATAACGAGGAGCAGTAGAATATACATGTTTTGAAAAATGAAAATTATATGCTATGGTAAATAATTTTTTCTTTATAACCAAAGAACCACAATACAGATACCTACCATTAATTTCAGCCTGTAGCGGTGATTTGAAACCTAACCACTAGGTAACTGATCAGACATCATGACTGAACCACAATAGTTTCACGTAAGCAGTCAATCAGCATGATACCATCGTGTGATTCAATCTTCTAGAATATTCTTCTTGTACCTTATAAAAAGCCGCTGTAGCATTAAACCCATTGCAGAATGTTGAGGCAGCTGAGCAATATGTGTCTCCATTGTTGCCACACCAAATAGCCTCACCAGTCAACTCAGGAAAACCGCCAAGATAGATGACCAAGAACCTCCGTCACCACAAAGACAGCATAATTGTTTTCAGATATGTTGGGCAATCTGCATGTTGCTGCACCAATAGCTTGCTGTAAACTCAGAGCAGTGTTTCTCTCCCAGTCTGTAAGTATTGCTGTTGTTAGCTGTAAAAGGCCAACGCAGTTTGTCTTTATGTGCGACAATAAATCCTTCTGTTAAATGTTTACAGGTGTTATTTAGTTACTTCTTCACACAGCCAAGAAACATATTTTCATTCATTAACTCAACCAGCTACCACAGCACCAACCATGAAACACTAATATACTTGTGACATCCAATCATCCAGCCTGCTAACAACAACAACAACAATCTGTGACAAGCGAAATATAATACATACTAATGAAAATGAATTAAAATTTTACTTTAATTTGCATTTATTTGATATACTTGGTGGCATGTGGATAAGATTGTTGGAATTTTACATGAAATGAAAGTTCATAATTTCAATCCTAAATTGAACAGCACCAGATGATAAATGGAATCTGAACTAATCAGTTAGTATTGAATGTTTAAGTATCTGAAATTTTTTGTTTATAAGATTTTACTGAGAATGTAATACATTTGCAGAAGCTTCTTTAAAGAAGAAATTGGGAGGCCCTAAAAATCAGAATAGAAACATCAGATAGGTCTAATGAGATGAGAAACATTTAAGTTACAAATGGTTGAACATATATATGTTGGTGCAAGAAATTAAATCATATGGTGCTATGGAATAAAATTTCTCTAATTGAAAAAAAACCCCCCTAAACAACAATAAAGAAGCAAAAGTTATAGCATTTGCTGATAATCAGTAATCCTAGTGCTTTCCTAGTGAAAGATAAATTAAAATAAACTAAAATGTAATATAAATTGTACAAGTGTTAATGACCTAGATGATAAGAATACTATTAAACTTAGTTTAGAAATAAGGTTCTAGTCAAATGGCAACCAGAGTACAAACTGAGTGAAAGGTAGTGTTAATGCAAATATTGAAACATTTTTCGTCCCTAAACATGAAGTTAATAGTCTGAAAAATTATAAACTTATTGAAAATTCAATAGTCTGAAAAAATAAATCCTGTTACTACCAGAATCAAGTTAAAAGATACTAACATTACTGAAGATTATTTTCTAGATTAAGGATATTACAGATTTATGATCTGAAACAATGTAAATTATGTTGGTTTATTTATTTGTGCATGCTAAAATAGGTATTATTTTAAAAAAATTACAAGGTGACAAAGCTTCGAGGTTATGGTTCAGTGTTGGGTTGATGAAATATAATCATTTTCTTTATGTGAACGTTTTAAATCAATATTTTGCCTTTTTTTCCCACTCCTTAATGTCCGTCACGTTTTGAAAACATTGCAAAACGTGCTCTTATCGTTGTCTTAAGTTTAATTACAATTTAGTGTTCCCTTATTCCTCCTGGTACGTTTTTACTGTAACTCTTTAAATAATGTTTATTTTTTAATGCACATTGGAATCAGCTAATCTATTTCCCGTTACAGATCTTAAACTCCAGGATATCCATTAAGAATATGAAGTTTGAACAGTAAACTTTAAATTGCGCACATGTGAACTGAAGAAGTTTGATAAAATCTCAGCTAAAATGAGTTTATTTCCTTTCCGTCAGAGAGGTATGAACATCACGATATGCCATTTCCTCCAAACGTTAAATCGGAAGAGCTTTTCTGCTAAGTAATAAAATCAACAGTATGGCACAACTCAAAAACTAAAGGGACGTAACTTTTATATTTGGTTATCGCCCCTGTTTTAAATGTCTTGCCAGTGTCATAGAACACTATTTCGGCACGAGTTAATGTGCTGAAATACTAACTCTAAAGTGTATACTTCAGTTTTCCTTGATCTTCCTTGGCAGCTTCGAGTACATAGTGCCCAAAGTTTTTTTCTTTTTTTTAATTCTGCACGATTGTTGAAAGTTTACAAGGTTTGATTCTCTAAGCTCCACAAAAGAATATGATGGCTTGATTTTGTTTGAAATTACCTAACTACTTGTTGACACTTTTCGTCTATCCTTTCTCGCAAGCTATGTATGAAACATTGTACATTGTCCTTTATTCTACAGAAGAGAAGATTATGTACAATATGTGTTTTGACTGAATATTAAGTAGCTTTTCAAACTTTGTATTGCAAGGTTTGAAACTACACACATTTTACTTATGTCCTGTTTTCTTCAGTTTCCAAAAGGCCTCAATGGACAATGAGAAATATACTTTCTGTATGTCATGATTTTAGCAAAGAATGAAAGGTTTACAATTAAACGAGAAGCAAAACTCAAATTCCAAGGAACTGTTGTTTCTAGTTTCTATGCATCATGTAATCACGACTTTTTATAGAATTCTGTGTCAATAAATTACCGAGATTTTAAAACAGTTTACTCCTACTATTGATACCAAAAAATCATAGGAATATTTAAAACTGAAGAAATAATTGAGATCCAACCAAACTGATTCTACCATGCAAACATTTATATTATTGATTTTACATTGCCATGAGGTCACAACTTTATTGAAAAGGGATATAGTCACTCGAGTATGATGTTCATGGAACAATATGCATGGGATTGATTAGCTTCTGCAGATATAATCTTACAATTAGTTACCTGAAGTCACTGACAAGTGGCTCATGGGTTATGATTTCATATCTTACTATTAGTGCTTCACAATGTGTCTGAATAAGACGTTTAATTCCTTTTTATCTCCTACATATCAAGCTGAGGTATAAATATGAAACCTGGAGAAATCTATCTGCGATAATTGACACCTTAGTTAATAAATCAGAATTCAGTAAGAGCCAGTATTTGTGAGAGGATTAACTATATCAAGCCAATTGACCATTTTCAAGTATGGATACATAAATTTTCTATGTACTTTGCAAACACATTGCTAGTATAGTTATATTTACCAAAAAGGATTTGCTGATGAAGATAATGAACCGAAAATTGAATGATGCATAAATCCATGTGGCATCCTAATTCTTAAATAATCTAGATAACAAATATATCTTCAGCATATACCTTTTATCTCTACACAGACAAGGGTAAAACAGATGTAGTTGCTGAAGCTACCTTTATTTTCAGCTCAAATTTAGTAACAATAACTTTAGAAAGATCTGAGTAAAAAGATTTTAAAAACGTTTGTGTAAATTTTAAGTAGAAGTATGCTTATATTCTGTCATGCACTGGGCAACAGAGATGCTTGTGAACTTTATGTAGTTAATATTCAGCTTAAATAAAGGTGGCAAACTGGCAGAATCGTTATCACACTAGACAAAAAGCTTAGCAACATTTTGTCCATCTTTATGTTCTGAGTTCAAATTCTGTTGCGGTCAACTTTACCTTTCATCCTTTCAGGATTGATAAATAAGTACCACTTGAGCACTGGGGTAGATACAATTGACTTACCCACTAACCAGAAATTGCTGGCTTTGTACCAAAATTTGAAATCAATATTCAGTTTAAATCATTGAAATTCATTGATTGAATAAAAATTTAGGTAGACAGTAAGTTCCGGTGAAGAAGAAAGATAGATTAAAATTTTAATTAAAATCTTGTAGAGGAAAGTAAGATAGGAGAATAGATACATGCTTTGGGTAAGTTGAAGTTTCAACAAGGGATTACAGAGGAAATGAAAATCAATGAGGAATTAAACTGAGCTTTTAAAAATGTTATAGACATGAAATTTCAACACAATGAACTCAGATGATCAATTGAAGTTAGATTCTTTACCGATTATAAAGTGTTAGTTTTGTAATCTATTGGGTTGTACAGATATCACTTGAAGGATTAATTTTCATGCTGTGTACCCAGGGAAAATAATCTCAATGGTGACAATTCTCCCCCCAATCTATATTCATAGGAGTACTTGAACTAAAAGATAGCAAGACATTATTTATACACTGCTGTTAACTGTTTTTAAGTGAGTAATAGTAGCTAAATAGACTAAGCCAGCAATTCCCAAACTTTCTTTTGAAACAACCTATTATACAATTTTCCAAATATTGCAGAATCTAAACCTATATTTTATGAACAATTCTCTACCACCATAATTGTAATAAGACGTTAAACAAAACAAACATTGTTTTTGATAGAGAGAATTTATTTATATATATATAT
>JAOPUL010000001.1:61333608-61350569 GCA_027564515.1 Octopus rubescens | reverse complement strand
CTTGCCAGTTTCCAGTCAAACCGTCTAACCCATGCCTGCATGGAAAAACAGACGTTAAAGGATGATGATGATATATTTGCTCATTTGTCCATTTTGCCTTATGTTGTGAAGACATCTTAATTTCCAATATTTGTTATACTCACCTGCAAGCAATATCACTCATATTACACCCCATACCCTCACAAACGGTCTCTGCCGAACCACTTTGATTCCTCATCATTCTTGCCCACACTAATTCACCTTTCTGTGCTTTCAGTCACTGCCCTTTCTCAACTTTACTATACTCCATTCTAAACACCTCTCTTATCTGCTATCATTCCCAACACCCACCCATATCTGCCATTATGACCCACCTACTATAACCCCTTATGTATCCCCATCTCCATAACTTCTATACCTTGCTCTACTTTTTGTTATTCTTCCTCAGCCACTCCTATATCTCCTACTTTACCCCTCTACATACTGGTATTTCCCATCATCTGCACCCCCACCCTTGTTTATCACTCACCACACAAACCTCTACTGCTATCTGGTACTCCCTTCTCACACTCATGAAAGTATCCATTCTTTCATCCCCTCCCATGATCCTTGTCTTCTTTTATGCTTACCACCTTGTTCCTTGAGAGTTTGCTCTAGCACCCCATCACTACCTTCCTGTTATGTCCTTCAGACATGTATCTCCTCTATAGCAAGACATCTGTGCTTGTCTCTCTATTATACTTCAGCCTTTCAACAACTGACATACAACCACTCACCTCCACCTTCCCCTCTCAAATACTTCATTTTAGTAGTGGGAGCTTTTTCCTTCCTTGTTCTTTTCTGTCTTGCAAGTTACATGGCAACCTCACTAGTGCTGGTGAAAAAAAAAATCACCCAGTACACTCTGTAAATTGGTTGGCATTAGGAAGGGCGTCAAGCTGTAGAAATCATGCCAAAAATAACATTGCAGCTCATCGATTCTGTTAAACCATCTTACCCATGCTAACAAGTAAAGCAGACATTAAATGATGATGATGAATAAAAAAGGCCTTAACATAAGAAGGTATTCACCATAAGTAAGCAATGTTAAAAGAGATCTTTACAGATCTTGTCAACTTCAAACTTTTAGTTGATTGCATCAACAAACCAGAAAACAAACCAACTTTTATGATTTGAATTTTCAAAAACATAACTGAATATTTAGAATAAAGAAGTAATTTATTTCATTAAAATTCAGAAATAAAAATAATCTTTTCAAAAATGATATTTTAAAATAGCTTTCTCTACAAGTGAGATATAATATAGGTGAGAAATAAAAAAAAAAATATCAATTTCAATGAAGGCAGTGTTATCTGAGCAAACTTTCATGGATAACTATTTTTAAACAATATGTCAATCAATATCAGTCAAACAATACATATATTATATAGAAGACATAGTAAGATCATCAAATTTGTGGCAGATAGTAAAACAATGGAAAAAAATAAATTTATTTATATAAACATGGATACATTGATTTCTTTTGATGGGGCACATGGCCACAAATTTTTAGGACATAGATTGATCTCATAATATTATTTTATCAACTCTGAAAAGATAGAAAGCAAAGAGAAACCTGGCACAATTTGATACCAAGAACATGAGGGAGGAAACTAAATATTGTAAAGTATTTAGTATAGCGCCCCTACAAAATTTGCTAACATACTGCCTTTTTCACTCAGATTAATGATAATAGTTAATAAAAGACAATATTAAAATAAAAGATTGGAATGATATACCAACAACCATATTGTGAAGAAATAAATAATTTGCCCAGGGAAGACAGCAAAGATTTCAATATAAATAATGAGATATAAAGAAGATAGAGTAACTTTGAGTTAAGATAAGTAAGATCTCTAAATTAAATATTGCAAGTGGTGCCTCATACACACAAACAACAAAATGGTGCTAGGAATGAAATCTAGTTATTCATTTTAATCAGCATATAAGTGGGGAATATCTGGTGAGTATTTGTGACTGAACTTAATTTGAACAATAGACTTCACTACACAAAATATTGTGCATACCATCTATTATATTATTAAGAAGTATTATACTGTGTTGTAAGAATAGGGTAATGAGAGCTTTGTCAATTAGAAATTATTAAGCAGTTGCAAAACAACTGTTTTCTACATTAGATGAAATATTAAGAAGCCAGTCAGTTGAAAGTTATGAAATTACCCCTGCAAATTAATAAAACTTACCAGTGACCCGATTTGACTTTGCTGGTATCTGTTAACAGCTACGTGAACAACGTATAAAGAGAGTTAAGGGGTTTGGCTAAGTATACAGCACAGTGGCAATGAATGAATAGGAAACATTGACCTTTCTACTGACATTCTAATTAATTAGCTTATGGCAGTTTTTATTAATAAAATAGTGTTTTGGTTTAATAATTTCTTTTCAAGTAAGTAGAGTCTAATTACAAAGACTGAAGTGTTTATGACAGAAAATACAGTCTCAATTTTTATGACAGAAAATACAGTCTCAATTTTTATGACAGAAAATAGTCTCAATTTTTATGACAGAAAATACAGTCTCAATTTTCACTGCTAGAAGGCCTAAGTTATGGATTATTTTACTAAGTCAATATATAAATTCGTGCTAGCAGTTCATTGATCATTATTAGTTTAAATCTGAAATATCTAGAAAACCTGAAACATAATGTAGGTAACTCTACAGTTATTCTTTTGAAAACTTTGGCTGTGGAGATTGAAATGTAAAAACATCCTATTGTTCTCTAAAGTAAACAGAAAAAACAATTAGGAATCTCTTGCAGATCTGTTTCAGGATAATTGTTCCTCAGAGATGTATTACTATTCTTTGACTACCCAGAGAACTTTGAATCTAAATTATTTTATATACATATATATTTGATAAGTGCCAGTGCAAAAAACTCTTGACCTTTGAGTCACTCTGTTGCTTCTGTTAAATATTAATAAAAAAAATATACATATACTCATATTTTGAGTTCTATTTTTCCTGTTTGCTTCACCAAACCTTATACAGGGTGTCCACAAAGTGTTTAGACAATTTCAAGTCATTACGAAAAATTTAGAAGAGGTGGCAACTAAATTCTTGTTGCATATTAATGTTATTATTGAAGTTTTTTAATGATATTAATAGTTTTATAAATGATATGTGTCTGAAGACCGCAATTAATGTAATTTGAATAAAATTTTCCATTTGTCTAATGACTTTGAGGACACCCTGTGTGTGTATGTGTATATATATATATATATATATGATTTAATATAATATTTTATGATTATATATATATATATATATATATATAAGCTGTATTCATCAGGATATAACATTAATAGCTGTTCAAATGTATATATAATATTTGCATATATGTTAGCCATGTAATAAACTAGTTATCTAAATAATGCATGCTTCATGTATTTTGAATTATACCATGTTTTATACAAACATGTATCATCTAAAATATTAAATTTCATCTTTGGTCAGTGTTATCAGATTTAGGAATGTTAACTAGACTAGTATCTTACGCAAAAATAGATTTATATTTCATCTGCTTAATGCTATTTATTAGACCAACAGCAATACACCAGCTTTATGTGCATCCATGACTCAAGGCTACAATGATCATTTTTCTTTTTCTAAATAAACATACATGTATGAGTTTACTGTCAAACTGACAGTTTTAATAGTCTAAACTTTTATGAAAATATAATCTCTAGATGATCTGAAAATCTATGTGTTAACATTTTCTAGAATTTGGATCACAAAATCTCAACTTTGATACAAGGGTATAACAGGCAAAAACAAACAAACACATACACACTGTTAAATGTATTGTTTTTCATTAAATGGTGAAAATAATTTTTTACTAATTTTTAAATACTATATATTTTTTTGTTTGTTCATCATTAAAAATACTCGGAAAAATATATACAATCAACTTATTACATTAATTTACAATATGTGAAACCAAGTGGAAAATGTGCAGAAAACAGAGATGATGGAAGAAAGTAGGAGGAATATGCTATTCAGTCAGCTTCAATGTTAGAGGTTTTCAGGAATATTAGAAGTAGTCAGTGAGGACTTCTCAGTGAAAGTGCAAGATGTGAATTTATTGGCAGCTTGTTATGAATTAAAAATTAATAAATATCGAACAAACTACAGTTGAGGGTATCATACATGATTATAACAGGTACCAGATAAAGACAACTGATAAAATAATGGGAGAAATGGATCAAGGCAGAAGATATATTAAAGAAGGTTGCAAAGAGCAGTAATACATGGACAGTGATTTTTCAACTACACTGTCACTGGCAATACCTAAGGATAGCACAAAATTGCCAGTTTACAAAATAACAATAATATCTCAAAGTCAACAAAGGATTTCATAGGTTAAGATGACTTATGGTACCATCAAATCATGCAAATGTTTTTTTTATTAGTTTGGTCTGGAGGAAGGGACTACACCTTTACGGACTTGCCAGGAATAAGTGAGATAAATACCATTAACATTCTGCTTAAACTGTTGTAAATTGACATCTGCAGAAAAGACATGAGCAGGGAAAGAGTTCCAGAGGACTGATATTCGGGGAAGAAAAGACCAGACATAGCATCTGAAATAGTTAGTGTGGGGATGGGGAGGGTTGGATACAATATGGGTGATGACTAGAGAAGAGTGAGTTGAGGAATGTACATATGCACACACACACACCACACCACACCACACACAAGGGAGCAGAGAAAAAAAAAGAAGTGCAAGGAAAAGAGAAAAGCATATGAAGGTTCATTGGAAAGAGGAATAGATAGAACTGAAGAAAGGATTGGTTTTAAGTACCAGGGATATCTAGATATTGAATTTTCAACAACTTGACAAGCATTAAATCAGGTCATGTTTCTATCTATGAATGTATATATGCATATGCATGTGTTTTTAAAAAAATATGTTGATGTATTAAAAAATAATTTAATGAAAAGATACTTGCTACAAAAACCAACAAAATTCCACCCTGGGGAATGTTTATTTTTATACCAATTAGTGAAAACTGAATCTAAAGTTTTCTTCTATCTGCCAGTCTATCTTCTATCAGACTACAGAATGTGCTGACCATGTACAAAACAGACAAAGCTACACCGATCAATAATAAGAAATGCAAAAATATCAGACTCTACAACCTCACTCTGCTTGGAATCAGAAGAGTACAATGAACACAGTGTGGATAAGGAAAAACCTTAAAGCAGGAAACTGTTAAAATTAAGTCATGAGGAAGACAATATTCAATCTTGAACACACAATGTTTAGTTCTTAAGTTAAGAACAACTTGAAAAAACAAACTCCAATTTCAAGCTAAAATCATTAGTAAAGGAGAAAAGAATAGAAATATTTCATCAGGAAGGTAACTTCACTGATTGTTTCATAAGAGAACTCAATAAAACACTTTTCATAATACAACATAAAAAGAGTATAAATGATATTTCTATCAGTTTTCTTCCTTTGAATCATCATCCCTGTAAAATGATATATTTTTTACATTGTTTTAAGAGAATGATTTTAATAATATGATGAATTAGCTTCAGGTTTCATTGGATTTTGACTTCACAACATCAGTAGAGCTTTTACTTTCTTCAGATGTCTTTTTTCCTTCATTCAAGTTATATACCCAGACAGCAACATCGCTGTGGGATCCATGTGCTAAGTACTGTTGGTAACATTTCAGAAGCTCCTGACAGCGCTGTTCATCGTGTTTGTTATTGTAGTCAGGGTACTTCTCTATCAAACGTTTCCGGGCCTTAAAAAAAATTAAAAATCAATCAAGTTTGAAAATGGTTGATATATTGAAGAACTGAAATAAAGGTTTTTCACTTAATTATATTTGTCTATATTACCAATCAATTAAAGTACTGGAAAATATAATATTTTACATAATATTTAATCTCTTTTCAGACAACCATTTTAACACCCACTCTGATATAGTGATCCAGCATTCATATCACAACTCCATACCAGTACACTTACCTCTCTTGCATGCACTGGCCAATGCCTTTCAAACTTCTTTCATTTCACTTGTACTCTACCTTTCATAAAAGTTATCATAACTCATCCTGATTACCTCAATTCCCCTCTGCCCCTGTAGAGAGCTTTTACCATGCAGCTTACAAGACTGTTCTTTACAGAGAGAAAGAAACCCGTTATCAGCAGAGATAACAGTTCTATGAATTTCTTAAATTTTTGTGCACTTTCAGCACTATAATTATATCACCTGTAATAGGAACTAACAACTATGTTTAGTGCACAGTTCATAAACTTCAATACAAAAGTGCTCCAACTATTAACTACTGTACATAAAGCACATCTAAAGTTCTGTATTTTTCTATTGATCAAACAGAAATTCTACTGCATCTTTTTGGACCTATTGCTTATATTGAGTATGTAGTAGTCAGCTACAATTCTCTTCCTATATCTCAAGGAAGCTCAGTGAAACTTTTGAGTTTTTGTTATTAATTTACACATAGGACTTTGCCATGTTACTTTTGGCCCATATGTCCAGGTTTAGAACTTCTTTTACATTTTTTTTTATTATATAAAAGTCTGTATGTCTATGGAAATTTTTATAGGTTTTGCCCTGAAAACTGTCTACAATGATGATAATATAATAAAACTTTAGATTTTCTTTTTTTCTTTGTAATTTAAAAAAATAAAATATAAACTAGGATTGAATTGTAAACATGTCTATAATTCTAAACAATGTAGTACTGCTACGGGAAGTTAGCATAAAAGCAAATAAAAAGTGATGCCTAACAAATTCACTTTCATATTTGATTTAGGCTTCTACACATCACTAATGACTTTCTCCCTAAATTAAATTACTTTTTCTGACGACAATGGTTATTGCTATCTTACACATAACTGACCATCACTTAATGACAAATAATGGCAATGCTTCTGAGCTCAGGAGAACTGCTAGTTTCTTCTTTGCAACCTACACCTGCTAATGGAAAAGCGGTCCTGTTGCTAAGAATATTCAATCCATCACATGCAACAAAAACATCAAATATACTTTTAGTTTTACATACAGACACAATATTTTGGGACATCACTGAAAGAAGACGCAGACTTCATGCGGAAAAAAAAAGGTGATGGTGTATGAGAGAAGCTGTTGGAGTGTGGTGATGATGATTATTGTTGTTTAGCCTCAAGTCAGCCTTAATTGAGCTGACCTGTAGTCAAAGGTATTCTCCCAATTACCATCTAGTCTGGGTTTTTTCCCAGATATTGTGTATCTAAGACATCATTATTTCATGTCTTTTCTTTTTTTAAGATGGTAGGATGTAATTTTAGAGAGATTTGGCTGTTATTTCAAGCAAACCAAATGACCACGTAGCGGCTTCCTTAATGGCTTCTGATCATGATGATGATGGTGAGATGATAAATCAGAGAGATACATCCTTTTCACCATAAAATAAATTTACTTACAGCTTCCAACCCATTCTCTTCATATTCTCTCAGTTGCCTTTGGAAACCATAGTTTGGGTTAGCACAGTTCCGTGCCCCTTTTATAGCATTCATAGATTCCCTCCAGTTCAGGCTTGTTATCGTCATTACATAGGCTACTGTGAGTGTTACACTTCGTGATACTCCTGACAAACTGGAATTAAGATTGACCAATCAAGTAGATATATCTGGCTAAACTACATCAAAATGAAACTTTAAAAAAACAAAAACAAAACAAAACAAAATAAAAACAACAAAAAATGAAAAAAAGAGGAGAAAATTCCAGAGGATGCAACTTTGAAGATAAATTATTTGGCAAAATGTTTACAATGGGGACTGGTGAGGTAAGATATAAGGGTGACAAATGAGTGCATTGGGTGGGCTGGAGAAGAGATGGTATTCAATTTGCTTGTTTAGAGGAACAGAAGTAGTTGGTCAGTATTTGTGTCTCAGCTTCAAGGGACATACATCTTAATACAGTAAAGCAGCAAATATATAATATTGTAGCACCAACTACAATACTGTTGTAAATGTCATACATTTTGTGACAAAGTCTTTTACAAGTGAGAAAGCAAAATCTTTTCATTGTTGCAAAATGTCAATTAATAATTAAAATAAACTCTCACCAATGAATAAGTACACCACCTCCTTCTTGTCTAGATTTGTGAATGAAGTCTATACTCTCTTCAAAGTATTGGCTCAAACACTGTTGGGCATTGTCACTGGCAAAGATACACAAGTAAACTTTATCCTGAAGAAAAAAATAAATAAAGCAAGGCTTCAAGCTGGTGAAAATATATATAAATATATACATAGGTTTTATACAAAAAAAAAGAAAAGGTCATAGAACCTTAAATATAAAATATCTTAAGTTAGAAATGTCATTTTTATTTAACAACTAAGAATTAGAAATCTGAGATATCATGCAATAGAGTAGCTTCTTCAGGGTCAGCACTGCAAGGCAACAAAATACTTGTAGATCATGCAGCACAACAATAGTTATGAAAAATAAACTGTACATCATCTTATAAATTGGAGGATAAATTAAAATTGTCATTAAGTAGCTTGTCATCCAATTTAGTGTATATGCTATGACTTGATTATTAACGGAAGTGTAATTGAATATGCTTAAACTAACTAAATTAATACCACGAGCTATAAGGTGATAATCTGATGTTAGTATTTACTACAAGGCAGTGTGCTGAGGCACACACTGGATGTTGCAAGGTGTATCTAGGTGCACCATAAATTTTTGAAAGTAAAATGCAAGGTTATAGAAAATATATGCTAATGTTTGAGTGTCGTGAATAATAAGTTATTCATAATTTCATAAAACATAAATATGATTAATAAAATAAGGGAAGCAATAGTTTTCTCCATTTTTTTAAACTAAATTTTTAATTTTAAAACAGTCTTTTTAAACTTACCTTGTAAAGTGCACCAGTAATTTTTTGTTCAATCAACATTGTGCCACCAAGTAAAAAATACTGAGAACTACTGCTATAAGGTTTATATGTAGGGCTTCCATTAGTCAGTATTGACCATGTATCTATGCATGTATATGTAGGCCTGAGCAAGCAGTTGCTGATACATGTAAGCCTGTCCCTCTCCATACCACTGATATTTATCCAAGGGAAAGGCCACTGACATGGGCACTAGTGTCATCACAGGTGTTGCTGTTAGATCACAAACAGCCAGAACAGTTACTACAAGGCACCTTACCTGACTCTCTACCAACACTAATGAGTCTCCCAATTTGCTGCTTTATAAGGTTAATAAGTGCTTTCAGAAAAGACAAATACATAGAAAATAAAGGAGAAGCAACATTAACCCTTTAGCATTCAGATTTTCTGTCAAATGTAATGTTAATTTAATCACATTGTTTTGAATTAATCGTGCATAATCTCATAGTTATGAGATTTTGATGATATGGTTGTTTATTTTTAGAATGGCATTGTAGGATAGGTGTGAGGGGCCAGATCTGGCTGGATTGAACATAAAACTGGTAGAATATTTGGGCTGGATATGGCCGTTTTAAATGCTAAAGCTATACTCATTGTAGAAGTCATCATTGATTTTTGTATCTAAAAACAGAAATGTATATTATTATTTATTTTTTTTACATCTATATTTAAGCTAGGCTATCAAAATATTCATTAATCGTAACAACAACATGAAGTCATTATTCAAGCTTTGAAGAAAAAAATGTAAGTGGAAAATGCAACTTTATTTCTTTAGATTCTTAGAATATATTTTTCCTGCCAATGTTGTAAATGCATCATTATTATTAAATACTGTCAAGCCATGGACTTCACATGATATGGCAGAGTAACAAATTTGTAGTGGAGAGGCATCAAGAGCACTGAGCTAAACAGTTTCAGTGGAAGATACTGGAAGATGATCATATTGATTTCAAAATTTGGCACAAGGCCAGCAAGTTTGGGGAGGGGGCTATACATTGATTCCAGTGGTCAACTGATACTTATTTCATTGATCCCAAAAGGATGAACGGTAAAGTCGACCTTGGTGGAATTTGAACTCAGAATGAGAAGACAGACGAAATGCCACTAAGCATTTTGCTCGGCATACTAACGATTCTGCCAACTTGCCACCTTAGTGAAGATGATCATATTAACTACGAGTTAAACTAAAACACTGCACTATAAGTTGAAAGTGTCGTTCTATTATTATTTAAATCATTTCAGCAAGTTTGGGAAACAACTCCAGTCATGTTTCAAACTTATAACTCCTCAGCAAAGCATGGATTTTTAACACACTAGCTGAAAAAGTGGTAAGAGAATCAGATGTATAATATTCCACATGAGCACACATAAAACTCTTAATCAGTTTAGATACCATAATTACTTTGGGATTGTGTAGTTAATGATAAAGAAAACTTATATAAAATTATTAACTCACAGCAAGCAATGGTTTGGCATTGTCATGAACAGCTAAAATATGAGTAACTTTATTTTCTTTTTGTGTTTTTTCTTCTTTAGAATCATAGAAGTTTCCAATGTAAACGCCATCAAGAATCTGAAAAGAAACATTTCAAGAGAACTATAAAATTAATAGAAGCAAATCATACACAGAGTCACATCCCTTCACTCCTGTAATAAGTTTAATGAACTGATACTTAAATTTTACCTCAATTGAACAGTTTCTTTGTCCATGTTGTTGTCACTAAGGTGCTTAACATTTTTGTATCCATATTTCTATAAAAAGTACTCTACCTTGTGCATTTCAATTAATATTGAAAATAAGAAATAATTGATGAATTTAATAAATTAATATAAATACCATTATTAAGCTAGTTTTAGATCATAACTTAACAAAAGCATTTTATGGGTGGTGATCTTGGGTAGGTTGGAACCAAAAGAGTTAAGAAGTCACAAGTTTGTACCAAGTTACATTAGTGATCCTTATCATTTAATTAACATTTTGCTGGAGACAATTTGCACAGCCAGACCAGCTGATAAAAATTACTGTTCATGTCTATCACTCTCTTTTATGATTTGCATTTGAAGTTTATTTCCCAGAAAAAATAATAATGAATGGATAATTGTAGGATGACAGACTTTTTCATTTATATCCTATAATATTTTACATTCAAAAAGATAAATTTTGAGTGGACATGTTTTGAGAAGACCAAATATATCACTGGCTGCTCTTTTCAATCACAAAAATAGATTTGCAAAGCCTTATCATGTTGGAAAAGCTGAGCAAAAGATATACAATTCTCAAGTTGATGCAATGTTAGATTTAGTGAAGCTGGTGACCTTACCATAGACAATGGTGAAAGCTGACTGGCCAGTTAGCTTTCACTGTTGTCCATCTCTTACATGTAGACTACCTCTTAAGGAAATAGAAGAGAATTTTGAAGAATTGGGGAATGACAGTGTGATAGAAATAATAGTCATCTCTGAAAATTTATGACTTTAAATAAATTAGCCAACAAGATGGTAATGTAACTGTATTAGTTAAGCCCTGCCTGGGTCTCATAATGTTTTCTATTTGTTCTTGGATAGAAAAGGTGCAAGAGCCCTGGAGTCTGTGCATGACTAAGGCCCCATAACAAATTAATATATTAGTAACTTTAGATTAGTCTCAATCACAAAAAATATTTGTTCCAATATACATTACAGAAATTTAGCATGTAACTTCACACAAAAATATATTCTCCCCACCCCTATCCACAATGAATCTTTACATTTTTTTTTGCCACAATATATAATTTCATGTACCATGTGTATCTCAGGTTTAAAAAAATGTATACCATGCTCTTGCATATCATAAGTCGCAACTAAAAGGGTCAGTATCAGTCAAGAGGGTATCCAGCTGCAAAATACTGCCTCAAAATGTCCTTTCTAACTCATGCCAGTATTGAAAAGTGGACACAAAAGTGATGGTTTTTGTGTTTGCATGATTAAGTAGTGGTATATTGCAAGTATTCCTAAGATAAGAAGGGTTGACACCATTCATATTATATAGGGTTGTATGTGCCAGGACCCAGTCACAACATACTTATGTGTTATTAAGTGTTCAATGTGCTAAATGTAATAATTCAACCAGACAAAACTTTCCAAGTCAGAAAATCAAATAGTGCAAAGGAGAGCAAACAATGGTTTGTATTTTGTGCTTGCCTTGTAAGAATTTCTCTCTTACAGTAGATTCACAGTCAATCATGGCATCAAAACAAGAATGAAGTAGAGAACACAAAACAGAGTAAGCTGTTTGACAGATAACTTGAACATGAAAACAGTACAGCACACAAATTATTGTCTAGCATAATGAGAGTTGGGGAAGAGGTTAGAGAATGATACAGGGGTTAATGTGAGGTCTCACAAAGGAATCATATGAGAGATTCAAAAGTGACGAAATATACTTAAGGAGAATAATTAATGTAGAATTTTTTTCTTAGGCAAAGAGGATATGCTTTCCATGAATTGGATACATCTATAATGTGAACTTCTTGGGAATCATTGAACTCATTATGATCAGTTCAAGTCAAACATATAACAAAGATTAGAAATTTACAACAAAATAGTGATCTCCTATAAATTCAGTATTACTCAGCATCATCTCAAATTAAATCCATCAGTAACTGTGTGGATTATGTTCAGAACTATTTAATCATGATTGATGCAACACCAGATTCTAGCCATGGTGGAGTAGACAACATTCGCAAAGGATAAATGTTGCCCGTTAAAAATGATTAACTTTTTCAGTCGTTGTAAGATGGAATTTAATGATCGATGGATGAATGGTTGGACGGACGAATGGATGCACTAACAGTGTGTGTGTGTGTGAGAGAGAGAGAGAGAGAGAGAGAGAGAGAGAGAGTGAGAGAGAGAGAGAGAGAGTGAGAGAGAGAGAGAGAGACTGGCAGACGACAGTCAGAGAGACTGGCAGTCGACAGTCAGAGAGACAGATTGACAGACAGATAGATATGAAAATGTCACCATAGGCAACAGTAGCTCATAAGCAGTGTTTAATACAAGGTTTCTTTTGTAACGTTAAACAATTTCAAATATAAATGGATTTGTCAAATGTTACAACGTTTATATTTACATTCTTCGGGTTCGCAATTTCTATAAAACTGGTTCGCAATCTTCAATTTACATTAATTTAAAAACGTGACAAAGAACCAGTGAAAATATATAAGAGACCATACATTTGTAATGTGTATCGGTTATCAGTAAACGGAATGAGTAACTGTAGCAGTCGATCGATAACTGGCGGGTAGCACGGTTAGTATAGGAGCGGTAATAGGTTTTATTGATACATGTTTACAACACAAACCCAGTGGCGGGTACTAAAACACTGAGAGTCATACGAATGTCACAAGACTTCGGATCAACTGTAACTCATTTATTGTTATTGTTAAAAATCCTTATTATTGTTATTATATATTAGAAATCAATATTATTAATAAAGTACCAGTCAAGTACTAGGGTTAATGTAATCGATCAACCGCTCCCTCAAAATTGTTTGCCGTGTGGCTAAATTAGAAACATTATTAATAGAATTACACATTTTTATACTGTGTATATATCATTTCCCCCACCTTTTTCATTCATACAATTCAGTGTAAGCCCCTCCCACACTTTTTTGTAACATTGCTTTGTAATACCACATCATCGTCGCCCTTGTGGCAATAATAAAAGACAATATTATTATAATTATTATCGTCATCATCTGCAAGCCATGATGTAGTCGTTGTTGTCATCACCAGTCAACTAAAAGACATCCACTCAAAATACTCACGAAAATACTTGTATCAGGATAGGAACGATTCATATTGACATTCAAAGTTACGAAAAGATAGTTATTTAAACCATTCTACAGAGGAACCTAATTCTACAGAGACATATTTTAAGGGTGAGAGAAAAGATGTTTAAAGAGATAATCAAGAAATAATTAAAATCAGTTGTCTGGAAGTTATAATAGTGAAAATCAAATAAAAAGAAAGAGCGAGAATTTGACGAAGGGACAAATATTCACATTTGTTGCTTATTATTTAATGACACTATTTCTTGCTAACATTTCTATACCTTCTAAAGTAATTTATTCTCTAAGTTAGTTCCATTTCTTAAAAATCAAATGCTTTTGAAGTCATATTTTTTTTATTAAATTACAGTTGTAAAAGGATAACTGTTACTATTCTAAACTGAAAGTCGGCTGTGTTTTATAAACAGCAACCAAAAAGTGGAATTATTGCCTACCTTGCTCATTCCAGACCCCATGAATCTTTTGCTTTTCACTCCCGCTAAAGACAAGACACGTTCAAAACACGCCATGTTCAAACGAGCTCTTCCTCTCGCTTTTATACTCAGACTATTCTCCCCTCCTCTTCTCTCCTCCCTTCTTTGAGTTTGTTATATTTACCTCATACTCCCCTCTTCCAACTTTTCCTTTTCTCTCTCTCTCTCCATCTCTACAGTCCCTACTCCGGTAACGCCTACCCTCACTCTTCAACTTTCAGTATTCTCGCTTTAAACTTTTCTTTTGCGAATAGATTATGTAACGGTTTCCTTTCTTCCATTTCTCTTTCCATCTCCCTCGTTTTCGCTTGCTTTTTCTTTCTTTTCTCTATTTTAGTCTTCTTTCTTTCCTCTGCCTTTGACTTGCTTTTTCTTTCTTTTCTCTATTTTAGTCTTCTTTCTTTCCTCTGCCTTTGACTTGCTTTTTCCCATACCCCCTCCTTTATATATTATCGTGTTTTTTTTTCCATCTGAGACAATGAATCCTCGCTTCATTTCTACAGTGTACTTCTTGTTTTCCTTCTCTTTCTGTATTTTACTTGCCGCCTCTTTCTGTACATATCTTTCTCCTTTTACAGTACTGTCTCCGTTTTCCCCTCTCACTATCATAGTAATAAACTATTAATTTATTATCAATTTTCCTCTCACTCTTTATTTCCTCCCCTTCTTTAAGTTTTTGTTAATATAAACGTAATGTGCTCAGTAACCATGGAAACGACAACAAACTATATGGTGTTTACAATCTACACATTGACCATAGTTGATTATCTATATGATATTTATTGACTAGTGGAGAAGAGTTTATCACAGCCTAGATCTAACTGCGGCCCAAGTCGAGTGGACTTAAGATCCAGAGCATTCCAGCCACGCCCCTCTCGTCTTTATTTACAACGAGGCGTGCAAAGTTAAATAAACGCAATGTATATTTTTATTTTAAATCTAAGTTATCATGAGATGGGCACCACTTATAACCCTTTTAGGACCTCCCGGGTTGGTTTGAACATCTGTGTCAATGGCTGCAGGAAAAATAAAATAAAATAAAACAAAACAAAAAACGTGGATGAGGAAACAATTCCAGATGGTTATGGCAAGTAAAGGAAGTGGTTACACCACAGACTTCATTACTCCATGGGTAGATGTGGTGTGTGGGAGACATCCCACAGTAGAAAAAGTGGAATCGGTCGTTAAACATCTGTGGAGAATAGTGGCTTTATATTTGCTATTTACTGTGAAAACAGAACTCAGTGAAACTAGTCAGTGAAATTTGCATAACTGTTCAAACACAGACAAATAGATTAATTAATAAATTCATAGTACCCTATACAGTGCTAGCCATCTGGTACGGGGCCTGCCACAAGGCCTCTTCCAGCCCGCAGCTGCTGCGCCGAATGACAGTAAAGCCCTGGTAGGATGATCTAGCGGGAGACGGAGGTCATGTCCGTACCAGCGCATGCGACGGATAACTATGAGGTATAAAGTAGATACAAACTACTAACCTCTCTATGGAAAGAAGGTGAGTATTCTTTCTCCGATGAAAGTCTAAGAAGACTAGAAACTAATCAGACCTATCTCACTTTTTCTGCCATTAGGGATATAAAACTTGTGGTGGTTTACTTTTCGCAACGAGACAAACTGAGATCTTTTCGTTTCGACATATAGGCCTGGTTTTATACACAGATGTTTTACATGCCAATTGCAAATATCACAATTTCATTTATTTATTAGAAATTAATAATAAAAAAGTTACGATCCTTAAATTCCGTTTAAGTTAGCTATAGTAAAATGGGTAACATAGACTTACAAATTTCTAATTTCTAGCAAAACCTATAAATACTACAAAAATAAGCAAAATCTAAATGCAATTCCAGAGACACGATTAGGTGTTCTTTGAAGGGAAATACCTGTCAAAAGAAAGTATACGGAGCAGGTATAAAATCAGTTAACTGTATGGTAAAAACGTACATTGGAAGTTACAGGAGCCAAGCACTCGGCTCTGAGTGCACTGCTTTTAAAAACAGAAACAACCGTAAGCTAATGGAGCCGATTATGTCATTTACTAATGGATATTATGATTTGCACTCTCTTAACGCTTTACTTTAAAGCATGAGTATAACAACTATCTAAGCGAAATCATAATGTGTGTGTGTGTGTTTGTGTCTCTCTCTCCATGTATATATATAGAGATAGGGACACACACATAAATTATATAAACCTTCCTGTTGATCACACGCACAGTAAAAAAAAAACCGTGCGTACTTGTAAAAAATAAAGGTTAAATAAAGGAAACTAACGCTAAAATAACGGTGGGGATTGCACGGTTATTTTGAAAGCTATGACATTGTTGGAAGTTTATAGTGAAACGAACTACAATATTTTTTTGTAATAGTAGTTTTTCTGAAGAGTTTGATTCTTGAGATGGTGTGGATACACCTATGTAATACTGGATATGGAGTTTTAGGAGATAACATCTTTGAAACCTATTTTTTTATGTTATACATTTGTTACTTCTTTTATGTTGAGAGTTGTTATTTATTACCTTTATCTTTTCGTCAAGAAGTGGATTCTCCCAAGCAAACACTGACTATATTGTCCAAAAACTGTGAATCACTACATCCATATATTTACACATGTTTATATATATATATGTGTGTGTGTGTGTGTGTGTGTGTGTGTGTGTGTGTGTGTGTGTGTGTGTGTGTGTG
>JAOPUL010000001.1:61248682-61265482 GCA_027564515.1 Octopus rubescens | reverse complement strand
ACACACACACACACACACACACACACACACACACACACACACACACACATACATATATATATATATTCAAAGCCAACGTTCCATGCTGGCACTGTTAGCATAGCATGTTTACAACTTTCAACTATCTGATGTTTTTTTAATTTTTCTGTTATGTAGTTAAAAAAGATGAAGTGTGTATGGTCAGTATCCATGGTATTTATAAACCTTTTTAGACTAGTGAAATTAATGCGACTGATGTTTGAAATTTTATAGGTTAATGTTTGCAATGAAAGTGTGTTGAGAGGGAGTTTGAAAGGAATGAGGGAGGAGAGACTAGGAGAATTATGGTGCCTTAGAGAGTGAGAGAGACAGTAGTAATATAAGGAGTAAAAGATACAAGTTCATCAGATGGATTTTGACAGTTTTCTGGTTCAGAGGAATAGAGACTGTTACAGACACAGCGTATTGATGAGCTGATTATAGTTTATTAGTGAGTAAAAGTTTTCCAGGTAGCCAAATGACAATTTTTTTGACGTGTGATTTAAAATATTTGTGTGAATATGAGGAGAAGTGACTGGAAACAAGGGAAGAAGAGTGACTCTGGGATCGGAAGCAAAGGGAAGTGATGTCACATCAAGAAGTGGGGAATTTGAATAGCCCCTTTCTTCATCAGGACATGGAGGGGGAAAAGACATGTGGAAGAGATCTCAGAGGGAGAGTAGTTTCTGGCCAGAGGTTGGGGTAGTGTACACATGTAGGTATGACCAATGAGTTCTGCTGATCCTTGTGAAGCAAAGCTGAATACTCTGTTCTGATTTCGTCTTGTGGCAAGAGCATCCTTATTTTTGGTTCTCTTTTTACAGAATGGTAGCTCTCCATTTTAGAAATGTGATTAGTGCTCTAATGTGGTTCAGTGCTGAAATATTTTCTGGCCTAAAGAAAGCCACTAGATACTGACTGGCATTTCATTTGAATGGATTTTGCTGCATCAGATTAATCAAAGCCAGATCTACTCCAAAATCTTTCAACTGTGTAATGTGTAAGATCTCTTCTTTAATTGATATTCTTAAATTTATAGGGTAGTCTATCCAGCTTTGGTAATCTGTTCCTTTCACAGTCCTTTACCATCCATATCTTGCATGGAAAAACAGACGTTAAATGATGATGATGATGATGATGAGAACTTTCACACCATTTTTTGTTAAAGTAAGCTTCAAAGTCTATTGTTTCCAGTTCCCCAAACAGTTTTGTGAAATGTCACTGGAAACTCATATATATATTTTTTTGGTTAAATACTATGGGCCTAATTGGGTTTGTTAACGATCACATTGTAACGTTCTTATTTCTTAACTTATATTCATAGAACATCTTTCACACACTGATGTCTTAACATGGGCCAAGTACATGGTCGTTGAGCCTGCAAGAAATAGCAGCCAAATTTCCCCCCAACCACACCTTATCATCTTAGGAAAGTCAAACAGGACAATGTATTCCTAGATGTAAAAAAATGATAGGATGGTAATGTCTGGAATGCTTTCCAGGTCTGCTCAATCAGGATTGACCTGGGGTTAAACAACAATAGCAACAATCATTTCTTAGTATGAAAGCATTAATTAACAGAGATGTGATAATTATGGTTTAATTAATCAAAACAGATAGATGGAACCATTAAGAGAATCTCAAGAGACAATCTTCTGTGCTCAACTGAGAAGTGATGAAGATTATTCTCAACAAGAACAAAGGGAGGCAATGATGTCATGACTATGAAATGAAACAAATGTTAAAATGGTATGTTTCAAAGTGCTGAAAAAAGTGCAAAGTGGTATGTACAGCATGGAGGAGAGATATAGCAAAAACAAAAATACTGTTCTGTTAAAAGAGAATCAGAAGATGCAATGTTCAGCATTGAAAAGAAAGGTGAAATTTAGTGATGATGAAATCAGAGTGGATGGCATATATAGAGAAATTTGGTAGAAATAAAACTGTACAGTTAAGTCTTTAACAACATAGATAAAAATATATCACAGAAGAGCATGGAATAAATAGAGAAAAATGGAAATGACATCAGGTTTGAGCATGATATATAAATATAAGAGAGAAACAGTTCATCAGCTGCCTGCATGCAAATACATTCTGGGAATTTTGATTATGTTCAAAGCATAACAATGTATTGGATGTTTTAATTCTTTAGCAATCAGATTATTCTGTCAAATGTAATGCTTTTTTATTCACATTGTTTTAAATTCATCATACCTTATCTCATATCTTTGAGATTTCAATGACGCGATTGCATATTTTTAGAATGACATTGTAAGGTAGGTGTGAGATGCCAGGTCTGGCTGGTCTGAACATAAAATAAGTAGAATATTTGGGCTGGATATGGCCAGTTTAAATGCTAAAGGGTTTAAGGTAGTTTGGATAAAGCAAGAATTAGTTGAAATGCATTCAGTCTAGTATAAAACTAAATGAGATAATGGGATTAGACTAGAGAATTGGAAAATTAAACTGCATCATTGTTACTGACCATGGCAGCACTGTTGTTGTGGTTATCATTGAAAAAGCCATTGATCAGTTACCTCAAGTTCCAATTGATGAGATTATGGGTACCATACCAACTTTGGAGGAGATACAGTTCTTCTACTGTCCATTTGCAAAGCACCTGGCTCAGACTCCATCTCAGCTGAAGTTTAGAAAGAAGCCAGTATGGTTCTAGCAGAGAAACTTCAACAGCTAATCCAGCTCATATGGCAGCTTGAGACAGTTCTGCAGGACTTCAAGGATGCCTCCATCATACACCTTTACAAACACAACAGAAATCATCAGGTCTGCAAGAACCATTGTGGAATATGCCTGCTGTTTGTGGCAGGCAAGAGCCTAACTAGAGTTCTACTCAATCATTTCATCGTACACCTTGAGCAAGGCCTCCTGCCTGGGAGCCGGTGCAGCTTCCAGAAAGAACATGAAGCTGATGACATGGTGTTTGCTGCTAGACAGATTCAAGAGAAATGCCAGGAACAGAATACTGACTTGAGTTCTACAAACGCCAATCTGACCAAGGCCTTTGATACTGTTGTCAGAGATGGCCTTTGGAGACTCATGGTGAAGTATGGCTGTCCCAGGAAATTATCATTGTTATTATAATCTATTAGATTTTTTTTGTTGGTGGGAAGAATATCATGTGAGTAAATCAAACTTCACCACTGCAAGAAAGGGAAATATAATTTTATAGAATCATCATCGTTTTAAAAACTACTTTCCCATGCTTGCAGGTCAGACATAATTTGTTGTGGCAGATTTTCTATGGTTGCCACCTTTCACATATTTTCAAATAATGTAATTTGTTCCTATGGCCAGACATGTTTTCACTGAAGATTGGAAATGAAGAACACCACTTGTATACTGGTGGCGCTTGCTTACAGCAATCATGCAATGTCAAAAAAAGGAGACACTAGCTCACACACACATACACCCTCATATATAAATATACATACAAAAGACTTCTTTCAGTGTTTGTCAACCAAATCCACTTTCAAGGCTTTGATCAACCTGGGGTTATAGTAGAAGAGACTCACCCAAGGGGCTATGCAGTGGAACTTGAACCCAGAACCAAGAGGTTGGGAAGCAAGCTTCTTAACCACACAGCCATGCCTGCATCTATTATGAACCAAAACTAGATATGGATTATTGATGAGGTCTGTCACAGTAAGAAAAAAAAATGATCCAGAAAGCTGCAAGAGAAATTGAGAAGTAACAAACATCTAGCTTTTGATGTGTGTAAAAAAGACAAGAAGATATAAAATACCAACTGTGATTGGTTGTTTCTGGAAGAGGAATGATTAAAGTTGAAAGGTGAGATAGAAAGTGGGGTGATAAAGGATATATGCAGTTACAGAAGAATGTGTGGTGTGAAAGTGAATGTTGAGAAAGTTACATGTTTAGACTGTCTAAAGTGAATCTTCCTGTTTAGCTTCGAGCAGGTTAACAAACATATTGTAGCCTGACATCGTCTGACCCGTTGTGAGACTCAACTAAGAAAAAAAATGAAAAGCCAAAAAAAAAACAAAGAAAAGAAAAACAAAAAAAAGTAAGAATGAGACAAATGAGCAATTTTTCTATAAATGTTTTATTCCATACTTGTTGATCAACAAGAACTTTTAATTTTTCCATTAAAAGAAAAATCCCAAAATGTCACAAAAATGTTTCATAGTGTCCCAGCAACCTCAGGTCCAGCTGAACATTTAAATAATCCTATACTGATTGTCCATTCATCATCCATGCAGCCTTCAGTATAATCATCACCACAACTATAACCACAACCAATGCCATCATCATCATCATCATCATTATTGTCGTCGTTGTCATCATTGTTGTTGATTTCCAATTTTGACACTTATTGGAGCAGCACGAACAGCTCCTATTGACTGCATTTTGAATATATAACATCCTGATTGTACCCAGGTATAAAAGCCTGATGAAAACAACCCTGTTTACAGGGTAAACATCATGTGATATTTACCATGTACGAGCATATTTGACTGTGGTACTGATTCTCTGTAACTATGCTTGTTTGTACCTATAATGAGTTAAACCTGGAGTAAATGGTTTACAAATATTAAAAACTATGACAATGATAATACTAACAAAGATGTTGACTACCACCACCACCACCATCACCACCACCAACACCAGTCATGCAGCTTAGCCCCCGACGCCAGTTATTTTGAAATTATTCATCTGAACATATACACATATATTGCTAAATAATTTTATTGGGCATTGACAAGTCCCAAGTAAAGTAAAATGCATCTGTTGTCCTGGGATTTTCTCTCCGACAAAAACCACAGCACAATGGAGTATATACATTTAGTATGATATACAGATGGCAATTTTAATTTAATGCTGTTTCAAGTGTGTTCACCAAACAAATATATATATATATATATACATACATTCAAACATACATACATATAAGTGTGTGTGTGTGGGCGTGTGGCTTAGTAGTTAGGGTGTTCAGCTCATGATTGGAAGGTTGTGTGTTTAACTCCTGGCAATGCATTGTGTCCTTGAGCAAGACACTTTATTTCATGTTGCTCCAGTCCACTCAGCTGGCAAAATTGAGATGTACCTGTAATTCAAAGGGCCAGTATTGTCACATTTTGTGTCACCCTGAAACTATGTAAAGGGTACGCGTGTTTGTGGAGTGCTCAGCCACTTGCACATTAATTTCACATGTTGGCTGTTCCATTGATTAAACCAACTAGAACACTCAATCAATGTAACCAACAGAGTGGTATCATATATGTATACACACACACGCATACATATAAATGTATATGCAATGATGAACAATCACTTGACTGAACAAGTGAATTCTCATCATTGAAATCAATCTGGATCCAATATATATATATATATAAATATGGAGAGGGGGGGTTGTGTATGTATATCATTATTGTTATCATTTTACATACATCTATGCATATGAATCTAAGTGAATATGGGTATATATGCTCATAAAATAAACCTACAAATTCCTAGACCTGGTTATGTATATGTATATATCAATCAATCAATCAATTTATTGGCAATAATAGCAAAAATAGCTTCGGCCATGTAAGGTAAAATGTTAATATAAGAACAATGTCAGGGGAATTGGGGGTTAGAAAGCAGTTTGTCAAGAGCCGATTTGGCACTATTGGCACTATTTAGACCAGATTATAATTAATTAATATGGTAGTCAACTCAATTATTTACTAAGTAGTTTTACTTCATGTTTTATCAATTAACACTGAAGTATGATTCTCCACTACCAAAAAAAAAAAAAACACAAGGGAACATTTTCTTGGTTTAGTAGTTGCATGATATTGAGATGATTTTGGTCTTATTTCAAGGATCAAAGTTTCAGTTCTTTATCTAATTATCATTGCATTTGATACTTTGCCAGTTTTATGTGAGAATTCTATAGAAACTGACTTTACAGATTCTTCTCATCTTTTTCTTAGAAGAGCAATATTTGTTTATAAGCTTAGAATAGCCTAACGATATATCTGTTTAGAGTAATCTGTTTTATGTCTACAATTTGGTAAGCTCAGAGTTTATCTTAGTATTAATAGTTTATGAGTTTAAATGTTGATTTCAAATTTTGGCACAAGGTCAGCATTTTCAGGGGAGGAGGCAAGTTGAGTACATCAACCCTGATGCTTATTTTATAGACCTTGAAAAGATGAAAGGCTCAGTCAACCTCAGCAGAATTTGAATTCAGAACATAAAGACGGATGAAATACTGCTAAGCATTTTGCCTGGCATGCTAATGATTCTGCTATTTCCCCGCCTTTATGAGTTCAAATATTGATTGTTAGGATTTAATTTAAATGCAAGATTTAATATAAATGAGAGATAATTTCTAGCAGAAGAACATGGCTTAAACACCAGTATAAAAGAAAGGAAAATGGGACATTTTGACAGACATCACTACAGATGTATGTATAGATGTGTGTGTGTGTGTGTGTGTCAGTATATGTATATACTCCTAAAAGAAAACATATATGTATATCATTCCCATTAAAATGTAATGTTTAGAAATGTGCATATGCATGTATCTTTGTGCCTATGGGTATGTGTTTGTGTATACAGGACACTATTTAGATCAAATGAAAACTTTTCAATACATTATTTATTTAGTTAGTAAGTAGGACTTTCTAAAGTTTGTTTCCAATTATATTATAGACATGCTTCAGCAGAAACCTACTGCCACATCATACAGCCTAACATAAAAATGAATTAAATGATTAGTTGAAACTTCTGTTAGGTTGGTTGATTTACCTTAGTACCAACAGGTTGGTTTAGATTAGTACCAGCAAGTATAGATATATATAGTAAAAATGAGAACTATTGGCTGGAATTCATAAATACTTTAATGCATTGTTATGTTCGTTTCTACAAATTGTATGCTTCTTGTGGATATGATTTGTAGGAATGATTTGTAGAATCGTATGCAATTCTACATACGATTCTACACTATAGTATCCCACAAAACTACTCTGGAAGATGGAAATAATAAGCAGCAACCGAAAAAGAATAGTATAAGGGCTTTTTATGTATGTACTCAAAAACGTTTCCCATAAAGGAACTTCAAGGATATATATATATATATATAGTTATATTTAGGGATCGTCATTTTGTCGATGAAGCCAATGATAAGCTTACCAAATGATAGTGCGTGTGTTATCATTGGCTATATATATATATATATATATAGTGCGTGTGTTATCATATATATATATATATATATATATATATAGTGCGTGTGTTATCATTGGCTATATATATATATATATATATATGTTATACATATGTGAAGGATTTGAAAGAAACAAGGTGAGCATATTGGTATGGGCATATGATGTGTATGGGGGATGATGATTGCATAAAACTGTGCTGGGTATTCAAAGTGGATGGTCCCTGCATAAGAGGAAAACCCTGAAAGACATGGGATGAAGTGGTGAAAACTTATGTCAAGATGCTGAACCTCACAAAAGAGATGACAAGCTGTACAGAAAATCAAAACTCACCCTCTCAGGCAAAGATGGCAGAAAGAATGCTAATAAGAGGAAGTGTTGATGGTTTTGATTCTCTTGCAGCATTTACTCACAACTCCACCCCTGCCTAGGATGCTATCACTGCTTTTATCCTTTGCTCTCTTGTAACATCTATGATACCCTCCTTCCTCTTCTTATCTCAATGTGTTTGCTACATTCACCCTCTAATGTGCTCCTCAATTGAGCCTCCCTCCTACATAACTCTTACCATTCTGTCCCTCCCTTTCTCACTAACCCATGACACTAATCTCTTTCCCTTCCATATTCCCTTCTCCAATTATGTCTACTCTTTTGCTCTCTTCTCTACTATCCTTTCACAGCTATAAATCTGTCCCTTTCATCATATTTACCTTTTCATTAAACCGACATGAATCATAGCACCTTCTCTCCTTGAGTTTCCTTCAATTAGAAGGCCTCCTTTAGACCCTTAAGTATTGTAAGTCGCAAGGTGATCTCACTAATACTGGTACCACAAAATAAGCAACCTGTACACTCTGTAAAGTGGTTGGCATTAGGAAGGGCATTCAACCATACCAAAGAAGATATTGGAGCATGACAGTTGCCCAGCTTATTAGAACCTGTTGAACCATCCAACCCATGCCAGCATGGAAAACGGACATTAAATGATGACGATGATGACAACGATCATATATATATATATATATATATATATATATATACACACACAGACACACACATACATACACACAAATATATATGTAATGATGAGCAATCGATTGATTGAACAACTGAATGCTCATCATTGAAACTGATGCAGGATCCATCATATCATAATATATATATATACACACAAACACATATGTGGGTGTAATGCATTTGTGTGTGTGTATAGATCTTTGTACCAACACATTGGTTTCTCTTAATGACAACTGGCAGGTTTACCTTAGTACCACAAAGTTGGTTTACATTAACAAAAAGATTGGTTTGTTGATCTTCTTACCAACAGGTTGTTTTAGCTTAGTTTGGTTAATCTTTGTGCTAAAAGGGTTGTTGGTTTACCTTCATACCAACATTGTTGGTTGATCTTAGAGTTAACAAGTTGGTTGATTTACATTATTACAAACAGTTGGTATACTTTAGTATTAGCAGATTGGTTAGTTTACCAATAGTTGAAAAAGAACATATTAAATATATGATAAAGAAAGATATGTAAATTTCTTTTATTGTTTAAATCTCATAATCTTTAATCTTTTGCTGTGACATGTGTTGTGGCGTATGAATGAAATTATGATATCTATGCTATAGTGGTATGAATAGAGCTTCAACCAAGGACTGAAATCAGTTTGATGACTTGGCTTACTAGGATCTTACCTTTCATTACACTGTACTCACCAAATCTCTCTTCCTTTGAACACAAGAAAGTTGGTGTGATTGTATGACTTCTCTTGAGTCAGCATTACATATTTATGGCACAGATATTAGAAGTGGGAAAATAATAATTTTTGTTGACTGCAGATACAAGGATAATTTTCTTCTCTCTTTTTTTTTTATTTTTTTTTTTTACACAAGGTGAGCCAATTGGATTGGTATCAATATATCATGAAAGATTATTGATCCTGGACAAATGAGAAGCAAAGTTGATCCTTGTGGGATTTGAATTCAACTCATTAAGAGATGAGACTAAATACAGTAAAGCATTTGTATCAGTGCTCTACAATTTCTACCAACTCACTAAACTATGTAAAATATATATATATAAAAAGAAAAAGATGAATCTCCAAAATATAAGATTTTCCAAATTTCTACCAAAATGCTACGTTTGTTGATGAAAATAAATGAGTAAAATATGGATGTAAACACTGGGGTTGTAGTGTGCATAAAGCTATGAATATTTATCACAAAGTTAGTGCAAATGAAATTAACTGGGTCATCTAAGGCCAGAGGAATAATGAAACACCAAAACTGATTACTGTCGACCAATCCTATGAATGAATGACACTGTAACCAGCATCACAATGATAGTTAGATATTTTGGGGGGGATTATTGTGCGTTGAACCTACAAGTAGGAGAACCTTAGATGATGAAGTGATGGCCAACAGAGGAATATAATTTTTTAAAAATCCATAGAAAGAAAGATAAACAACAACAACAACAACAAAAAGCAACAAACAAAAACCCACAAAGAAGTTGGAAATAAACATGAATATTTATTTAACGCATGTAGCGATAAATAGAGTCAATTGCTTGCAGTTCGAAGTGTCTGTCAATGGGTGATCAACTATAATGATCTTAGAAGAGATGAAATGAGTTTGGGGAGGGGGTAGTGAGAGAGGGAGGGAAAGAGAGAGAGTGAAATAGTATATGATATTCCCACCTTCCCTAAGGGGATTAATGATGTAAGTATGTTCAAACAGTTATACAGGAATCAAAACAGTGCCATAGACCAGGTTGACAGTTTACTCACTACAAAATGTTGCTTGTCATTTAGAAATATAAATAGAGAAAGTAACAATAATTCTAGCTTTCAAGATTAGCAACCAAACAGAATAAGCCCCACCCCTCCAAATGTAAATAAATAGTAGAGCATTTTTTTGGTGTGTAGAGTTATTGTGAAACATATCTGGAAACATCAGAATAATTATTTTATGATTTCATATTTTTAGTGTTCAGTCTGAAGAATTGGTCTTTTGTTTTGGATTATATTTATATAAAATAAATAGATTTTTTTCGTTGATTAGGCACAAAATCCTATATTCTAAGGGAAGAAGAATGGAAAGTAGAGATGCTGAAACCATTCTGAAAAGCATCAGAAGCTTAATTGAAATAAGGTCACTGGGAGCTTATTTCTTGCTGCCACATTACTTACCAGTGTGTGTGTGTGTGTGTGTGTGTGTGTGTGTGTGCATGTGTACATTGACCAATGCAGCAGTAGAAATGTTACAACAGTCACCACATAATCTGATGATATCAAACGTGGACCAATGAAGTGATAATGGGCATAAATATTCATGGTGTATGATTAATCATTTTGATACCAAACTGATATCAAACCCTGTTTCTATGATACACACTTCCTGTTTTAAAGTGATTTAAATTAAAACATTCCATCAAAATTTTTTGTTAATTTATGTTCCAAATACCAGCTTAATAATGACAGTTATTTTACTAAATTCTTCATTATTTTCTAAATTCTTCATTATTTTCTAAATTCTTCATTATTTTACTAAATTCTTCATTATTTTCAAAATTAACTGAAATAAAGGTAGAAATATGGTAACAAAAGGGTAAAGTTACCCCAGCTCAACAAAATAAATATGTGCTTAGGGCATAGTAGTAAAAGGGAGCACTAGAGAGTTTTTTTCTTTACCAATGCTATATTTAACTTGGTGCAAATAGACAATTACAACAGCTTTTTAAAAATGAATAAAAATGTGTTGAAAATTTGCATTTTTCTGTAGCCTTAATTATAAGTAAATAATTTACATAACTGTTTAGGGCTGCTATTTAGTATATAGTAAAATTAATGAATTAAGCAGTTTAATATTTAATATCATTGGTTGGGGGCATGCAGGGGTCCATTCTGATGTTGGGCAGTCTGGTTTCTTCTGGTCAGTGTCATAACAGGTTGAGGGTTCTTCTGGGTGGGTTGTTGATCCTCCGCAGAATAGTTGGAGGATGGAGCTGCCATCTTGGTGATGAGCTGACATGCCGTGCATCACAGTTAGTCTGGAACCTCCCCGGGAGACTGGCCCACCTAGGGTGGCCCTACCAGGAACAAAGCTCCAGACGGTAATGCTCTCTCGGATCTATGGAACATGCAAGCCACCTTGCTATGACAAGGCCAAACCCAAGAGGGGCCACTAACCTGGGATGACCCCAGCCCCATCAAGCAAGAAGCATATTTAATATAGTAGTATGGTCTGGCCAAAGTGTTGGCCTGAAAGAAAACTGAATGTTTACTCTACTATTTTACTTCCTGTACTTAATATATTTTTATGGTTCGTCATGGAAGGATCAGGGAGGGGGGGGGGAGCAGGGGGAATTATTGCTGCGCTACGCTTAGGGCTTCACTTGGTCTTAATCTGGCCCAGACTAAAACACACACAAAACACATGATATAAAAAGTATAATGGTGCAAATATTAGATGAAATATAGGACACTAATGACTATTTTGAAGGTTATAGGATGCACTGAATCGGGCAAAGTGGAGGGAGGGGGTAAGGGCGATTGCTGCGAGTGTGAGGTGAATCCGGTCACCCCCGTTCACGGGGACAAAACCGGATTTTAAACTTTGGAAGAAGAAGAAGTTTCTGTACAGCCCTCAAAGAAATAAGCTATAAAATCTGTATTCTATCTATGATGGTGGTTTTGCGTTAGTTATTTTGTTCTTGTCTTGCTCAGATGCTGTGCCTACCATAAACAATGAAATAAATCTGCGTTGTGGTTATTGCAAATTGCAAATTGTTCTGGAACATGGGAAAGATATACATACTGCAACCTAACATTAAATGGTTTGTGACACTGCCTCAACATGGTATGATGCCGGAATATATTATGTATCAATTTCGGTGCCTACAGCTATTATATATGTTTTATTTATGAACTAATGGATACACACACAAAATGTTTATTCAGTTCCTATTATTCTGAGAATAATTTATAAAATAGTATTTCTGAGTCATTTTCATTTGACATGTGAATATGTATATATGTGTGAATATGTATATATGTGTGAATATGCATATATGAATGAGATTCTGTCTGTACGTTTGCTCAGTCTTTTTTTTTTTCCTTTCAAAATTCACCTCCTTCTCTGTTTTTCTCCTTAACCTCTGAGCTTTTGGAATTCAAATTAATCTTGAAAAGAATTTACTTCTCCCATCTGCCTCCTTGCTACATACAGATTAGGATATTCTGAAAACAACGTGGGCACTACCCTTGGCAAAGTATATTAAAAGTAAAATGTTGTTGATTGATTTTATTCCCACAAGCCCAGGAAGAGCTGTCAGGTGGCTTTTGGTGATTTGGCTTAACATTACAACTGATGTTATATGGTAACTCATGAGAGAAATTGATTTCAGCACTACAAGTTAAAAAAACACTTAAGTTGTGCAACACCCTGTTGCACCTGATGAACTTTGACCTTGTATTTATCTACATCTAGCTGTAGTGGACCAGAGATAATCAAATGTCTGAGCCAAAGACATAACACAGTGTTAGTGAAGGGATACATTTTGTCAATTTCTTAAACAGTCAGTCATTATATTAATTAGAATATACCCACATTTTGTAGTCTTAGTAGATTTTGTGAAATATTTGAAAGTGGTAATTATTTTAAATTTTATGTGTATCTGAATCCATCCTGTTAAACTCTGGTGGCCATCTAGACCATACATGACCACAAAGTCGTCCTGCATATCAGAGGTAGTTTTCTGTTCCTCCCCTCTTGTTCAACTTTTCTCACAAGAAGAATTTAATTCATTACATATTCACAGCAAAGTGGATTGGACCATTTTGAAAGTTATGTGTTCTGATCAGAGCACAGAGTTGTTGACATTTTGGTTGGTTGCCTACTCTCCTATCCTCTCAAACATTTGTATTTTTTTTCACACGCACAAATATTTATTTGTTTTTAACAGTTGAATATATACTTTTACTTAGCTTGAGAAAATACTTCAAACTAAGTAAAATTGTGGTTGTCCTTACATACAGGCATGTCCCCTGCATCCCTCTTCATCTGAGCAATCCTAATCTTGTGGGCTCATGGGTGCTAGTACCAGGTAAGAAGCACCCATGCCAGTGCCACGTAAAAGCACCCAGTACACTCTTTAAAGTGGTTGACGTTAGGAAAGGCATCCAGCTATAGAAACCATGCCAAAACAGACATGGAGCCTGGTCAACTCTTCAGCTCTTGTGAAACCGTCCAACACATGCCAGCATGGAAAACAGACATTAAATGACAATGATGATATATACTTTGTGTATATATGAGAAAAGATTATTGTAGTAGCTTCTCATTGCATTCATCAAGCCCAGTGAAGGAATTGTTCAACTTCAGGTCATTTCTGATTCCGGTTCTGACCATCTTGTCGTTTTAGAACAAGTATCTAGGAGTACATTATTTAATATGTGCTCTCCTTTTTAAAATAGTAGGATGTGATTTGAAGTAAATTTGATGTAGGAGTTTCTAAACAGGAATTGAATGGAGTGTTGTTTTTATTCTGTGTTACCTGTTTACAGTTAAATGGATTCGTCCATTTGAGAGTTGGGTGTAGAACTAGTGACATAATGTATTTCCAGCTGGTTGCCCGCTTGCCTCTCCACTCAGCTATTTGCACTTTCATTATCATCATTTAATGTCCTTTTTTCCAGTGCTTGCATGGGTTAGATATGTCTTCAGCCTAGCGTATGACATCTTGTAGTTCTTTGTCATCTTCTTTGTGACATTGAGCATTTTGAGACCAGGCATTACCACTTCTTTCCATATTTTCCTTGGTCTTCTTCATTCATAGGTTCCTTTCACTTGGATCATTTGACACTTCTTTACCCAACCATTGTACTCTTTAGGCATTACATGTCTGTATCAGTACAGTCTCCTTGCTATAAACCATTCAGCTTATGCCCAGTTTTTATTTCAACTCAAATTTTCTCCGTCAATCATTCACACTAACATTACACATCAGTACAGTATGGTTGCCATATTTGTTTCCAACCTTCACAATCTTCATTGCTCATGTCTTGTTTCTTCATTTTAAACTTGAGCATCACTCAATTGCTCTTCACTTGAAGAATCCCATTGCTACCAGCAGAGGTAATAACTTTTTCCAGCCCATTCTTATTCTCCTACTGAAATCTTGAAACACTCATTTTCACTGCTGATTAGGTCACCTAGACACCAAAAATTACCAGCTATATCAAAAAGCTTTCTACCCATTCCAGTGCATCAGATACAAACTCAGTCCTCTTTCAGCTTGTCTGTGATCCCACTGCATCATTTGTGCAATCATAATTTACATCGGATACATTGTATAAAATTATTAACAACTCCTTTGTTGCATATTGAGCATAGCCATTTCCCAAATGGTGTGAGTCCTGTTTTTTTTCCCATCTAACTCAGGTTTTTGTCTTTGTTAGGTTTATTTGAAGAATTCTCAGTTCTAGTCTTTGCGTTCATGCTTGGAATTTCTTCTGCAATTTTTTGACTGATTCAACTGTGATAACTAGGTCATTAGCTGTTCCCATGAACAGCCAATCTTAAACTTCTCTGTTACGATCAGGAGGGCTATAATAAACAGTTGATTTTGTGACCCCGGTCTAGCATCAACCTGAATTACTTTTAATCTAAGCTAATTCTTTTCTTAATAAGTTGTGCTATAACTAACTCTTTATATACAATCAGCTCCAAATTGACATTTTTGCCTGGATTGTTCTTTGCATTTTATTGCACTGAGCTGGCAGAATTATTAACATGTTGAACAAAATGCTTGGTGGCATTTCTTCCAGCTCTTTACTTTCTGAGATCAAATTCTGCTGGAGTCAACTTTGTCTTTCAACCTTGGAATTGATAAAAATAAGTTCCAGTTGAATTCTTGGGTTGATGTAATTGACTTACCCTCTCCCTTAAAATTGCTGGCCTTGTTCCAAAATTTGAAATCACTATTGTTATCATGGTTTTTTTTTTTCAGCTTTCCTTTTCACTCTCCACTCTAGACTATTCCAACGAATGACTGTATCTGAAACATCATAGCAATTAACGTTTCCCATTTTTTTCTGAACGTTAAACTAATAATTTTGATCAGGATTTTATCTTGTCTTAGGTTTTTTGGTTTGTTAGAATAAAGAGTTAAAACTGTTTAAGCTGTAAAGTTGTTTCAGTTTACTTGAATTACTGTTATTGAGCTCTATTCTTTAGCATTGTGATAGCCCCACTCATTCTTCTTTGCTTTAAATCAGTGTTTCTCATTAGCCCCCTTCTCCAAATGTGCCCCTCCCCCCAAGAAGGGACAAAGTTAGTATACAACTTAGTATACAGTATATAGGGTCATAAGAAATTTTAATTAAAACTTAACCCTTTTGTTACCATATTTGTATTGGATTTGTTTCAATTAATTTTGAAAATAAGGAAAATTTTAGTAAAAGCTGCTATTTGGAATATAAATTAACGCAAAATGTTGAGGAGAGGTTTTTAATTTAGATTTCTTTAAAACAGAAAGTTCATATAGAATCAGGGGCGATTTTGGACAGGTTTGTGTAAAAAAGATTAACTGCAATTTTTATTCACTTGTTACCTACATCCTATTCTGAAATATATCCATGCCCCACCTTGTGAAATAATGGGAAATGGAAGAAACAGGTACAACATTAACAAAACAATGAGTCCAGTAAATGCCTGGTTTATATTTTATTGAGGTGAAATTGACCTTGCAAATAGTTATTTCCTAATCAATTATACAACCATAAAAATGTAGAAAGAATTGAGTTAAATCCTTTGACTGGGGACCATAGTTTAGTTCATTGCCTTTTAATTCATGGAGCAGGAAACAGGTAATTACATTTCTCCTTTATAGTAATAATAATGATTTGTTTTTATTAGGCATAAGTCCAACATTTGTATATAAAGAGCAGAGAGAACAGATGATGTAGTATAGTAATGTAGTACTGGATGGTTGCCAGTAACCCATTGATATTTACTTTATCAGCTGCAGTGAAGAAAAGTCAACCCTAGTGTAAAGAATATTTAGTCTGGTTACATTGGGATGAAATCTGCAATAAAGGAAAATACTTTCTGAAATTATCAAAACAAACAATAGGGGGACTGTCTTTCTTGAACATTTTTGCTTTATAGCCTTTATTTATTTTTTTTTCTTTCTCCTATTTATTTCTGTTCTTGACCACTTTGTTTTATAGGTCAACAAGTGTATTTGATCTAAATTTTCCCATGTATATTGCTTTGACTAAATTTTCCCTTGTATATTGTTTTGATAATATTTATTATCTACTTACTGTATCTGTTTATTTGATTCCCTCAATCTGTTTTTATTGTATGACCGACTTGTTCAAAAACCATATTTGATAATATAATAATGGTTTCTGATATAGGCCTACAACCACCATTTTGGTGGAGAAGTATAATTCATCTATACCCCCCCCTATTATTAATATATATATATATATATATATATATATATTTACATTCCATGTAATACTTAAATAGTACTTATTATCAAGGAGGATAAAAGGTCAAAAATCATTGGGATTTG
>JAOPUL010000001.1:61095464-61107763 GCA_027564515.1 Octopus rubescens | reverse complement strand
TTAAAAATGAGTTTATTTTGCCCCCCCCCCCTCGCGCCTAATGTACACTGATAGTGTCATTTTCTTGTTGAAGGAGACAAGAGTGGCATGATCCCTTCAGAGGATGTTTTTGTGCTCTTTGTTCATGCAGTCAGTACAAGTTTGGCATGGGTATCTAGATTACTTGTGGATGATGCTTAGGTGCAGAAAATTAAGGAGGAATAAAAGGAGGTATCATGTGCATGAGAGTGGTTGTTGTTGGAAGTGATGAAAAGTAGGTCATTGATATATACAGAAAGAAGAGTGTAGGGAATAAAATCAAACCTTAGGGCCCACCACAGTTGTGTGAGAGAGAGAGAGAGAGAGAGAGAGAGAGAGAGAGAGAGAGAGAGAGAGAGAGAGAGAGAAAGAAAAAAAGAGAGAGAGAGAGAGAGAGAAAGAGAGAGAGAAAGAGAGAGAGAAAGAAAAAGAGAGAGAGAGAGAGAGAGAGAATTTGGTGAGGCCATGCTGTAGTTCTAGTTTGAGGGTAATGGAAAGGACATTGCCAAGGCTGGTGATCTTGTTGGTCCAATACAAGTAAAAGTACTTTCACATTTAGTATATATATATATACCATGTGGAATGGGTTGCAAACAGTGAATGTGGAAGCTTTCTTCCTTGGAGTACTACTTACAGAACACTCATTGTTGAGAAGTGGAAGTCAAGTGGATTCCAGAAAGTTGGTAGAGATCTTTGTGGCAAGGGGCCAAAATGATTGACTGCAATTTGGGAGAGTTAGTGACTTTGGTAGAATTTGAGAGGAGAGTTAGTGGACACAGTGCAATACACAGGGGAATCCTTTACAGTTTGGATGATGGCCTTGTAGGAGTTGTAACATTGGGTAAAGTTCAGTCAGTTTGTAGGGGTAGGTGATTTACTCCAAGTATTATACGTTAACTTAAAGTACAGTCGGTCTGAGAGGTAAGAGAGTTTTATGTCATATGTAGATAAGTGGTGGGTAGTTGTGATAATGCAGAAGTTGGACAACCTCATAGGTGCAGACATGGTGATGGTTTGAGTGGGATTAGGTTTTATGATAAGAAAGTGATCAAGGCTGTTTGGAGTGTTTGTATGTTGGTTTTTGAAATGTGTGATTAACATATGTACATGTATATGTGTGTGTGTGTGTGTTAATTATTAATTGCATATACACCCATTACCAATTTTTCTATCTTCGATTGCAGTGTTACATAGATGTATTCATATACAAAACATTGTAACTTTCAGTGTTGGCTCTAAATTGTATAGAAAGTTTGTAGAGATAAACTTTAAAAAAATATGTGTATATGTGTGTATATAATATGTGTATATAATATGTGTATATGTGTGTATATGTGTGTATGTGTATAATATGTGTATAATATGTGTGTATATGTGTGTATGTGTATAATATGTGTATATGTGTATAATATGTGTATATGTGTGTATAATATGTGTATATAATATGTGTATATGTGTGTATAAATATGTATGCATATATGTATATATATGTGAGAATATATGCATATATGTGTACATGTATGTTGTATATGTGTGTAAGTATATATGCAGACTCACATAAAATACACACATGTACACTCACATTATTTTTAAAATATTACTTAAACAATGCAATTTCATGAAGTAAGCTACAAGTGTGACTTGTTTGTATGTAGCTTAAGACGTTTGAAGTATTCCTATGAGAGCCAGAAATGAATTGAAAAACATGAGCTTGGAACAGTCACTTTTGTCAGTTTTTTTGTTTTTTTAATATATATATTTCAGGATATATTCAAACAACAGATATTTCAAGAGAAAACAGGCTCAGATTACCAGCTGAATGATCAGAAACATGTAACTTGGAGTACTGGAGTTTTGTGCCTTTCACTTACAATGTATCAAAGAATACTTAATTTATTGCTTTTTGGCAAATCAACAGACATTTATATATACATACATGCTAAGCTTCCATACAGTTTCCATCTACAATTTCACTGACAAATCATTTGTCAAGGTGAGGCTACAGTAAAAACACTTTCCCAAGGTACCAACAAGTGGAGTAAAAACTTGAAACCACAATAAGCTTCTAAATAGTTTCCATCTTCCCAATATAACTTACACGGTTCAGTCAACTTGAGGCTGTGGTAGTGGAAGACACTTTACCAAAGTACCATATAGTGGGATCAAACCTAGAACTACACGGTTATTAATTGAAATGCTTAACTAGATAGCAATGCCTGCACCTGTTGTATAGGTGAGATAATATCCATGGATGCAGTTGAACTCAAGACTGCAAACCAATGAAACATTCATCGAGTTTACTGTTTTCCCTAGTTACAGTTTTCAACTATCTCCTTGTAGTATGACTTACAGTTAGGTGAACTGAGGCACAGTATATTATTGCCAGACAAAGGGTACACAGTGCAGTACGAGTGACAACTACAAACTCTTCATACTTTATAGATTTTCAGTATCCTATAAATCAGCCATCTACAACTCTCTGTATACTTATACGTTTTTAAACTATATTCAGCATTTAAACATTTAGAAACTAATCTTTAAATGTTAGTATTGACAAGAACACACATGTGCACACAAGTAGTCCACAATTGCACCTTCACACACACATTAAAACACTGTTGGTTATTACCTTTTTCTTATCCTTAATAGAGAAGCCTTTTACAAAAGATTGCTATGGAGAAGAAATCATTCAAATGAGTCTAAGCATGAGGCATAAATTATTTTTTTTCTTTTTCTTTTTGATAGTTAATATGCAATAAACTGAATGGAATATAAAGTAGAGCTGAAATGTTAAAACAGTCAGCTTTCAGACATTTGCAATAAGCAATTATTTACATTTTCTGACTACGTGAGAGCAAAATGGTAGCCGTCATCGTAGTAATAGTAGTAGCAGCAGCAGTGGCAGCAGTAACTTCAACATAGTGAAGAAATAATTTCAGTTTTGTCATATCAATAAACTTGAGATTTGATGACATGAATATTCTAATATATCCACCAGCAACTAGTAGTAGTAGTAGTAGTAGTAGTAACAGTAGTACAGTAGTATTAGCAGCAGTAGATATAAGCATAGAATTCTAGCTTCAGTATAGGGTTCGTGATAGTAGTAGTAGTAGTAGTAGTAGTAGTATAAAGATAGATCATTAAACATACTTTACCTCTTTCTCACATCTAAAACCAACTTTTGCCTGTCATAAGTGTTTGCTTTTATTAAATTTATTTGATCACTGCTTAAACAGGGTACATCCCTCCACATCATTCTGCATAAAAAACCCTACCCTTTCTACCCTCTACTACTTTAAGACAGCTGACTAGTTGAAACAGTGCAAATTCTATCCTGATCACCATTAACACCAGGTATTCTTCCCTATGATCCAGTCGAGATGACTAAGAAAGTGGCTACCCTTCTCAGTAAGTTCCTTCATGTTCCTCACAATCCCAGTGGTTCATATGAAGATATACAAGTGAAGAATATTATTTGAAGTACCTAGAATAAGTTTCTTATCATCTCCAAGTGGAATTGGTATTCAAAAGGGTCCCTTTGTGCATTGCATGTCATGCATTCTCATCCTCTATTTTGTCCTTTGTAAAGAGGATCTCTATTAACTTTGCTGAATCCTCATAACCATATCGTCTACAATGAGATCCATCTGATAAAGCAATTATATTTTCTGCTTACTTTGCCTCTAATTCTACACTGCATTCACAGAACAAAACTGCTCCTGATTTGCTTTTCTATCCAACTTTCTTCATTACAACATGCTTAGAATTGCCAAGTAAGAAAACTTTTCTTGGTTCCTATAATATATCAAGGTGACCAGGACTGATGGTGTTATTGCAATTACTTTCAAACAGTGTGCTTCTGAGCTAGCACCAAGTCGTCACTTCCTTTATCATCTCGAGGCTCTTTCTCTTTTCAATAACCTTTAGTAATTTCCATAGAGTTAGATCTACTAGAGATCTGCTCTTCTACGTTGCATTCTAGTGGTTAATGACTCTCTTGGAAAGAATGTCATTACACTCAACATCAATTTTTAATTGTGACTGGTACAAAACTAATCTAGCTAAGTTACTTGCTTATATACACCATTTGCTTCTCATCTTTAGTATCAAAACATACTTCAACTTCAATCAGCTGCAGTTTCAGTAACATTAAGTGTAGTCTACATTATAAGACTTCTTAAATAATTAGCACTGTTACTACTACACAAACAAATATCTCAGATTTTGTATGAACCATTGAAGGAGCCCTTATGAGATTGTTTAACTTACTAGAAATAGGAGTGAAATATCCTTCAAATTGAATACTATTATCAAATCCTTCAAATAAAATACCAAATATTCTTCAAATCTTAAACAAGAACACTCGAGATAATATAATCTTAGATATTCCTAATAGATGAGAATGCTTTTTTGTAATAGGTTTGGTCAATCTAGGCTGATTTGAGTCTGAACAACATCTTAAACTAATTACAGTCCCCGCCCCCAAGGAACCTATTCAATTGATTGGCAGTTCACTCACCAGCATGTGGCAACCACTAGTACACTGGTGCACTGTTGTTTCTTCTTTCGCATCTATTGCTACTACAACAATTTTTGCTTCTCTGTAGAAAGCTATGTCACACATCTTCCCAAACTTACCTAATGTGCTTGACTCTCCTTATATCATCCTAACTATATCTTATTATCCAAAGTCCTGCACTAAACAATTGGGTAAATCAAGCTTAGCTCTCTGAAATGTTCACTGCCTAAGTTGTCATGGCATAAATTTACAGAAGTTCAAGCTGAACGTTAACTAACTTAACTTTAGCAGCCTGGGAGAAGTTGCAAAGATAGGTACTGTTTCCTCTTCCATCTAAGTAATAACTTAAACAAATATAGGCTTCATTAACTCTTTACCATATTTCCATTTAAATACACTACCTTTGTTTCAATTAATTTTGAAAATAATGAAGAATTTAGTAAAATAACTTTGTTGTTATTAAGCTGATGTTAGGAACATAAATTGGCATGAAATTTAGATGGAGGTTTTAATTTAAATCACTTAAAAACAAATAGCTTTTATCATAGAACCAGGGTAGTCTCAGGCAGGTTGGTATCAAAAGGGTTAATGAGGTACAATTTGTAAGGTGCTATTTTCAATTGATTCTTGATACATGAACATAAAAACAATACAGGTATTATGTGCAAAACCCCATATAGAAAGTAACAATTTAAATAACAACTATAACCATTTAGAAAACCATGTAGAATTGACTGATCAATAACAGGTCAATCAAACTTTTCTACATCTCTCTACTTTAGCATTTCTATATTTGTTGTTGTTGAGCTCCAGATAACCCTTGATCAGGGTATTTTTCAGCCACAACTATCCTGCTTTTTTCAGACCTAATGTAGCTATAACTAAATTAAAGTGTTCTTAAGGCACAATTTAAGTGAAATTTGGATGCTATTGCTGCACTTCCTTGATAGATCATATTTCTACAGTGGGAGCTATAAATAAGTAAGAATAATTGACCCATTACTAGCTGAGTAGGAAGAAATATTGTTACATCACAGTTTTGAGATTTATTAGTCACCAATAGGGATTTTAGAAAGTTGGTTCCTTAATGGAAAGGATAAACATAACCATTCAAGATAGATTGAAGTTTTCTTGAGAAATTACTCATTTTAAATATATTTCCTAATGAGTTGTAGTAACTTGCTCACAGACTTACAACTGTCTAAGATAGTAAAATCTCAGCCAGTTGGGTAGGCTGATAAGCTAGACTGTCAACAAAAGGATTTATTAGTGTGTACTATATCACCTATACCGTAATACATCAATGTCTGGGACATTTAGAACTCAAATAGCTCATTGTAGGGATGTGCAGCTTAGAGTTGTAAGCACTGGAAGTATTATGTAATTGACTAGTGTTTCATTAGTTTGCAGTGCTATGTCTAAATCTTACCCTCAGTATAGACCCGTGTGGGATGGGTTCCACCAAGCTGACTTGCATTAGATATACCTCATGAAAACAATACCTTCAGTCATGTTCCCACAGTCTGATGGGTTATGGGAATCAAAGTTGGCAGAAATGATAGAGTATTGGATAAAATGCCTTCTGGTATTTAGTTATGTCTTTTTGCATTCTACATTCAAATCTTGCCAATCCAACTTTGTTTTCATTCTTACGGAGATCAATAAAATAAGTACCAGTCAAGTACTAAATCAATTAAATCTACTATAACCTTTCTCCAGATTTAAGACCTTGTGCCTATGTTGTATCTCAATAATTACCACTGTCACCATTGTTGGCTCATAAGTTGGAAATCTATTGAAATCTGTTAGAATAAAACCATTTCAAAGATTCAAATATAGCTTTAACATTTATTAATAAGAGTGCTTTAGAAAAATATCAGTTACAAATAATCATGAATGACAAAGATAAAGAAGTGTGGATGAGAGCATCTGTCATCTTCTATGTGGAAACCAGTAACACAAGGTAAACACTTTGATAAATCCCAAGAATTTATTGTAGTGGCATTCATGTCTACTTTTGTGGCATTTAGTGAATGAGATATATTGATCTGTGAATAAGATGCTAGTTTATTGTTGGTAACTTTCTGATAAGGCTTAGTTCTTGTTCTCTAGCAAGGTAAATTCAAACAACTGGAAATAAATGTCATGTTCAAAGTCACAGAGCAAAACATCCCTGTGAGTTTAATCAAAGTAGTCAGTATGATAGTTTATCCATAGAACTACACTTTGCTTTTACATAAATAAACTATCAAGAAATGAAATCAAGACAGTAAATATCTTTTACTTTTAATTCCAGATGTCATGCATTCAGCATGGAATAACTATTTTAAGTAACTGTTAATATAATGAGATATAATACTGACCTGACTGGACCTCAAGACTGGAGAGTGATGATGATGTTGGTGTGGGAGGCTGAGTTGTCTTTTCTTTCACTCTTTGCGTGCGACTCGAAAAGGCACGCACCAATTCATGCATCTGTTCACTCAAGGTCCGACTAACATTTGACAAATTGAAAGATTCATCCCTATTAAAGATAGAAAAAAAAAAGAAAATAGATTTATAACTTCTTTGTTTAACTATGGGAAATTGGAAAATTGCCTTTCTAGATAAATATACACTCATTAATATACACACACATATACAAGTATACTTAACACGCAGAATAGATCTACATATATATATATATATATATACATACAATGGGGTAGAAAATTAAAATGCTAATAGAAAAATAAAATATATGAAAAGTATTATATACAAAATTACTCATAAATTTATATTAGAAAAATTAGGAAACCAGTTGTAGTTTACTTCTTTTTTCTTTTACAGTAGGATATAAAAGAAGGCGATAATTTCCAGAAGGATTTTAATTATATAACTAATTTGATACAAAATGTATAACTGTTCGTTGATGGAATCCAACTTTCAATAATCCTTTTCTTTCTTCTCATCTAGAAATATTTTCTTCTGCATGTTTCTATTCTTTAGAATAAAGCTCTTCTACATTTATATTAAGGTCGTGGTTGTAACTGTGGTAGTTTTAATACTATCCAACAATTTAACATGTAATTAGAAAACAGCTTGGTTATTTACTAAATTTAGACTCTAAATGACTATTTTCTTGTAATGTTTGGCACTGTATAAACCAATATTTCCCTTGTGTGGTCATCCTCACAGATTAGTTTAAAGTAATTACCGGAAAGTTTTACATTCTAAAATTGAATATTTGCTGTTCTTTCTTTTTTGCATTTTCTACATATCCCAGTTCTCCAAAATTTCTAATATTTCATTCATATTTTCATTTGTAGATATTGCTGTCTTAAACATTAAAAGCTTAAATGTATCCATATCTCCTTGTGAAACCAAGTTTGAATAAACAGCAAACTACTTGATAAAATATATCAGCATAAATTGGCATTTGATTTGATATTACATTGAAAAAAGAAAAGAAAAAGAAAAATATTTAAATAATTTTAAAGAAAATTGCTTGGTTGCAAACATTCTGTTCACATTCGCTAATTAACAAAATAAGTTTATTTTTAGCTGCCCTTTTTTTTTTTTCTACAATACCTAAATATACAGAAATTACATAGATGTATAATATCACTGAAATGGCTTTCTTTTGCAGAGAGAAAATAAAAGCTAAGGAACTAAAATGGAAAGTTTGACCTAAATACAAAGCTTTTAACTGGTTTTCATTCAATTTTTATTTCTGGTAAAGCACTTTTCATTTTATGGCTGGTTTATTTTATATTTTCTTGATCTGAATGATTATTTAAGTACAGCTTGTTTTTGCAGACTTCTTAGTCTAAAAAGAAAGTAGATGTTGTTGTTTAGCCCTAGTTCAATTCTGTTCAAGAAGACCTATAACCAAAAGCATCTATGGACAAGGCATTCAGCTTTACTTATTTTTTGATAAATGTAAATGGATTTCTACTCAACTGCAATAAACAAACAACAAAATTAAAGAGATTTTACATCTATATACCAATCAATCAAAATCCATAACCTAAGAAGTCTGTAGGTGTACTGCAAGAGACACAGCCTCCTCTCTCCATCTTTCCTTGTTGTCCCTCAACCTTATGTTTTCTGTTCCTTTCAATCCATTCTTTGATGTTGCTAACCCCCTCCCCCCACTTTGTGACCTTCCTATTCTTCTTTTACTGGGAGTTTGTTCGTGCACAACCATATTCTGTAGGATATGGTATCATGTGTTACATGACCAAACCACTCCATTTTCGGCCTTGTGACAACTGATAGAAGAGTTTCTTGGTTCAGTCTTTCCAAGAATTTATTTCCTAACAATCTTGTTTGTTTGATGTTCTGTATATGGAATGTGAAGTATCTTTCTATAACATTTCATTTCAAAGGTCATGATCTTTTTCTCACTTTCAACATCTAACATCCATAATCCGCATCCATATGTGCAGTTAACATTATTATAGCTCTTAAACGAATTTTTGTGGTTATTGCAATTTTTTTTATTCTTCCAGACAGGGTCTAATTTTACTAAAGCTGCTGTAGCTGATGCAATCCAGCATTTGGATTCTTTCTTTGATCTCAGATCTTCCATTATTGTTCTTTTGAAATATTTAAATTTATCAACCTGTTTGAGCATCTCTCATGCTATTTCAATTAGATTGACTATTTTCTTCTCGTATGTATTAGCTACAATTATTTTACTTTTTTTTAGCATTTATTTCCATATCTTCCTGCAGTTTGCATCAAATGTTCTTTTTCATTTTCTTCGGTTACATCAATATCATTGTCAAAATGGAGATTACTGACATCTCTACCCCATTAACACTTTCTTCAAAAATCTCAGGGCTTCTGTCATTATATAATTTAGAAATACACCAAAACGTTTTGGTGAAAGAACACACCTCTGTCTGATACCAACTGTTGTTTTAAACTAGTTACTTGGGGAGTTTTCAACCCCAACCAGAATTTTTCAGGTCCATATAATGACTATTGGTAGGCTAATGTTATATTGTCTCATTATAAGCAATAATAGCCCCATGCTACACATGGTCAAATACCATTCTTAAATCAATGAAAGTGTGGTAATATTATAACAAGTATTTTTTTATTAGAATATTGAACATACAAATCTTGATATTTTATTAAAAAGAAATGACTTTCAAATATCATATCAACCAATTTGATAATCACTCAACTCTACTCTGTATAACATTAAATATATCAGAAAAAAAAAACTTTGCTACTGATCAGACCAAGGTCACTTTAACTTGATCATAGTTTCAAGCATTAACAATTCAGTATCCTCAAAACAGCATCAAATTCAAAAGCTTCAATAGACATGCATTCTTTACATTGATCAGTACACATTGATTATCAATAAATGTGTGTATACACTAAAACAATCTTGCTCTAATTCTTACTTTACTGGTCTCTTTCAATATATTCTCAGAAACTAATTTGAATTTTGTCAAGAACTAATCAATAATGGTCCTGAAAACAATGTATAGAATGCTACAGTTCCTCAAATACTGATACTAGCTGTCAAAATACATTTGACTGCCTCAGATTTCAAGTGGAAGCCAAAAACTTTAATTATCATGAACTCTCACTGATATTTTCAAAACAATATACTTTTAACATCTTCTGTAAATATACAAAACTTTAGAAACACATTGTGTTTTGTTAAACAAAGCTGTTAAGTGTGCAATATAAATCTTTCCTTTTCATCATTGTCATCATCATCACGCATTGCAGCATTTCGTCTCTAGAGTAAAATGTGCCAGTGATTTCCATTAAATGAATGACATGATACATAAACATAAGAATTGATGAAGTGGCTCTGTTTCAGTCAATATTAAAGGTTAAAATGACATTATTTTCCATACATGCTTTAAAAAGTTATTTTTACTGACCAACATGTTTGTTTTAATGTTAAGTTATTCTTTTTCAAGAATACCATAGGAACAAGCAAATTTTAAGTGTACTCTACACTAAAATGTATCTATTCTTGGGCAGTAATTCCCAACTATTAGTGTAATAAACTATACATAATATTTTACATTGGCCAGTCATTGGAATTTAACATTCTTATTCTATTAGTTTTAACTGTATTTCAATTATACAACTACTACTACTACTACTACTACTACTACTACTACTACTACTACTACTACTACTACTTTTGTATTTATTTTGTTTGTTTCTTCTCTTTTTATGCTGAAAATTATTTCTTCTAATACATCACCCTGTTAAATAAGTTAGCATGTGTGTGTTACACTCTGCCTGTTTGCCACTGCTCTTGCTTGGAGCAAGTTACCACTTGAGTTAATGGTAAAGGCCTTTCAATCCAGAACATATATAGAGAGTGATTTAATGAACATTAAATGTACTTTAAGGAAAATTTTATTTTGTAAGTTATTGCATTTGTGAATCATTAGTTTGCTCATGATTTTCTAGTTAACTTTTATATTGGTAGCTTTGCTTGAGTGACTATAATGGATTATTATGATATATCACAATATTTTGGTTTATTTCTAGTGTATCTGTATCATATACAGGGTGTGCCGTAAATGATTCCTAATTGATTTTTATTCATAAGTTTTAGAAAAAGGGCATAAAAACACACAAGTTCTTTAGGATTTAATTAAATATGGTCATGTAACTTATTAAGATATGTTTCATTCAATATATCTACTTGTAGCCTTCACAATCGCCCGAAGATGGCTGAGAACAGAGTCACACAAATGCCGGAAGACTTCTTCATGATCCCATGACGTGACTAAGACTTTCTTGAGAGCGGTGATATTTTTGTTGGAAGCTCTTGAAACATCACTTTCTAGAATGGACCAAATAGCAAAATCCATAAGGTTGATGTCTGAGCGGGAAGGGGCACACATTCTTGTCCCAGAACCCGCTGAAATATGAAATAGCTCCATCACATTGGACGTATGAGAAGGAGTGCCATCTTGCGTGAACGCATAATTATTTCCGATTGCTTTGGTCACCCATGGCAAAACATTATCCTCCAACATTTTCATGTAAATTGCTGAATTGACCTTCATCCCCTCTTTAATGAACATCAGAGGAGATTTTCCACCATTTGATGACACTGCCACCCAAACCATCACTCCAGAGGTTTTCATTCGGTGAAACACCTTACGGATGCTTTCGGGAACAGCATCCGACTTGATAGCCAAAAACCTGTCATTTTGGGTGTTCACTACAGCCTCCACAGCAAATATCTTTTCATTTAACCAGATGAAAACATTGTGACCGGCGCTCTGGATCTCCTCTACCATTTTCTTGCACTTATCCAGTTGTTTTGCTTTGGAAGCGGCCAAAACTAGGTGTAGACATTGCTATTTTAATAACTTATAATTTAAGTCTTCATGCATGACTCGTTGCATAGTTGTCTGGGAGATATTGAGATTTTCAGCCACTTGCCTCATGCCCTGCTGTGGATTTCGCGACACTTTCTTTCGGATAACATCTACCAATTGTTTCGTCCTTACAGATCGTTTTCGACCAGGAATGGGCTTGCTGTTGATTGAACTTGTCTCACTGAAGAGTTTTATGACATTATAAACTGTTTTGGGATCAACACTAACCCCTGAAGCCACGTCTTTGGTGCTATGTCATGCTTTTTTCAGAGCTACAATCTCACTTCGCTTGTTAGCTACCATATTAAAACATTTTACTTGCTGAATGTAAACAAACAATGGAGTGTACATGAACAATTGAATGCCGAGGAGCACATTTTAATTATTTTTGTGCAATTTCA
>JAOPUL010000001.1:61044652-61054714 GCA_027564515.1 Octopus rubescens | reverse complement strand
ACACATATACATATATATACATGCACAATCACACATTAAAGACTTCTTTTGTGTGTTGGAGAAAAAGCAACAAAGTAAAATAGAAGGTTAATTAAAAAAGAAGGAATATAGCATGAAACTAAAGTGTTGAGTGCAATTTTCATAAATCTACATATTCCCCCAGACATTTTCTAAGCATTCTTCATGAATTTAGGGACAAAATAAGAATGGTTTTGACAGCAATTAAATTTTTCCAAACGCTGCTCGTTAACGTAATGGTTTTACTGTAGAATACTGTAAATTTTCCTTCGTTAACTCACAAAAGATTTTTCTAAAAATACTTTCAGAATCAACGTAAAACACTTTGACACCATACTGACATTAATTAAAAAAACAAAATGGAAAAAAGAAACAACAAAGAATAAATAAAACAAAAATATGAAAAGACTAAAAGCAACATATCTTCATCAGTTTTTGTTAATTAGTATGCTGCTTCTGGGCTGGGTGATACTAGCGCTACTACTATCTTACTGTCTCTTTGGTAAAGGCACTTGCTTGTTTACATCATCTTTGTTGACATCATCATCACCATTTATATCTGGTCTTTCTATTCTGATATGGGTTGGACAGGACTTATGGAGGTAATATTCTCTGGCGGGATGCCCTCACTGTCACCAACCCTTGGTGCAGGCATGGTTCTGTAGTTAAGAAGTTGGCTTCCCAACCACATGGTCTCCGGTTCAGTCCCACCATGTGGCACCTTGGGCAAATGTCTTCTACTATAACCATGGGCCGACCGATGCTTTGTGAGTGAATTCGAAAGAAACTCACGTGTGTATATGTATGTGTTTGTGTGTTATGTGTGTGCTGTGTGTATGTGCTACGAGTTATGTATGTGTGTTGTGTGTGTGAGTGTGTGTATGTTTATGTTTCCTTGTCTTGACATGGCATGATAGTTATAAATGATTGTCACTGACATACAATCACTGTCATTTCCAATATTCTGTGAGAACATGTCTGGCTATAGGGAAATATTACCCTGCTTGGAAACAGGTGAGGGTTGGTGACAAGCAGGGCATTCTGCCACAGAAAATCTGCTTCAAATAAACTCCATCCAACCCATGCAAGCATAGGAAAATTGGATGTTAAATGATGATGAAGTTGATGATGTTTCAGTTACTGATTCCAGAAATACACAGTTGGTCAGCACCCCTTATTTCAAACTAATGCAGATGCAAACATTTTATACTAATACATAAATTGGGGATATAAAATTTTGAATTATCTTCTTTATAACAATGTTAAAGATTTCCTATTTTTGGCATCATTGCACTAAATTCAAGTTGTTTGTAGTAGTATAAAAATCAATAAGCAATTGGTTTGCAATCACGAATTTAGTCACACATACCAGTGGCACATTAAAAACATCCGTACTGGTGACACATTAAAAACACCCATGCCAGTGACACGTTAAAAACATCCATGCCAGTGACACATTAAAAACACCCATGCCGGTGACATGTTAAAGGCACCCGGTACACTCTTGGAGTGGTTGGTGTTAAGAAGGCATTCAACTGTAGAAACCAAGCCAAAATGGACAGGAGTCTGGTGCAGCTCTCTGGCTTGCCAGTCTCCTGTCAAATTGTCTAACCCATGCCAGCATGGAAAATGGACACTAAATGATGATGATACACAAAGATATATTCGTGTTTACACATTAATTCATATAAAATAGTACAAAGTTTATCTATATAAAGATATCCTGACACTTGATAGGTTTTCATGTATTATTCTATCTTTGTTTCATTAATATGTAAATGAATGCATTGATGGTATTCATCTATTGAGAAATGGCAAATATTTTGGGGGTGTATTTGTTGTGCATCATATATCCTCAAAAGTCATTTAATAAACTGATATAAATTAAAAAAATTTATTTGTTTTAAGTAAATGGTATCTTTATAATTTATTCAAATTTATAAAATTAGTGGGTAAGTAATCAATCTAAAATATCTTTACTTAATTTGGGTTCTAAAACTAGCTGACTAATATTACTCCATGAGCCAACAAGACAGCATCTACGTAATCATTTGACCTGCAAGAAACAGCAGCTAAATCTCCTTCAATTTACACCCTCCTGTCTTTAAAATAATGCAAGGCACATTAGATAATGTTGTTTTAAATACATTGACTAAAAGATGAGTTGGTCATGATTAGAATGTCTTTGATTATAGGTTTGCTCAATCACTGCTGACCTGGGACTAAATAGCAATAACAATAAATATAGCATAAGATTGAGTGAGTAATTAGTAGTGCCTACCTTTCCCAAAATATGGTGCACATTTGTTATGCTATACTTTTGATGGCCTTGTGTTTAAATTAGAAACCATTATTATGCTGTACTTTTCTTTTTGTAACCACTTCAGAATCTATTTCTTATTTTCTGCTTTATTTGTAAACATTATATAAACATTGCTAATTTATTTATAAACATTATTAATTAAACATAATTTATTTTATAAACAAAATATCAAATTTACCTAATAATTATGACATTTAGTCTTTATAACCATACTATGTTCCTATCTTCTTGCCATGGTTAGATAAACATTAACTCTGGAAATTCAGTAAAAAAATTTAAGGGATATTACTTCATTTCTAAAATTTTAGCAGATAGAAACCAATTACTTGCCCAGTACTTTAAGGAAATAGAAAGACAAAGTTCCATTTTTCTCACATCAGTGAAGCGGTGAATTTTAATAATAAATTGTAAATTTTACTAATTAGTTCGATTGATTACTGTCACATTTTCTCATTATATTCAGCTATTATATACAACTGCTTGATGGAGGATATATAATTTACTAAAAAAATTAAATAAAGACCTATAAAGTAAACTTGATTAAATCAAAAAATTGCTTGATTCACATGGGGTTGTTTAGATAAATATTTATATATTTTAATGAGTTATATAGTATCTATTGTAGTCTTTTAAAAATTCATGAGTAAAACCAGCTAACAAATTGAATTATTGAGGTATATAGTTAAAAATTGAATTATCAAATTGTCAATTGAATTTTCACATAAGCAATTCAGTTATATAAATATAGACATATTAAAACCTAAATGCCATTGCTATCATAAACATTTTTAAAATGTTTTCTCATGATAATGAGCTTTTTCTTGAATCATTAGTACTCATCTCTCCATGACATACAAATGATTTTAGCCAGTGCATAGCATCACTAGTTTATTTGCATTCTAGTTTTTATTCACAGTTGTAGTAAGTGGATGAGAGTGAAATCCCTGCCAAAATAAAGTATCAATTTATCTCATAGGGGCCTGATAAACTGAGTCATGGAAGAATGTAAAGTCTTGTGAAAATGTGAACTCATAGCCTTGTAATACATCTCCTGTTACTATCTAATCTTAATTTAGAACTTTTGGCTTGTAGTAGGATTTGAGTAATGAATGGAGAAAATATTTCATCTATACTATTTTGAAAATTAATAGTTGAGTGGATAAAGTATTGGACTACTTGTTCATAAGTTGTCAGTTAAAACCTTATGTAGATGTTTCATTGTTTCTGCATTGAATACTATTCTACTTTGCTTAGGCTCCAAATTAATTTGAAAATGTTATCTGTGATGGGCTAGAATTCTACTAGTTGCTAAATGTCATGAAACCAGAGCTTGTATACCATAGGGAGATGAGTACTGATGCATCAAGAAAAGCTCAAATGTTTATGATATTGTGAGCATATAGGTTCTAATATTTCAATATTAACTGAGTTGTTTATGAATTTTGCTTTAAAACTTCAATTTTTAAGCTGATTCTAGTCATTAAGAATTGAGAAAAGGAAGCTGTTGTAATATCTATGTAGTGTGTCAAATGTACAATGTAGGATGTTGTCAGGAAAACATTATTTTAATAACTGTCATATCAGAATGATAAATCACAGATAAACTGTGGTGTTTCATTATGAAGACATCTGTACAGCAGAGATGCAATACTGTGTACATCGATATTGCATTGACAGTAATAATAATACCTGCAATGCAAAGGTAGGCTGATTTTATAGTCTAGTGGGTGAAAGTCATTTTAATGTTTAGAGTATTAAAAATTGCTCAAGATCAAATATGTAAAGAAAAAAAAAATTGATTGCAGATACATTTTTTTATTGGTAAGTCTGAAAAACAGCTATGTGTATTTTACTCATGTTTGGGATCTTCAGTGAAAGTATAATTACATTGTACCAGCTGAAGTATTCAGGGTTAAATTACTAAATAAATACACAGAAATGTTTATTTATTTATGCCCAGAAATGTTTATTTATTATGCAAAAGAGAGAGAAGTGTTTAAAAATTAGACAATTATTAGGTGTCATTTAAATGATGAATGATACTTTTAAACATTTTTATGTTTAGAACATTAAAAATCAACGGTGCTAAATTAAGATCAAATATTTGGCAGAAAAAAAAAAAAAGCTGGTTTCTAATATTTTTTCATTTGCAACTACAAGAAATAAATACGGATGTTTTATTCTCACTTAGATCTTCAGCAGATGTATAATCAAGCTATACCCAACCAAAATATTAGCGATTGAATTGACAATGATCATCAGTATAGCAAAGATAAAGTTTAGAATATGTCACTGCTTTGATTATGAATTATACAAGGCAGAGATGTTGTTGTAGTCTGATATTAATTAAACTGTGATAGTTCTTTTACTATGATGAGACCTATATAAACAAAACTACAATGAACACGGTATAAAAGAATTCCAATGAAGAGTGTTTGAAAGAATTCCAATGCAGAGTATATGAAAGAATTCCAATGCAGACTGTGATATTAAACTTGTCTGTAGCAAAACTGTGAAGTTCAGAATTTGATTCCGATTCTGGTTTGAAGCCATTTTAATTTACTCACACTTCTAGTGCCTTCTAATGCATGAATATCATGCTTTCCTACTTCCTCACCTCTAAAAATGCAGAAAGTTAGTAACAAGTCAAAAAAGAAGCTGATATCTGTCTTCTCTGATTATCTCTGGAGAAAGGCAGGTAGAGTAATTATAGGGTAAGACAACTGAGTAAACATAAATATTCTCAGAATGTGAGCAGGCATGTTTAATCCCTCCCAAACCATATCGCTAATGAAACTCATTCTCTATATGCCTTCAGTTAATTTTGAAATTATAGAATTTGAAGGGATTTTCATAAAATAACTAACTTATTCAAGTGGAGCACATTAGAATCTTACATAAAATTATGATGGGAACTTTGGATTTAATTCCAAACACTTTAAAATGATAGGTTTTATTTTCATAGTACCAGAAGCAGCTTCAAACACAATAGTATAAAAAGGATTAAGTAATTTAAAACTATATTCTGTATTCTTCTTGTGTTGGTACCAGTAATATAGCTGCACATATGGTGGAGCAATTGTTTTTCTCATCTCATGCCTGCTTTTCCACAATGTCAGAGTTAACATAGAAAAGAACTACAATTATATATTTCTAAAAATTAGTCAGAAAAGGTGGGGGCAGTGTTCCAACATACAAGGATCTTTATTCTGTTTAAATTTTCTACCATGGAAATTGCCAAAATACTAAAAGTGGAGAGAATTTTCCAATTCTATCACTTTTGGTAAACTGTCTTTAAAAATGGATGCAAAAGGTTAAAAAAAGAAAAAAGAAAAATGTCAAATTATGATACGTCAAGTCTGAAAATTTGGATTTTGTATGCTGTGAGAAATGAGAATTCTGATGTTGCACAGGATGCAGACACATGCAGGGGGGATCTAGATGGGCCATTTGATAGAGCCTATATTTTTAAGAGAACCTTCTTGACTAGTTAGAAGCAAAAGAAAGAGGACCCTTCAGTAAAGAATTACCTATTTATAATTCATTTTTGTCCTATTTTGTACATTACATGTACATACATACACATATTGATTGATTTGATTGATTGATATTTATATATATATATATCATATACATATGTATGTATTTAACACTGATTACTGAAATATTTCATGAGTAATATGAAATGGGGCCCACATTTTACACCTAGTCTGAGCCTGTTATCATTTGAAATGAGGTCTATATTTCACATCTGACCTAGGCCCATTACTAATTTTTCATGGCCCTGACAAGATGCAGACTATTTTTGTCAATGCAGACTATTTTTGTCGATGCAGACTATTTTTGTCGATGCAGACTACCACTAGTTTCTACAGACTCTGGGTTCTGTGTGAAGTGATAAACATTCTGCCTACATTAAGATAAAAACTAGTGAGCTTCTCAGCCCATTAGTCCCTTAATGTAGGCAGTAAAATCTCAGTTAACAGTCTGCATCATGGCTTAAATTTCTGATTTTAGCTCTTTCATTTTACATGTTCTCCTGATGTGTCTGGGAATGACATGAAAATCACAACTGCTATTTTCATTAGATACTTCTGATCACTGACATCATTTATGCACACATATGAGTAAATAAATACCATCTTTCTATTCTGATAAATTGATAAGTGCCTCCATCATAACTCAACATGTTTAAAGTCAATACTGAATAACTTTTTAAATACCTTAAATTTATGCAGCTACTGTAGACTATCAAAACAACCAACAAGGGAGCTATGTGATTCTTCAGCTTGCTAGGAACAGCAGCAGCTAAATTCCCTCAAATCTTAACCTACCATCTTTAAAAAAAAAGACATATTGGATAGTCTCAAATACATTATACCAGGAAAAAAAAAAAGATTGGACATGGTTGAAATGTCTTTGATCACAAGTCCATTTGATTAATCAGGACTGACCTGGGGCCAAACAACAACAATTATAAAAACACTTGGCTTGTATCTTAAAAATATTACAATGCTCTTTCTCATATTACAGGTATTACTGCTCTGTTAAATGTTGATATATTTCTTTATCAATCAATACCTGCTTCTGATATCCATCCATTTTAAAGAATACAGGTCACCTATTTATAAGAGACTAGGTTTCCTAATGGTGCTTTCTAAGTTGAAAGCTTTCTAAATCAGATTTAATTTCTTTTTCATTTTTGTATTTCTAAGACATTATCCAGATAAAGATACTATTATACTGTAATGAAGAATAAAATATTTAATTTCAATAAAATAAAATAATTAGTTTACAATTCCAGCATGGTTTGAATGTTTCTAGAAGTTTAGAGGTTTGTTGGAACTGTTAAGCAATTACTTTTACACAGAAAAAAAAACTCAAATATTATTTAGTCTCATCTAACATAGGAATGGGACTAAATATCCAGAAAGAGCAGTGTTATTTTTGTATTCTTTTTAAAAATTTGTTTTATTTTATTAAAAGTGATGTCTTAGGGTGTTGCAGTAAACTATTTATGGAATTGAAAAATTATCATGTAGATTAAATTCTTTTTCATGACTCATTCAAAAGAGGAAAGGCAGCACTTAAAGCCTTTTCAGAACCTTCCAGACAACTGGTAGAAAGTTATCCTCAAACTGAGGACTTGGCCTGAATGTTTACAAACAAAGTAGATGCTGCTAAATGTATCCATCAACCAGGTAGTGGTGTTAAACTGGGCGACATACTAAGTCTTTAAACTGGGCGACATACTAAGTCTTTAAACTGGGCGACATACTAAGTCTATCATCTAAGAACAGAAAAAGTCTCATTGTTCAGCATCCACAGTTTCTGTTTCCCAAATTCCACACTAAGCTTTGACACATGTAAAACTATGACAGAAGATACATTTCTGAGGTATTGTGCAGTAGGTTTGAACCCAAAACAACATAGTTGTGAACAGGACCAGATTTAAACTATGGGGGATAGGGGGGGGGCTTCAAGTTCGAGGGCCCCTTATACACAAGAATTAAAATCTTGGAAAATTATTGGTGTCAGTAACATGGAGAAATCTATGGTCATTTATCATAAAAGAGAATCCATAAATTTTTTTAAGACATCAAGATATGCTTGTATATTGGAAGAGAGTCTCTTCATGCAAAATTGCTGGGAGGTGAGCCCTCCCTGTATTGAGTGCTCCATACTCTTCGTAGCAGGGACCCCCCCCCCGATATCAAGGGTGGCCTGGGCCAATCGCCCCTTTCACCTCCTCCTATAAATCTGGCCCTGCTTGTGAAGCAAACTTCTTAACTACACATACCTAACCCTTTTGATACCAACTTGCCCAAGACTGCTCTTGGTCCTACAGTAAAATCTTCATGTTTAAAGTGATCTAAATTAAAACTCCATGTTAATTTGTTTTAAATGCCAGCTTAATAATGACAAAGCTTATTTTACTAAATTCTTCATTATTTTCAAATTAAATTGAAAGAAAAACAGTGTATTTCAACAGAAATGCGGTAACAAAAAATTTAAAGTTAAATTTTAAAAGACAATCTCTGCTACCATAATTAATGACCAAGTAAGTCATCACCTAAATTAATTATTTTACAAATTTTCCTCAAATATTCAATTTCATTGAGTTAGAGAGATTTGGATGAGTAAATTCATAGGTTTTCTTTCTTTAAGGGGATAACACTATATTAACGATATGGTCTGAAATGACTGATTAATGAGTAGTCCACTTCCTTCACCTTCCAACCATATTTAATGTTTTTCAAAACTAAAATATTTTAAAAAATCAATGGTGTATGTGATTTATAACATTTTTCCTCCATTAACTAGATAGATTAAAATCTCACATGCTTAAAGTACTTGTATACTCTTAAAAATTCATGTAACCTAGTTTTAAAAATACTATGTTTTTTTAAAGCATACACATGGTATATAGTAGTAGTAGTAGTAGTAGTAATAGTACTACTACTACTACTACTACTACTACTACTACTACTAATAATAATAATAATAATTAATTCTTTTTTATTTTTTAATTTTTTAAAAATATAATTAATATAATAATAATAATAATAATAATAATAATAATAATAATAATAATAATAATGATAATCCTTTCTGCTATAGGCACAAAGCCTGAAACTTTGGGGAGTCGGGTAGGCCGATTACACCCCCTCCTCTCCGAAAGCATGAAAAGCAAAGTTTATCTCGGTGGAATTTGAACCCAGAATGTAAAGACGAATGAAATGTTACTAAGCATATTGTCTGGCTTGCTGCCCAAATAATAATGATAATAATTTGCAAATGTTTTTCATGAACAAAAATAAAAGTACTTAATATGTTGTGACTCTATTTATTATAATATAATAATTCATAAAGAAATCCATCCACCTGATGAATGCTCCACTGAGCTCACTCTCTCCCGATATACACACACACACATATATTATATATGTTTATGTCCATGCCTCTGCACACAATTTGTCACTGACACACCTTTCCCCCACAACCCATCTTCCTAATACCTCTCCCATCCCTGTCACCCAAGCTCACCACTCACAGTATTTCCATCCCCTCTATCTCCCACTTTCCCTTTGCACCCTTGCAAACCTATCTGCACACAATGTGTCCCTGCTGAATCCCTTCCCCCATAATATATCCTTCTAACATCCCTCCGTCTATTTGTGTCCACTCACTACATTCCCTCCCTTCTACCTCCCACTCCCCTTTCGAAATCTCGCAAACTTACTCACCTACTCACCCTATCCAATCATTTGTACCACTTCACTTATATACACTTCCCTGTAACTTGAATATACCCCATCCCTGTCACATCTTCCCTTCTCTATCCCTCCTACTGAAGTAGCCAAGTAAGTATCTTCTTTACTACAAGACACTTATTTCTGCCCCTTTATTCATATTTTAACCTTTCATCTCCTGGCACAACTTCACCTCTCACACCAATCAGTTGAGGGGTCTTATCTTATAAGTTATTTGGTGACCTCACTGTTGCTGTTGCCACATAAAAAGCACCCAGTACAGTCTGTAAAGTGGTTGACACTAGGAAGGGCATCCATCCATAAAAACATGCTAAAGCAGAGAGTAGAGCTTGGCACAGTTGTCTGATGCCAGCTCCTGTCAAACCATCCTACCCATGCCAGCATGGAAAATGGATGTTAAATAATGATGATGATGATGATGATGATGATGATGATGATGATGATGAT
>JAOPUL010000001.1:60989042-60996778 GCA_027564515.1 Octopus rubescens | reverse complement strand
ACTGGGGTCGATAACATCGACTACTCCCCTTCCCCAAAATTCCAGGCCTTCGTGCCCAGTATAGAATGGAATATTACTCCACATAAAGAAATATACAACTTCCATAAAATTGTACTATAACTCTGAGAAAGGTCACTGAGTGCTGATAATGTTGGGATATCTCAGTTAATAATAATACACTTGGTGATATCCATATCCTCTCCAGTGACCAATGGGAGAATTTCAGCCCAGCAGAGCAATTTAATAAATCATTTGTCAATTATAAAAGAGCCTCTATAGAGTGACTTCATCAGCTAGATATAGCCTAATCCTACCATCTTAAATCAGGAAAGATAATGTAGTCCAAGACAATGTGATTATAGCTGGAATTCCTCTGCTTGATCAGAGTTCACCTGAAACTAAACAATAACAACAGTATTTTTGCTGCCTACATTAATCCCTTTGTACTTGATCATCATGTCTTTTAAGAGATGATTGGACTAGTTGTTTCTTAAAGAAGTAAATCAATATATTGTAAGTATAAAATGACATAATATAAAAATAAATATAATATAATATCTAGTCATCTCTTAAATAAATTAATATATCTCAATCTCAGCCTCATGAAATTGAATTTTTGTTTTGATTCTAATAAACAGAAAATCCTAAATCACTTCTAAATCAATTTGTATAATTGGACGAAAATGGATGTCTACATACTTAGTGAAGTAAGACGAACATTTTTAACTAATTAACATCTAGAATAAGGGGAAAAAAATCATTATCTTATTAACTAACCTAAATTAATATTAATTAAAAATACAATGCTGTCTGATCTTTGATATAATGAGTCTACTTTTTGACACTATGGTAACAACTCCAGACATGTTTCTATATTATTAAACCTCATCAACATTACATCCAGATCTTAGAATGACTATAGAGAATATAAGATTTTAGTGATTAAACACTGAATGATGTGATGATAACTGAAAAGAATGGTGGAGAAAATACTCAAAGATACTTGCTGCATGAAATCAAATAGTAAAGGGGTATAGTAAAACATATTTAACCTTTCAGCATTTAAACTGGCCATATCTAGCCTAAATATTCTACCTGTTTTATGTTGAAAATGGTTAGATCTGGACTTTCACACCTGCCCTACAATGTTATTTTAAAAATAAACAATCACATTACTGAAATCTCAAAGCTACGAGATAATGCATGATTAATTCAAAACAATGTGAATAAAAAAGCATTACATTAGACAAAATAATTTGAATGCTAAAGAGTTACTGAAGTAAATCAAGAAATTTTAATTAATTAAAGTTATATGCATAATGGTGAGAAAAAATATTATATCAATGACTAATTCTGGTCAAGACGGACAGAGGAGGCAACACCAAATATAAATGAATTAAAATAATGAAAAGCAGAATGTAGTAGGCAGTGATTATATTAATACTCCATAGGAACAAAAGTAAAATGGAGGATTTTTTGGGCATGTCTGAATTGATGTGGAAAGATCTGGGAAGGAATTATCTACATGAGTGGTTTTCAACCAAGGTCCATATGACCTTTGGTGGGATCTCATATAAGATTTTGTTATCAAAATTTACATGCAATAAATTGGTTATACTTCTACAATACACAAAATATTTTAACAATTTTTTTAATACAATTCCTAATAATTAATTATAAATATATAAGAAGATTTTTTTAAACATCAAATGGCTATGAGGGTCTATCTGAGTAAAATGGGAATCAAAGGGGGTCCATAGGAAACAAATAGTTGAGAACACTAATCTACATGGTCAATGATAAAGTAAATGATTAGGAAGATTATAATTCAAATAAGTAACATATTTTTTACAGTCAAAAGTGTTAACCAAGAAGTTGTTATATTAAACCACTCACGAGCAAACTTCAGCCTTCAGACTTTCTGAATAGTATGCCAAATTTCATGAGGAAAATAACATATGTATAATTTCTTTAGTAGAACGACCCACCTGATGATAAGCCATGTCTTATGGAACTCACTTCTCAGGAAAGGTTGCCCATGCTTGTACTAAACTCTGAGAAAGATTTTGCTACTGTTAAAACAATCAGCTTTGTTTTTGCAAAAATCTTTTTATTATGTGTGGTATAAGAAAATAAATTATTTATAAACATTATTTTGCATATTGGTGGATAATGGAAGAAAATGCAAGATCCTATCAAGGAATAATAAGGTAGCAAAAGAAATAATTATCAAAATTAAATTTCAAGGCAGTAAAATATATAGGGTCTCCATCAGTCAAGGGTGACCATGCATCTGCACATATGTGCACAGGACTGAGCAACATCTTTTGTGAAAGAAACTAGTAGTTGCCCATGCATGCAGGTATCTCCTCTCTACATCACTGATGTTTATGCAAGAGAAAGGCTGCTGATATGGAGCAATACAGATTGGCATCAGTATCATTGCAGGTGTCACTGTCAGAAAGCTAAGAACTAAAACAGATATTGCAAGGCATCTCATTAACCCTCTAATCCACTGTCAATCCACCGTCCTGGAATGGTACTTTTTATCAACCCCAGAAAGATGAAAGGCAAAGTTGACTTAGGCATGATTTTAACTCAGAGCACAGAGAGTTGGAACAAATATTGCAATCTACTCAACACTCAAATGTTTCTGCCAGTTTGTGACCTTAGACCAAAAAAAAGACAGCTATTAAAATGATGATGATGATGATGATGATGGTGGTGGTGGTGGTGGTTGCTGTTATTGTTGCTTAGACCCTGGTCACCCTTGATTGAGAAAACCTACGAGGCAAAATTTTCCAATCAATATCAGCCTGCCTTTTTATATATCTATGACTATATTGTCCAATGTGTTACTCTGATAGTAGGATATAATTTGAAGGATATTTAGCTGCTATTTCTAGCAAGTAAAATTACCCTTTTCATTATTTTTTGGAAGTGGAAGAGTGTAGCTTGAGAGTAATATGGCTGTAATTTTTAGTATATTGAGTGTCTATGAAGAGTTTCCTTCATTAGCTTGTGATGCTGATTTGTTATAAGTTTTGCTGCTGGGCAAAGTCAGAGAGCTTCTACCTTTGTTGGTAATAAAGGGCTTCTCCCTCAGAGTGAAAGGCAGATTGTATGATACCTGTGTGTGAACAGCCATGCTGCATGACAGTGAAACATGGGCTGTGACTGCAGAGGACATGCGAAGGCTTGAAAGAAATGAAGCTAGCATGCTCCGCTGGATGTGCAATGTCAGTGTGCACGTATGACAAAGTGTCTTAAGAGAAAATTTGGGTATAAGAAGTATTGGATGTAATGTGCAGGAGAGAAGACTGCGCTGGTATGGTCATGTGATGCGTATGGATGAGGACAGCTGCGTAAAGAAGTGCCAATCTCTAATTGTGGAAGGAAACTGTGGAAAAGGTAAATCCAATAAAATGTGGGATAAAGTGGTAAAATGTGATCTTCGGATGTTCAGTATCACAGAGGCAATGACAAATGACAAAGATGTCTGTCGAATTGCTTTGCTTGAGAAGTCACATCAAGCTAAGTGAAATCATAATCATGGCCAGTGCTGGTGACATGTGGAGGGCACCTGTGCCATTGACACTTGAAAGGCACCCATGCCAGTGATACGTAAAAGGCACCTGTGCTGGTGACACATATTAGGAACCCATGCTGGTGACACATAAAAGGCACCCATGCAGGTGACACATAAAAGGCACCAAGTACACTCTGTGGAATGGTTGATGTTAGGAAGCTATAGAGACTAAGCCAAAACAGACTGGAGCCTGGTGCAGCTCTCTGGCTTACCCTCTCCAATCAAACCGTCTAACCCATGCCAGCATGGAAAACGGACATTAAATGATGATGATGATGATGATATGGATTAGAGAGAGTTTTTTTCTTTTTCATTTTTAAATAAGTGTCTCACCTGAGACCTGCAAGAAATTAGAAATTGAGTAACTGATGCTGGCCTTTTCCATCCATAGGAATGAAGCAAAGCAAACATATATATTGAAAGAAAATGTCCATGGGAAGAGAGATTAATAGCTGACATATAGGATAATTCTAAACTATGATACTTCAGCACAGTTGTTAACCTGTTGGTATTCAAAATACAAGATCAGATAAATATGAGAGATAAGACAGTAAAAAATTTGGGTAGAGTAGATTTGATAGGTAAAGAACCTGCAACTTTAATGCCATGTGTTGAGCTTGTTTATTAAAAAAAAAAAGGATCATTTTCTAAAAGTTGTTAATGAAGAAAACTCTATAGATTTAGCTAGAAACAGAAAATAAAATCCTTTTATCAGTCCTGCATAAATCACATACAATTTGCATTCATAATAGTTTCTATGTAAATGTTTAACAAAGTAAAGAAAGAATCATTTGGCATTAATTAGATGATGCCTTTCAGAGTTCAGAGTATAGAGAAACCAAATGACATTTAACTAAAATATTTGGAGAAATTAACCTTTTAACTCTTGGGAAGAGTTTTTTTGCAACAGAAGGACTGTCTTATGACATTGTATTTTGTCAGTGATATATATTTTTGCTCAAACCCTTTAAATGCAAACAATTTACTGTTCTAACATCTCTCTGGATCTCATTGCATAATAGTTCATCATCATCATCATCATCATCATCAACACCATCACCATCACCATCACCATCATCATCATCATCATCATCATTTAGTGTTCATTCTCATGCTGGCATGGGTTAGATGGTTTGACTGGGTGCCTTTAACGTGTCACTGGCACGAGTGTTTTTAGTGCCACCAGCACGAGTGCTTTTAACGTGTCGCCGGCATGAGTGTTTTCAATGTGTCACCGACACGAGTGTTTTTAACATGTCACCGGCATTATTGAAAAAAATAACACAAAACTTTTTGTGACATCTGTTTATTCGATTTCTAATTAACTAATCATCATTCCACACAAAGATTTTAATCAGTCAATAACTTTTGTGTGTGTGTATGTGTGTGTGTGTGTGTGTGCGCACGCATGTGTGTGTGTTTGTGCATGCGTTTGAGCATAGCTATTGCTATAGGTGCAGGCATAGCTGTGTGGTTAAGAAGCTCACTTTGTGACCATGTGGTTTTGGGTTCAGTTCCACTGTACAGCACCTTAGCTGATCAATGGCTGGTGAGTGAATATGGTAGATGGAAACTATGAGGAAGCCCATATATATATGTATGTGTGTGTATGAATGTGTCTTTGTATTTGTGTTGTGTTTGTTTCCCACCCAAACTTGGCAATCAACGTTGGTTTCTTTACGTCCCTATAACTTAGTAGTTCAGCAAAAGTAACTGGTAGAATAAATACCAGACATAAAAATAAATGTTTGATTAAATCCTGTAAGGTGGTACCCCAGCTTGGCTAGAGTCCAATAACTGAAACAAGTAAAATATATAAAAAGATAATATATATATCCAAAAGTTTTGAGTCTGACTATTTTTCTTTTGACAGAAATCTCAAATTATTTGATTGCCTTATTATATTATATTTTGTTCTTATAGTTTTCACAAAATTAGTAAGATAGTATTGTGACAAAACGTTGTGGAATGATGAGTGTCATTGTCTTGCTTCTTCATGACAATGCTCCAGCACCTATGGGCTCAAAAACCTATTTCACCTCGCCAATCCATCAGACTTTGATTATAAAACAGGAAAGAAGAGAGATAAGAAAGGAAAAGAAAGATAAGGGAAAAAAGGTGGGGGTAAAGCAGTGGAAGACGGAGGGAGGGGGGGTGATGGGCCACATACCCCAGAACAAATGGTGTGCTCAGCCACACCCCACAGTAATGATCACGATGGTCTTGCCGTGGAGAATGGCCAGTGACACATGGCTGCAGCAGGCACTCCACCTTGTGGGGCTCATTTCTCCAATGGCCACTGTTATCCCTATTTTGTGGAAGAAATTGGTAGTATGGGGTCCTAGAACACCTGACATCTCAACAGCGACTGGCACAAACTGTGATTTTCCCCCGTTGCCAAATTCGAAGCATCATTTGAACATCAGAAAATGTTCCTGAGATGAAGAACTGCAATCGGCTAAAGAACAGTGATTGACTGAACAGGACAAACCTTTATTTTTTTAATGTAATATTCTTTTCCTACTGCCATGTATGTTATTAAGTATGCTGGATTCTAAATGTGTATATGTGTGTGATTGTGCCCAAATGTGATTGTGCCAAATATGTGTGCACACATATTTGTCACTGTATCACTGCATTGACCAGACTATCAGATGTTATACACTGCTGGTTGCGATGTGCTTCCTGGCATTGTTGTAGCTTTCAAACAATGCTACCCTGCTGGCTAGGTAGGCAAGCCAACATTCCCTCTGAATGAAATGCCAGTCCATTGCAAGGTTACCCAATGAGAGCTGAGTGAACAGGAGCAATGTGAAATGAAGTGTTTTGCTCAAGAACAAAATGTACCATCAATCTGGGAATAAAAACCACAACCTATGATCATGAGTGTAACACCTTAATCACCAGATCATGTGCTTTCACACACACATGTAATATATATATATATATACGTTAATGTATTTGTTTTACAAGATTCCTAATGTGAAATTGTGTGTTGAAACAGATATTGTTAGATTTCGGGATGGTCATTTTTTTTTTTTGCCAAATAATGATTTGCACTATATACTCATTCTTCACTTCAGCTTTATTATTATTCTTATTTTAGTGTCCGTTGTCTGAAATCTTTCGTCACACATCCTGTGACCTCTTCAATGACTCCCCATCTGACGTGCTTCCTCCTGTCCTGTTTAATCCATTCTGTCTTTCTGTGAAAGACATAATGGACTAAAAGTTTCAAACAAAGGACTCTAAAATAATAATAATAAAGTTGAAGTGAAGAATGCATATATAATGCATGTGGTTATTTGGGGGTAAAAAACAAATGACCATCCCAAAATATAACAATATAACAATATATATATATATATATATTTGTGTGCGTGTATATAATACATATAGTGTTTGGCAATTGTATAAAGGTTTTTGAAATAATCATCAGATGTTCTAAGTATTAATAAAGTACGGTCCAATGTACTGAATCTTTTGTATGAATGGTCTATTTAATCACTTGACTTAGATAGTCATATTATATATATGAGTGCATGCAACCATGCTTGTGTGTGTGTGTGTGTGCGCACGCGCGTGCTCAGATTTACAAACGAAAGGAAAAAGTACTCGGTATTGAAGTAGAATGTAATTATTATAGTTTTCAGATTAGTTTTTGTTGCTACTCTGGGTTTTGTACTTCTTTGCTGATCATGCAACACACATACACACACATTATATATAATTATATATATATATATATGAACACATACACTCACATCATTTTCTGTCTATATACCTGGATTGTGCTAGTAGATCAGTATTAACTATCAAGTATAAACATTGTCTCTTAATTATTTATCATTATTGGAACATAACTGATAAAGGATATTTCAGGGTTAACTCCCACTGGTAATATCCACCCCCTCTCTTAGAAGAAGACACAAATAGAATTTTAAGTGACTAGCTCAATAACGTAATATCAAGATATATGAAGTCAAACCAACTATGTGAGAAGTAATGTTATCCTTATTTTGTTCTATGACTTCTTGGTTAGATAGAAGCAATGTAAACTTGCTACTTTTTTTTCCTTTTTCTAGGTAAAATACTTTGAATTTAAATTCCAAATTTCTTGATTCAGACACAATTTCTTAGTGTTACA
>JAOPUL010000001.1:60899191-60909236 GCA_027564515.1 Octopus rubescens | reverse complement strand
CCACGCAGTGGGATCGAACCCAGAACCATGTGGTTGGGAAGCAAGCTTCTTACCACACAGCCACGCCGCACCTATATGGTTATATTATTTATACAGCATCACAAGTTTAGCTCCATATACAGCTAAAGATTACTAGATGGTTTTAGAAATAATTAGGTTGGTATAATTCCCTGCTGTTTATGCAGCTGCCAACACCCTGGAAAACCCAGGGTGGTTGAACTTGGTATGCCCAGACAAATGAACAGGGTTACCATTATATTGTACCATTTTGAAGACAATGAATAATATTTACTCAATTTTTTAAAATATAACATTTTTCTAGATAACAAAAAGCAATATGTATATATATATAGTCACAACAAAACAGCAAAGATAGTATTAAAATTATAGCAAAGCAAAATTATAAAAAAATAAAAATCTATATAATTTAAATGCTAAAGGACCCCCTGAATTATGTGTGTGTATGTGTGTGTGTGTATGTGTGCATGTGTGTGTGTGTGTGTATGTGTGAGAGAGAGAGGGAGACTGAACATCTGTAAATGGATCCTCCATTGGTTTTGAAGATAGATGAGTATATTATACTTGTTTGATCAACTGAACTACCTGCTCATTGCATTGTAGTGTAAGAGGCTAAGTATTCTACTGACACATGTACTCTTAATCTATTTCTCAATCAGAATCATTATGATGCAGTTTATGATGGGCTGGGCCTTTGAATTACAGTTACAGTCTATCTGGACTTCTATACTTTGTGACTGAAATTGGCTAGATGAAACCTGTCAAGCGAACTGTGTGTTTGTGTTTGTGCAAGTGCATGTGTGTCTATGTGCATAACCCAGTCTTTCTGTCTCACTATCTTTTTCTCATTAATTTCCTATTCTTTCTCTTTGTTTTTGATCATTAATTTTGCTCTCCTTATCTTTTTCTCTCCCCTGCCTTTGATCCTTTTTCTTCGTTCATCTCAACTCGCTGCTTCTGTTCAATTTCCTCCTTAATCATTTATCTCTCATTTTTCATTTGGTTTCTCTTTGTTCCCACTCTCTTTCTCATTCTTTGATCTATCTCTCTATTCCCCCTTTATCCCCTTCTCTCTCCCTCTCAGCTCCCACTTTTTCACTCCCAAACTATCATCGTCATCATTTTAACATATACATTTCTTCATGGCCGCACATGTCAGAAAGAATTTGTTGAGGTAAATTTTTTATGGCTGTATAACCCTCCTGTTGCCAAAACTCACTTGTTCTGTCAAAATTTTGTAATCCTTATTCGTAATTATAAATATAATAGCTGTTAGTTTAGCCCCAGGTAGCTCTAACTGAGCAGACCTTATGATCATAGGCATGCCTGCCATGACCATCTCATTTTTTTTTCCGATAGTGTATCTAGGGTTGTGTTATTCAGTGTATCCTTCCTTTCTATTTGTGTGTGTGAATGTCAGTGTTTCCTTATCTTGACACTACGTGATGGTTGTAAAAGAGTGTCACTGTCATACAAAAGTCATCATAGAGTAGGGTGTGGATTGAAGGAAATATGACTTCTATTTCTAGCTGACTTGGAGACCAAAAAAGGGGTAGGTTTTTAGCACCAAGTTTAAATTATGAGTGTATAAGATAAAAATGTAAATATAGTATTTTTAAACTTTATAAATTCATAGGTATGTAATTACAATAAATTACTGTTTTGATCTTAAGGTATAAGCCAGCAATCTTTAACATGGGTGATGGCACCTTGTTGGGACCATTGTGAGCATACAAGTGGAAAGTGAATATCAAGGGGTTATCTTAGAGAGTGTTGGGTGTTTAGAGGAGTCATAATTTTTCTTAGGAATAACATTTTAACCTGGCACAATACTTATATTTTAAACAAATTTTCAAAAACAAATCTTTATCAGATTTAAAATATAAATAGGATATTGTGTAATCATTAAGTAGAAAACATAATTGGTGATATACCAAGGCCCCAAATAATTTCATTATATAAGTTGCAGGCATGGGTTTGTGGTTAAGGAGGTGGCTTACCAACCACATAATTTCAGGTTCACTCCAACTTTGTGGCACCTTGGGCAAATATCTTCAACTATAGACCTCGGCTATAATTGAAAACATTTGCCAAGGTGCCATGCAGATGAATACATTTGGTCAGCCCTGAGTGGATTTGGTACGTGGAAACTGAAAGAAGCCCATTGTATATATGTGTGTGTGTGTGTGTGTGTGTTTGTGTGTGTGTGAGTGTGTGTGTGTGTGTGTGTGTGTGTGTGTGTGTGTGCATGCATATGTGTTGGTGTCTCCTTGTTTTGACATCACGTTATGGTTGTAAAAGAGTGTCACTGTCATATAAATGGTATCCTTTGTTTCCAACCTTCCATGGAAACATGTTTGGCCAAGGAGTAATGGTACCTTACTTGGATCAACAAATTCCATTCAACCCATGCAAGCATGGAAAAGTGGTTGTTAAAACAATGATGAAGCTCTTGTATTCTTTAGTAATTTCCATAAAAACACAATATATATAGCTCTAGTTGATAGAAATATCTAAAAAGGATAAATGTTGGATGGATAGTATAAGAAAATATGTGCTTCTGTTTGATTAAAATAAACTGCTGTTTGTTTTATCTTCGTGATTGTTTTTTTTAAAAATATGGCTATGTGGTTAAGAAGCTTGCTTTGCAACCATCATCATCATTTAGCATCTATCTTCCATGCTGACATTGGTTGGACGGTTTGATGGGAGCTGGTAAACCAGAGGACTGTGCCAAGCTTCACTGTCTGCTTTGGCAGCTGCATGCCCTTCTTAATGCCAACCACTTTACAGAGTGGACTGGGTGCTTTTTATGTAGCACCAGCACTGGTGAGGTTACCAAGTAACTTGCAAGACAAAGATCCGTCAACTCAGAGGGGAAGTGGTATTGAGGGAAGTGGCTTTGTGCCAGGTGATGAGAGATCGATAGGATAAGTACCAAATTTAAAAATAAATACTGGGGTTGATTTGTTCAACTAAATCCTTCAAGTCAGTGAGTGCACCAGCTTGAAACAAGTAAAAAGATAAAAGAGGGGGAAAAGATAGTGTTTATAAAAGACCATTCATTAAAAAAGGGGGCACTGAGTTACAAAATTTGAGAACCACTGGCTAAAACCATTTTTATTTCACATGTACCTTTCGAAACTTCATCAATGGCAGTTTCATTCTAAATGCAGATAAAATTTTGCCTGCACATGAGAAGTTTTCCATCTGTAGTTTAGACAATCCTTCATTGGTTTGTAAATGTAATAGTGGCACAAAAGGATTATTACAATGGTTTCACCACTAATGGAGATTTTCAACAGACAATCAACTGGGAAGGGTAGCCTTGTAGGATATGCTTTATAATCGACCATCCATTCATCCATCCATCTGTCTGGGCAGTATATTTGGCTGTTCTCAATTATTACACACACACTATCACAAATGAAAAAAACTCTGGACAGAAATGGATGTTTGTCTCAAGTTTCACACTATATTAATAGATTACAAGTAATTAACCCCCTAAAACACTGCAATGGGTAATTTGAGTATGAGACAGAAAAAGGAAAGGGTAAGTGATGGAGGTGGTGGTGAAAATATTGATGATACTAGAAAAGCTAGAGACAATGATGTTGTTGTTGTTGATGATGATGATGACGATGGCAACAATGATGATAATGATGATGGTATAATAGCAGTACTGGTGTTTGTGATGGTAGTATTGAAAATGGTGGTTTTGTTGGTAGTCATGGAATAGTGGTACAGGTGGTTGTTATAGTAATACTGGTTGGTGGTGGTGATGATGGTGTTATGCTGATATTGATTAGCTCTATGTCAACCCTGATTGAACAGACTCCTAAGATCAAAGACATTCCAGACATGACCACCCCATTATTTAAGTGTTTTTTTTTTTGGGGGGGGGACTATGTGACCGTATCCTTTTTTTAAGATGCTAGAATATGATTTGAAGGAGATTGGGCTACTATTTCTAGCAAGTCCAGCAACCACATAGATGTTTCTCTTTTAGCTTGTAATAATGGTATTATTGATGGTGATGGTGGAGTTAGTAGAACTATAGTAGTGGTGCATTTGATGGCAGTACTAGTGATGGTGTTAGTGATAGTTAAAATAGTGTTACTGATGCTGCTGTTGGTAGCATATATACAAACACACAATTGCTCTGTCCATCTCTCCTTTTATCCACTGACCCACTCAACCACCACGCCAACCATTCCACTGTCCAACCATTCAACCATCCATTGTTTCACTTAACTTCCCAAGAAACCCAATCTCTGAAAGCTTTGATTAGTAAACAATATGACAAACAAAACACACAAATAATAATAATAATAGTTAGTGGTGGTGGTGGTGATATTAGTGGTTTTTTTTTTTTTAATTGCAATGGGTATGACAGGGAGAAGGTATGGAGACAGTGGGCATGTGGAAGGAAAAGAGGAGGGAGATCAGGTGTAATATATGTCCAGCTGTCTGCAAGGGTAGAGAGAAAGGAAGAGAGAAAGTAAACTGTGTGATGTGTCTGAGTGTGCAAAGTGGACAATGTTCTCATGAAGGGTTATTTTGGGGAGAGCTGAACAAAGCTAAATGTTTCCTCTTCTGGTTATGGGATATAACCAGATTTTTTTTTTCTGCAATAATTTTTTCTGTTGATAATTTATTATCACTTCAACAGTTCTAGAAAGTTTTCTTCATCTTTCTTCACCCACCTCCATTCTCTCTAATTTCATTTCTGTTTTACTGCTCTCTCTCTCTCTCTCTTCCACTCTCATAATATTCCCCTTTCTATCTATTAACTCTCTCAATCTATTTCACTCTCTCTCTACTTCTCATTGTTTATTCATTTCACTAACTCTCTTTCATGTTACCATACTTTTTCTGCTTATCTCTCAACTTTGATTTTGTTTTTCTTTACTTCCTTCTACTTTTCTTCCTTTCTCAATCTCTGTCTTTCTGTCTTTACTCTAGTTTCTCTCCATCTTTCTGTTTATAGCAATATATATTTTTTTACTTCTATTTCTTCTTATTCTCTACTTTTCTATATCTCTGAAATATCATTAATATTTCTCTTTCTCTCTTATAAATACACAGCCATATATACACTGGCACACGTGTGAACACATTAATTAACAAAGAAAGAAAGCGAAAGAGAGAGAGAGAGAGGTGAAGATATCTATAAATATTAATAAGTATATTAAATTTATCATTTATTCAGATCACAATCATGTATGTGTGTGTGTCTCTCTCTAATTGACTGCAACCACCTTTTACAAATTTTTGGCATTTTATTTCATGTATATGTTAGTAAGCGAATGTGATTGTGTGTGTATGTGTACACACACACACACACACACACACACACACACACACACATACACACACACTCAATGTACTATCACATACATAAAATTGAATACCACAAATTCATAGAAAATGGCTGTAGCCAATTGAATTGACCACAGTACATGTCAAGTACTTTACCTTAATTACCTTTGAAGGAGAACAAGTAGGAATCGAATTTCGAATGTAAAGAGTCCATTCTCTTACCACTTTACCATCATTTGGAAAATGCATAATGAAGATTTTCTTAGACTAAACACAAGCCCAATGTCTTAAGAGAGCATTTAAACCCCAGTATAAAATTGGTATTTATTCCATCAACTCTTAAGAAAAGTGGAAAAGTGAAATTCAAAAAACATATTGCATTTGTTCCATAATATATATATATATATATATATATATATATATTTTAGGAAGTAAATTATTATGGCTGGTCAGAGAGTGACCATTGGTTTCGCACCTATAAAGCGTTTAGCCATATAAGCAACTCATCAGACTCAAATGGCCAGTGTCTCCAGTCATTAGAGTCTAACGAGTCACCTATACGGCTAAGTGCTTTATAGGTGTGAAACCAATGGTCACTCTCTGACTGACCATAACAATTTACTTCCTAAAAAATACATTACTGCTCTAATGTTTTAGAGTCTGCTTCTTTTTCGGATATTGAACTACTGGCTATATATATATATATATATATGAAGTAAACTCTTCTTATTGACTCAACAAAATAAACACACTAGGATCAAGTAAATTAACAAAATTTGTTTACTTTCTTTTATCTGGTATGTATTACACTAGCAGATATCTTTCTACCAATATAATACAGAGTGGCCAACACTGATGTAAGTTAAAGACATTTTAAAATTACAAAAATAGACTAGATAGATATAAATATTACACTTGCTATATCCATGGATAAAGCTTTCGGCATGAGTGAAAATGCAGTCAGCAAGCAATACCAAACAATAGCTTTGCTGGTGAAAGTAACAAAGCAAGTATTTGCTGTGAACAACAGTCAGTTTGAATGAGGTTGTAAGAATGTTGAAATTGAATGCACTAAGTGATGTGCATTGAGCTATGTTATAATACAATGAAGACAATGTTGTGGCAGACTGCTTCTATGATTATTAGTGAATAACACAATTTCTAATAGGAAATTAACAGATCAACCAAAACTATATCTACATTAAACAGAAATGATTTGTTTAATAAAACATGAGGCTTTGTTGATTAATAACAACAGTCTTTCCCACACACACATACTTGCCTATAAAAACATGAATGACATATAAAATATAGCTTTATTAATAGAGGAAAAAGAAAAGATAGTCCTCAGATAAGAGTTTAAAAAATGTTAAGACTAAATTAGCAAGTCTTGAATACATGAATGTTATAGAAAAATATTTTATAAAAGACAATGCAACAACATTTCAAATTCTACCATATGAGAGGGAAATATTCAATCAAAAATCTTATGAAGACCTGAGACCTGAATAAAGAGCCATCTCAAATACAAAATCAATCAGGCACATGGAAATCATTATGTCTAAGTCAGTCATGAGCAAACTGTGGCCCACAGGACTATGAATGGCATGCCTAACAAAAATATTACCTAGTAGTGTGACCCACCGGATTATGAGCCATGTTTCATGTAGCCCACTTCTGGCAAAAGGATGTCCATGCCTGGTCTAGATTTTGCCTACCACGTGTTAACTAGCTGACACATATATTGTAAATTATCTGATTGAATTCCGAGAACTTTTCTGATCACAATCCAGCAGCTAAGCTGATATAGAAAGAAAACATTAGCTCTGAGATGAAGATTACAACTCAGATTCCCCCCAATACTTCTTAATGAATGTATTTACAACGACTTCAAGAATCTCAAAATAAGTAAATAAATATTATCAGTAAACTGTCTAAACAACTCCAAAGCTTTGAAGTTCTGTGTTGAAAACAGCCAAGATAAACCATGAACTAAACTGCAGAGGAAAGTGCCAAGTTTTGTTATGTAGAATCTATCTATAAAAAACATTAGCAAGATATTTCAGACAGTAAAAAATCTTAAATGATAATCAAATAAAATTCTATACCAGTCTTGCCTAAGAGAACTTCATAATCACTTAACCATAGGTGTGTGTGTGTGTGTGTGTGTGTGTGTGTGTGTGTGTGTGTGTGTGTGTGTGTGTGTGTGTGTGTGTGTGTGTGTGCACGTATGCATGTACATATATTACGTGGTGATAAAATAAGTAGTTAATACCTCTGGTAAAACGACATGAATTTCACGCTTAAGTATTTCTCTCATTTAGAATATTTGTAGAATGAATCACTGAAGATTTACGACAGTTAGAGCAATTAATTAGACTCATGGGAGTGAGAGCTATTAGATTGAGGAAACGATAATGCGCTTGGAAAATTTAGTTTCGTCAATCTATGAGTTGAATTTCAATTCTACTGATCTCAATTTACAATATCACTCGATGAAAGATGCGTGCCAGTAGAGTAATGACGACAAATCCTTCGACTATGTCACCGTCCCTAAATAAATAATTACGTCTATGAAGAAACCGCATTTTTTGTCTGAAGAATTGAATTAATATATTAAATGGTTTTAATCACATACACCACCATTTCTAGAATTATAAGAGATAGCAAAATTAATAGAACTTCACCTAGCTTCAATTGCAAATCATAATATTCAAGAAAATTCAAACAAGAAACAATTTTACATTTCTTTCCGTCTATAATTCAGAGGTGTCATGTTTATATAAGATATAATTGTTGTATTGTTGTTGATTGTCTTGGTTTTTTTTTCGTCAATGCAAATACAATTATTCAATGTTATTGGTCATTTATCGTTTTCACATTTTTTTAATGTTTTTTCAACGGGTTCACTTAATTACACCTACCATATTGAGTATGATATTTAATAAGAATTGTTGATGGCTAATTATTTTCTTATTATCTCTCATTATTGTTATTATTCTTGTTATGAATTTAAAATCCAATTATTGAAACACTCCAGTATCTTCTTCAAATATTTAAAGAAATATAAAAATATAATTTTTATGATTGAAAAATAATTTCAAAATATATCTTGCCTGTAAGTGGTTTATAAAACTTCTATTTTGCTCTGTCATAGTTTTTCGCTTCTACTTATCTAAACAAGAAGAAATTTGTTCATGCCTCTTATATTCCACTTATCGCTTATTTAAATGAAACGGAGAGTAATTGTTTTATTTCGCGATGGTTTTAACTTCTCGTGGTTTCTAAAAGTTTCCGACGTCTTAAAAACAATAGCATTCACAATTTTTTATTCTACTTGAAAAATTATATTCATTGTTCTCCTAACGAAGAGAAACAGTCCCTTTAGAAAATGTTCTATGAAAATTCTATGGAAGTAGACATTTTTACAAATTTCACATAAATTAATTTTATTAATTCTTTCTCTTTTTATAGTTTAACTTGGGGGTTTTTCGCAAGGAATTCTATTTAAAACATATTTTATTCATTATTATTTTTCTTCCTATTATTTTAATTTACAATTGGAACAATGAAGAGGTAATTATTATTTTTAAGTGAATAATTCATTCGTTAATACTAAATAGCCAAAATGGCTTAGGAAAAGCTGGTGAAATTGATAAGTTATTGTACAACTATTTGAAGTGTTCACGGTTCATATACGACTCTGGCTGCAATGCGTAATTTGCTAAGAAAATTAACCCACATTAATCCTTATGTTTGTAGTTCCAATCGAATATTAAACGTGGTACTAAAGCGCATGTTTCATTTGGCTGACTAAATCTGTAAAGATTAGTAAAAGGTTCAATCCACAAAAAAGAAAACAATGCTGCCAAACCATTCTAAGTAAAAATTCGTCTGCTATAAACTATTCCTTCCGTTCCGACATTATTCTAGAAAATTATAAGTGTTCTATACAATGTTTACATTGCACATAGCAAAATAATAATTATAAGTTAGGTGAAACTATTGTTGCCGTATTTAACGGAATGAGTATTAGAAACCCTGTTCTTATCAAACTGCCCGAGACCACCCTTATTACTATGATACAAACTTCCCGAACGAATTTGAAACTTTCATCAAAATATCATGTTAATTTATGATCTAAAAACATGATTAATTATGACAAGGTTATTTTACTTAATTCTTCATTATTTTCAAAATTATTTGAATCAAAGGCAGTGCATTTCAACAGGAATATGGCAAGAAAAGTGTAAATCAATAACGATAGTGACTTTATATTTTCAGCAAGTCCATGAGTCAATACTGAATACGTTCGGTCTTATTATGCTTTCATAACTTACAAGAAACAGAAACCAAAATTTCCCTTAGTTCACATTCTGTCGTTACAAAAGACAATTTATAATGATAGAACATCTCTTTAGAAAACGGAGGAGTTTTTCGCGTAATATCTGCCATGACGCATCTGTAGACTTAGGTCTGACCTGGAACTATTCAACATCAAAAAGAATGATAATTGCAAGGAAAATATCGAAATAGTAGACTTGCAGTGAATATCGCATACGTTAAAAAAATCAATACTAAATTTACAGGTGTATAATTTACAGCTATATGAGATAATTAAAAATATGTGATAAGTTATAGATATATTCCATATACCTATATATATATATATATGTGTGTGTGTGTGTGTGTGTGTGTGTGTGTG
>JAOPUL010000001.1:60882928-60895428 GCA_027564515.1 Octopus rubescens | reverse complement strand
GTAGGTTGGTAGGCATGTACATATATATTGACAGAAACATAGGCTTAGTTAAAAACATGACAGGAAAATCTGTTAACCAACTTTATGTTAAGCTCTCATATACATATATGGCTGAGAAGCGAACTTTTTAACTACAAATATATCTTTACTTATCCAATAATACTCAATAATATTTACTTATAGTGTAAGTATTATTTCCTACAACTTTGGCAATCTGTTTGGCTGTAAATATTCTTCTTGGTTTTAATGAATATTTTATGCAGAGAATATATCTTTTAAGTTCGTGTACTCTGAGCAAGGATTTTTTTCTTGTTTGAGATTATACATCGGTTAAGGTATTTAATCTTATGATTTCATACTATGTGTTACTGTTTCTATACTCATCCTATTTACTGTTTATAATCACATTTTAGAATATATGAATTATTACAAGTTAAATCTTTTTTTATCTTGCTCATTTACTTTTCCTTTTTTTTTTTGTTCATGTTTGCAATTATCTTCTTTTTTCCATTCCCCCATATTCTATGTAATATCACGAGAGCAATGGTATGATATATTATGTTTAATTAATTAATTACGATGATTACTATAACGTCTTTCGATCATTTATTGCTGATCTCTATTTGAATTTTTTTTTTCGGTGAGCAAGACCGAATTACATCTAGAATCTGGGGAATCTAGTGACGGTATTCATCTTTAAGAGTTAATCCACAGAAGAAAAGTCGCTAATAGATTTAAGATTGAAAATTTGGAGTCGAGAAAGCGAGAAAGAGAGTGAGTGAGTGAGTGAGTGAGTGATTGTGTGTGTGTGTGTGTGTGTGTGTGTGTGTGTGTGTGTGTGTGTGTGTGTGTGTGTGTGTGTGTATTCATTCATGCATGTACATATATATATGTGTTTGAGTTACAGATAAAAATGGCAAGCACTTAATTCAAGATGACATAATGCAAAATCTTAGTTTTTGGTTAGCATAATTCTTAGATAAAGATTTTGGAAACCCACTTTACTATTACACTTCATTGTTATACCACTTTATGAATGAGAAAAGCAATCCTCTCATCGAAGCTTAATATATCTCACTCTTAAAAAAAAACTGCTGTTTATCAAGCAAATGTTCTGAATTAAAGGAAATTAGTTCAAGTAAATTAGCACTAAACTTAACTTAATAAGGGAAGTGAAAAACAACAATCTACAATGACAACCATTCTAAATTTAAACAATACTGTGACTGTTCAAGCTACTGATGTAATTCTTTATGTAACAAAACATTAAAAGTATAGAATAAGGCAAGATCTCTTACTATTTATTGATCAAATATCAGGTTAATATCACTTTCTATTCATAACAATTGATATTATCCTGCTCAGGTGGGAATTTCATATGTAAAACTCAGTTAAATGTCTGATAGTGGGGTTCAGCAACCCCCAAGTTAAAATTTGGTCAAACTAAAAATAGATAGATCACTCATAATAAAAATTTGTTGTCAAAACAGAATTTAACTGTTTAAAAATGTCTGCTCACAGACAGCACTATTTTAGGTGTTGTTTTTAGTTGGGGTTTTTTTCTGATTTTTCTACCATGTAGCTTACTGTGGCTAAACAGTTCAGGAGAGAAAACACAACAGTATAAACATGATGAATATTTCAAATTTTAGAAGATTCTGGTAAAAATGAATGGAAATTCAAACAAACATACTCAGAGGATGATTTAGAGTTAAGTGAAGTTGAAATATTTCAAATAGAAAGTAATAAAGATGTCTTAAACGAGGGAGCATAGTTCTCAATCAGCTGATAGAAATGGTGATGCAATATTGATGTTCAATAGATTGCCAATTCCAATATCCTCAATTTTTAAGTGATTCTATTTGTAGTTTTGCAGTGAAACCCTTTTTATTTGACACTTTATTTGTGTGTTGTAGGTATGGCAGTCAGGTACAAAAATAGCTATCTCTCCTGTATTCAAGATTAACAAAGATTTCCAATATGCCAATCAGTGCATTTCTAACAATGAGAATGACAAGTCAGAGTAATCCCCTTTCCATTTTACTCTGACATTTATATCTTATAACTATATATGTCAGTACAATAATATCCACAAATGTATCCACTCATATGGTATTGGTCAACTAGAGGCTATTATATAATGCAGTGGGACTGAGCTCTGAACCATGTCATTGAAAAGCAAACTTTTTAACCACATAGTCATGTCTTTACCTATAAATAAGGAAAGACATATTAGTTAATACAGTCCTACATGTCCTTAACATGACATACAGGAATGCTTTCAACCATAGGTCTGCTCGATCAGGGTTGGCCTAGAACTAACAAACAAAAACAATTGTATTTCTTGAAGCCTAGAATAGATTAACAAGGAACCTTATATCTGGTGTGTTCCAGAACAGTTTTACATCTATCAAATTTTAATCAAAGTAAGGCTGTGAAAGACCCTTGCATAAGGTGGTGCACAATAAGATTGAACTCAAGCCCACATGGTTCAAAAGCAAACTTATTAATTATAATAATCTAAATGCTTCTTAAAACTTATCTTGCACACAATGCTTATGATAAATTCCTTAACATGTTTTGATTGATATTGTTTGTATCTAAAGCAGCTTTATTTTATAGGTGAAAATATATTTAACAACTGACAATCATGAATGATAAAAGGAATAGTTATATTATAAATTTATTTAAGCTTCTTAAGATGACTGTTAAAGTTATCATCTAATGTTCTGAAGTTCAAATGTTACAGTAATATATTTGACAGAATTAAGAAAATAAACCATAGAAAAAAATACCGTACTGAGAAACTAAATAAACATTGACCTAATATAAACAACTATAGAACATTACAAATAAAGTTGAAAATATCTTACTGGCAAATTCCTCATTAGTGGAAAGATGTACATTTATTCAACTAAAGTAGCCATAGATTTCAACTCTTTCTTTGTAAACATAGGAAAAAATTACATTGAGAAAGTTTCACAATTTTTGAAAACTTTTAACCAATAGTTTAAAAAGGATTATGACAATTTTTATGATGCCAATAAATGCAAATGACAAACATACTGCTACTTTCAGTTTGCAGCCCAAAATCTCCAAGGTATATAATGAAGTACAGTTAATTCTAATCAAGCATAGCTTAGACATTATAGTTCAGCCCCTTGCTCACATTTCAACATATTCCTGGAGCCAGGTATTTTCCAACAAAAATATAAATATGCAAACATTACTCCTATTTTCAAATGTGAAGATTATTGGGACTTAAACAACTGTCCAAATAGCAAACTACCAATGTTTTTAAAAAATGCTAAATTTTTTAATCACTACCTTCTTTGCTGATGTACACTCCTCAGTCAAAATAATTTAAAACTTCAAATGCACTCCTCCTCCACCTCGTCATCATCCTCATCCTCATTTAACATCCATTTTCCATGCTGGCAAGGGTTGGATTGTTTGACAGGATCCAATGACCATGTCAACTTTGGCATGGTTTCTATGGCTGAATGCCCTTCCTAATGCCAACCACTTTACAGTGTGTACCTGGTGCCTTTTTCATGCTACTAGCAACTAGTGGGGTTGCCAAGTAACTTGTAAGACAGTAAAGGATAAGAAAAGGGAGAAATACCTTCTCAACTAAGTGGTGGTGGTATTTGAGAGGGTGGAGAGGTGATTTTTATGCTAGAGACAAACAGAAGTATCTTGCTACAGAGAAAATACATGGCTACCCAACATTTATATAAGAGTAGGTGGAAGTATCTAGGAAAAAGGTTAGAAGATAGTGATGGGGGTGCCAGAGCAAAACTCTCAAGAAGTAATTGCAAAACACTAACAAACTGGCTTTAAATACACATAAAAACAAAAAATCCAATAATGCTACCTTAGCAAAAAGAAGTGATATTATTGATGTTACTGCTCACACATGAAATATAATACAAAGTTAAAAAGAATATCAGAAAGGAAATATTATTTCTCATCCTAGATGATAAAATTGAGTGGATTCAACAGGTTAATTTACTCAACCTAAAAATCTCAAAAGCTATCTTTGCTATGAATAAAATGCATATATTTCTACCAAATAATTTATTAATCCCTGTATTTTTTTAATTGTGAAACCACATGCAGTTTTTGGTATTGTAGTTTGGGGATAATATAGTTCTAATCAGTACACACATATACACAAAAATTTCCTGGAAATAGCAGCAAGATATCATACACACAATTTCTTTATGAATATGCAAAGATATGGCTGTGTACTTTAGAAGTTTGCTTTGTAACTACATGGTTTTGGGTTCAAATCCACTGCATGGTACCTTGGACAAATGTTGTCTAATATAACCTCAGATTAACTAATACTTTGTGAGTAAACTTTGGTACATGGAATTTGTATGAAAAGATATTATGTATGCGTGAGTGAGTGAATGTTTGGCCTCACATGTCTTCTCACTGACATACATGGGTATTGGTGATATTTGCCCTGCATAAACAATACATATGGCAACTCAGCAATTTCAACATGCAAAGACAGTGAAATATAGTAGCTTACATGAAAACAAATAGGAGCTGGAGTCAGGAAGGAAATCTAGCTTTAGAATACTACCTCAATGAGTCTAATCCAACCCATGCCAGCATAGAAAAAGTGAATGTAAAACTGATGATGATGATGAATTCATAGAAAAATGTCAAAAACTTTTGAAACCATTCTAAACTGCTCAAACATTAGACCATCATGAGAATTAAGGCATCATAGAGAATGATTATTGCAAAAATAATGGTATAGTAAGTCTCAGTTACCAGCATCATCTCAAAACCATCAAACTATTCTCTCTCTGCTAATCATTTATACACTATGGACAATAGCATTAATATTATCCAAATGATATTAACATACAGTTTAAAGATCACTCAAGATCAAAATACTGTCACTTATTACCTTTGCTAATATACTGCCCCACAATACATGGAAACATTAATTGATCACAGGAGTTCACAATCAGTGTTGACCTGAAGTTACGCACCTTGCTAGAATCTTCCTCAAATCACACCCTTTACACTTAAAAAAACAGAAATCACACATTGGACATTGTAGTCCCCCCTCTCTCTCTCACTCCTTTAACTCCATGTGAAGTATAGGGCACCAACAAGAAGTCTCCATCTGTCTTGAGCTTTGGCAATGGATTACAGTTGTCCCTACATGTAGCCACCTGCCAGTGCTTCAGTTTCTGTGGACCTTCTCCATGTTGTTTTTGATCTGCTGTGCTTGTGTCGCCTTTGGTGTGTCCATTGGAGAGCTTGCCTTGTAATGTTGAAAACAGATCTCTGGAGGGTGTGTCTCATCCGACCCCATTTCCTCTTCTTGATCTAGGTTTTGACAGGTTGCTGGTTCACTTTGTTTGTGAGCCGTCTTGCCTTCTCACCTGAAAGGTGTTCTGGAGATATCTATTCATAAATGTTTGGAGCTTGTCAATGGAGAACTTTGTGACTTGACATGTTTCACACACATACAGCAGAACCATCTTCACATTTGAGTTAAAGATCCTGAGTTGTGCGTTAATTGACAAGGTCTGTGATCTCCAGAAATCAACACACTGTAATCCTAGATATAACAAAAACATGGGATGGTCATGTTTAAAATGCCTTTGAGCATAGGACTGCTTGATTACAGCTAGCTTGGTGCTAAACAATAAAAAGAAGAACACTGAGCCATAACAATTCCATCTCAACCAGATCTAGTTAGTTCAACCTTATTTCTAAAACTATCAAGTGTCAGAATTAACGCACAACATCTTCAAGCTACATTGGCAAAATACTTGCATGCAGATATGTTTGTTTTTGTTGACAAGTAAATTATTATTTACATGAATGGGCAATGGAGAGCAAAATTAACATGTAACACTCATGAACCAGGTGATGCTGTCAAGTTAAACATGACTTGTCCTATTACAGGTTGAAAGTTCTCTAATATATCTATTCTCACTTGTTTCACCCCCACTCTCTCTCCCCATTCAAAGTTGGTGATTCACTTCATCACGATTCAAGGTCTCTTGCTATGTATGATCCTTCAAATGATAAAAGATCGTTTTGTTACATGAAGAATAGCTGAGTAAGAAACCCTGACCATATGTACTGAATACTATTAGTCTACCATTATATATGTATGTATATTATGTATTATCGTACTTAGATTACTTTCTGTTGCAACTCAGAGCTTTGCAATTCTTTGCTGATCAAAAATGCTAAAGGCGGTTTCCAAAGTACAGTGCAAACATTCTTGATATGTGTGTTGCCTATGACAGAAAAAGTGGGTTGTCTATATGAAAAAACTAAGAGCGTTACTCACCACATGATGAGTAACTCAGGAAGTATACTTTTTGCCACCATGAGTAAAATCCAAAAATATGGCATACATACAATAATTAATCTTTTATGAAATCTGCCATTCATTTTGGCTTTTTGTTTCTTTCCCATGCTAATTTCCATTGCTTTTCTTGCTTAGTTTCTTCCATTTTGTAGTTTCATGAAGCTATTAACGGAAAAATACTTTACACACATTTTTCAGTGACATTCCTATCGTTTGATAATATGGTTCATCATCATCATCATCATCATCATCATCATTTAACATCTGTTTTTCATGCTGGCAGGGGTTGGACAGCTTGACAGAAGCTGGTAAGGCCAGAGGCCACATCAGGTTCTATAGTCTGTTTTGACTTGGTTTCTACAGCTCGATGACCTTCCTAACACCAACCACTTTACAGAGTACTGGGTGCTTTTTAAGTGGTACCATCACCAGTGCTTTTATGTGAAACCAGATGTTATGTGCAAGAGAGAAGACTGCATTGGTATGATCATGTGATGTGTATGGATGAGGACAGCTGCTTAAAGAAATGCCAATCTCTAATTGTGAAGGGAACCTGTGGAAGGAGTAGACCCAGGAAGATGTGAGACGAAGTGCTGAGAAAGGATCTTCAGATGCTGGGCCTCACTGAGGAGATGACCGGGACTTGTGGTGATTTGCTGTACTTGAGCAGGTACGTCATGCTAAGTAAAATTGCAGCCATCTATACATACAGGCATCTCCTTTATGGCCATGCTTTCACTCTTTCTCCCAGCTGAGAAGTCTCTTTCTTGCAGGGGCCGGTGCCACATAAAATATACTCGTGCCAGTTCCACATGTATACACTTGTGTCAGTGTCACATAGAACGCACCTATGCTGGTGGCACGTAAAAAGCAGCCAGCACACTCTGTAAGGTGGTTGGCATTAGGAAGGGCATCCAACCATAAAAACCATGCCAAAACAAACAATTGGAGTTTGGACAGCTCTCCAGCTGGCCAGCTCCTGTCAAACTGTCCAACCCATGCCAGCATGGAAAGCAGACATTAAACAATGACGATGATATATGATTTAAGAAATAAGGATTTAGGAAATCTAGGCAGATACCTAGTCAGCACTCCATACAAGATTCTGGCTTACAGAATGTATAGGTAAGAAAATCAGGAAAAATTATTCTATTAATCCAAGTAACATTCCATACAAACTATAAATCCTGGGAAGAATACCGATGATGAGATTGGTATATTCTTCATAGAGTATAAAAGTATACAAACAAAGAAATGAAAATGATGGCAATTATTTCAATAATCAGTAGAATCTTGACATCAATCAATTTGATAAGTTATACATACAACTTATGTAATTCTATACAATATTAAATGAAAGTTCTACCAATCATTTCTTCAGACTAAGTTACAAAGGTAACATTCATAATTTATATGTATAACCCATCATTGATTGATGTAAAAATTCTACTGATTATTGAAATGATCATTACTGATTAAAGAATGCAATACTGTCATCTTCATTTCTTTGTTTACTACACACACACACACACACACACATACACATATATATATAATTTCTTCCCAATTGTGTTTCCTTATAATTCTTAAAACAAAAAATATGCATATTTTTACTATGCTAAATGTTTCAAACATAAAAATCTAAAAGAAAAGTGAAAAATGCTAAAGTTTCAGGAATCGGTCGTAAGAAAGTGTGCAATTGGAGAGAAAATGGTCCAAAATCCTCCCAAAAAATATTTTTCTAAATTTTATCAATATAACTGCAATCTATTCCACAAAGTGTATTTTTCAGAAAGATATAAGAATCAGAATAGGTGGTGGGGTACTAAACTGGAGTTATACCTACCTCTCTCTCCATATATATATATATATATTTTCAGTAAGCCGTTAAGGCTGGTCAGAAAGTGACCATTGGTTTCGCACCTATAAAGCGCTTGGCCTTAACGGTTTAGTGAAAGATACATTGATCTACTGACAATATTTATATATCTTTTATCCTTATCCTTTCCTTGTTTCAGTCATTATATTGCAGCCATGAAAAAGTTTTAGTCAAATGAAAAGTACCCCAGTACTTTTTTTTTAAAGCCTGGTACTTAGTCTATCAGACCCTTTTGCTGAACTGCTAAGTTGCGGGGATGTAAACATGCCAACACTGGTTGTCGAGCAGTGGTAAGGGACAAACACAGATACAAAGATACACACACACATATATATATATATGGTGGGCTTCTTTCAGTTTCTGTCTACCAAATCCACTCACAAGGCTTCGATCAGCCCAAGGCTATAGTAAAAGACACTTGCCAAAGGTGTCATGCAGTGAGACTGAACCTAAAATCATGTGGTTGAAAAGCAAACTTCTTACCACACAGCCACCTTCTGTGCATTAGATCTATAAGAAATATTCTTTTGTTGTCTTTATGCTCCCTGACATGTCTGTAAAGTTTTCTCTAATTTTCTATGACCTTTATTAATAATCTTACACTTGTTAACTTATATAATAATTTGTCATTTTGATGAACATTTTTTCTCCTATAATGTATAACAAGTTAACATCATCATCATTTCACATCCAATTTCCATGCTGGCAGGAGTTGGAAAGTTCATCACACTCTGAACTATATTCTATTATTATCAGATTTTGTGTGGTCAGCTTTGAAATCTTGTAAATTTTTTTACTTCATTTACCATTATAATAGATTAGTAAAGCATCTAATTACACTTTCCTCCCTGTAACTTTAACCTTTAGAACTAATAATATTAACATCATTATCATTTAACATCCACATCTCCATGCTTGCATGAGTCACACAGAATTTGTGGCAGCAGTTTTTCTACAGCCAGATGCCCTTCCTGTCACCAACCCCCGCCTGTTTCTAAGTAAGGTTATATTTTCCCATAGCTAGACATGTTTTTCAAAGGAAACTGGAAATGAACAACCTTGCTTCTATGATGCTCATTTACAACCATCATGTAATGTCTTGACAAGATTATACACAAACACACACATATAAATCTATATAAACAATGTGCTTCTTACAGTTTGTGTCTACCAGATCCATTCATAAAACTCAAGGCTATAGAAGAAGATACTCGCTCAAAGTACCATGCAGTAGAACTAAATCACAGACCACATGATTGGGGGGAAAAATTCTCAATCACAGAGTAATGGCTGCACCTATGTATTTTCTTTAATAAGTTCTCATATATTATTATTTATTTCCATTAAAAGTTTTATGTTAACTATAGTCACATTCCCCCATTGATTTGTTACAGCATTACCTTTTTGAGTTTTCTTAATTTTTCATTTGTATTTTTTTTTTTAGTTTTCTGTTTTAAATGGTGAGCAATGGAACACAGTAACTAGTTTTCCTATTTAAATGTCTATATGAAACCTTTAAACTGTATTTGTCTGTTGTTGTTATTTAGCCCTGGGTCAGCCTTAATTCAGCATCTTTTTCATGCAACTACAATTGCAATTCATTTCATCATGCCACGTCAGAAATCTCTGTCTCCCATTATCTTTGGTAGGTTCTTTATTTCATGTTGTGTATCTCTGTCAATAACATCAATATAGCTGAGTGGTCTTCATCCTTTACTAGTATGTAGAAGTCTTCAAAATATAACATCTGATATGGTCTATTGTTCAGCATCATAGCTGTGACCAGCAAAGCCTATTCTGCATTGAGCAACAATAGTAGAGATATCTATGATCCAGTCATAATCATTTAATCTTTTTATTCAGACATGAGTTAACTTCAGACTATATTATCCAGTATATTTTTTTTAAGAAAGCAGGATGAGGTTTGAGTGAAATGTAACTGCTATGTCTAACAACTACATTGAGATTCCCTTGGTGGGAGTCTTTATTAATATTTCCATATGGCTGCCAGTGACATGTTAAAAGCACTCATGCTGATGACATGTTAAAGGCACCCAGTACACTCTCTGGGGTGATTGGTGTTAGGTAGGGCATCCAGCCATAGAAACCAAGCCAAAACAAACTGGAGTCTGGTGCAGCTCTATGGGTTGCCAGTCTCCAATCAAACCGTCTAGCCCATGCCAGCATGGAAAACAGATGTTAAATGATGATGGAATGTATTAAACCATTTAGCATTTAAAACAGCCATATCCAGTCCAAATATGTTTCATGTTCAAACCTGTGTTATGTCCAAACTGGCCACATCTGGCCTCTCACACCTACCCTACAATGTCATTCTAAAAATACACAATCACACCATTGAAATCTCAAAGTTTCGAGATAATATACGATTAATTCAAAACAATATGAATAAATAATCATTACATTCAACATAATAATATGAATGCTAAAGGGCTAAATCTCCTCTTTGGTCTTATGCTCACATCACAAGAGGTTTTGATCCCTCATTATTGAACCTATCTATGATCCAGTCATAATCATTTAATCTTTTTATTCAGGCATATGAGTTAACTTCAGACTGTATTATCCAGTATATTTTTTTAAGAAGGCAGGATGAGGTTTGAGTGAAATTTAACTGCTATGTCTAACAACTACATTGAGATTCCCTTGGTGGGAGTCTTTATTAGTGTTTCCATATGGCTGCCATTCTTAAACCATAGATTTAAATCCTCCACAAATATGAAGGATAATTTAATGATTATTGTCACCAAGTGTAGTTTCTCCCAATCACATTCAGCTTGGCTAACTGGTGAATAAAAGGAGAAGTAGGAAGCATCTTGAAATATTCATTCTTAAATGTTTAATTTTCCCCCCTTTTTTTTTCTTTTTCCCATCATTTTGTTGCAACACTATCAAGATATGATTGAGTTTTCTGTAATTCTTTAAGTTGACTGTCACAATTTTAAAGGACAAGGGTACTTCTCAACTATCTTCCTAGAAAAAAAAATTTAAATAATTATTTCTGTTGAGATTGTTACATATTTTCAAGAGTCTTATTTCAAACTACAATTGGAGTACTCTATCGGAAAAAATCTTTTGTTCAATTTTTCCAGTGCATCAAAATTTTCTCTTTCTTCTGAGAATATTTCTTTTTCAATTGTAAACTGCTGTTATGAAAAGGCATCCATCCACATATTTGCCCTATTGTTATTTATATTCTTTTTTCATTATCACCACCACCACCACCACCACTTTCATCATCATTCTTACTTTATGTTTTTCAATTTAAACTCAGCTATATCAATCTTAGGGATGTAAGTTATTATCATACATTTTGAGGGGTTTTCAAATATTTTTATGACATTGATTAAAGTTTGTACAAGACATGATATATAACATCATTTTCATATTTTGTATAAAATGGAGTTCTGAATTTCTATATTTCATGTTTGTATGTAAATCCTTTTCCTTATAAATGCTTACATGTTTATTTGTGTTATTTGTCAACCCCACCTCATGCTACCAATACATGAAATCGTGTTTTCAATTACTGCTTTCCAAATATCAATTTTTCAGGCTTTATATTGGAAAAGTTTGCAATTTTTCTAAATATATAATTCCGTTTTTTATTGTTTGCTATTTTTTTAAATATGGGACTTATATTATATTTGATCTTTTCAAAGGATTATAGTTTAGCAGGTTTAGATATTTTAAACTTGTAATAGTTGATTATTGAACAAAATATCTTGTGTATTTATGTCCTTTTAAGTTCTAAGTTCAAATCCTACTGCATTCTACTTCATCTTTCATTTGTTGGGGATTCATGAAATAAAGTACCAGTTAAATACTTGGATCAGTATGATCGTCTGTTTTCTCCCCCAAACTTTAGACATTGCATCTTTGTAAAAAAATTACTACTACTACTACTACTACTGTCATCATCATCATCATTATTATGATGATTAAGGAGGAAAGCTGGCAGAATCATAAGCATGCTGGGAAAATGCTTAGTGATATTTCGTTCGCCTTTAAGTTCTGAGTTCAAATTCTACCGAGGTCAACTTTGCCTTTCATCCATCTAGGGTTGATAAAATTGAGTACTGATGTCGATGTAATCAACTAGCCCCTTCTCCAGAAACTGCTGGCCTTGTGCCAAAAATTTGAAACCAATATTATTATTATTATCATTATTAAAGGCGGCGAGCTGGCAGAGTCGTTACCGCGCCGGGAGAAATGCTTAGCGGCAATTTTTCCGACTTTACG
>JAOPUL010000001.1:60802023-60812173 GCA_027564515.1 Octopus rubescens | reverse complement strand
GTTCAAAGAAATTCAAAAGAGATAGTTGAGGCACCAAAGCCATGAAGATCTAAACAAGCAACCAAACTATTAAATACCAGAAAAGTCCAACATCAGGAAAATAAATTTTATTCTTGGAAATTTACCCATTAAGTATTATGAAACCAAATATTTCAGTGTTTGAATTATATATATTGGATTAATATGAAAGGATAAAGAAAATATTCCACATTCTTTTGTGAGCTAATCCTCTTTGGAGATTATATAGAAATATTCTGTACAGAATTTAAATGACAATATCATATCTGTATATGCACACACATACATACTCATGCTCTCACTTATGCTCTTATATACACTGTCAATTCATTTCTCCCTATATATAATTTACTCTTCTTCTCTATCACATTTTGACATATGCAGGACACTTACACACTCATAACCTTAAATGTACAATTATAGATATATGCAATTATACATGCACTGTATATATATATATATATATATAGTCATATGCACATTTATACATGCAGACACAAGCTCATATACTGAAAACCAAGAGACTATAAGTAATTGGAGTAGCACTAGTTACTGTTCAACTTAGAAGTGTACTATTATTACTGTATAGGTATAGCCAGCTAGTTGTTCTTAATCCACTATTTACTTACACATCTATATGATGTAGCCAACAAAGGTCATAACCAATTAATGATTGAAACTGGAGATAACTTTTTTGTACTAGGTGCACAGTATGTATTGTTAAGAATCAGGCTTTGTAGGTGTGATCTGCTCTTAATGAACTAATGAAGGAAGCTTTACATATTTGCTTAACTCAATAGAAGTAGCAGCCAAATTTCTCTCAAACTACATCTTACTATTATAAGAGGATAATGGATAATGGAGTCCTGGACACATTATCTGAAAATAATATGACTTGGGTGCCTTAGCAATAACAATTGATTTCTAACTCAAATTCATTGAGTACTCTTGTAACATTGGCTTCACCAATGGGACTGAAGATATATGATCAATAGTGCAAATGCCTAGAAGAAGGAAGGCCAATTAGAACCAAACCAGATTAATTAATCAATTAATTAATGAAAAATAAAAGAATTTTTAAAGCTTCTTGTACAAAAAGAAATAACAAAGATCAGACTAAGTTGAGATGGATTTAATAATAAAATATCTGGCAAGTTGATTATGTATTGTTCAATCAGCATATTAATTTTAATTAGCTTATCTTTATATTAGGTATGTTGTCCTGAGTTTAAGACACACAGTTTCTGTTCTTACTTTCAAAGATCTGATTAAAACTAAGTTATGGGAATTATATTTCTCTCCACTTCTGTACTGTTCAGTTTGTTTAATTTTTATAAGCATCCCAGTTCCTAACCAATTTTTTAAAACAACTATTAACCAGCAACAATTCAAATGAAATATGAATCCCATTAACTTCACCCAGTATCTCATGCCTTACCTCAATCTAGAAGTTATCCTATTATTCACACTAAGAAAATAAAAGATAAGAATCATAGAAATGTAAACTTGTTAACAACGAATTGAAGAAAAACAGCTATGAATAAAGACAGCAATGATGACTACAGTGGCAAGGATCACTACAATAATGACAACTTTGCTAATACTGGTAAAGAAGGTAATGATAATAATGGTGATGGTGATGGTAGTTGATGATGATGGCAGCATTTGCAGGCTTCCCCATACACTCTTGAATGCATTACATTCTTCATCATTGAACGTAATTGTGTATCCATCAGTGAAACATCTGTATGATTTGCTGCCAAACAAATAACAGCCTTTGCCACTTGACAGTTTATATTATCCATTGTAAACTGAAAACATGTCACCTCAGAATATAATATTTTAACCACCACTGAACACAAGATTGCCTTCTATTCAAATCTAATGCATCAACTTCAAATGATTGATAACAAACCTGCCAATGTGAAATATTTAGTTAGGCTTCCATAAAATCCAGTAACTTATTGTATTTAACTTCTAATTGAATGAAAATCTGTTAGTGATACAGTTATATTAGATTATTCAAACAAATATTAGTCTACATATCATTTAAATATATCTTATTCAATGTTATTGAATTTAGGAAAACAATCAGATATTAATGAACAGCTGTGTAAATTGATATATCTTATAAAAGTCAGATGTATTATTGTATTTGTTCATTCGTTTATACATTTTGTAAAATGTGTTATATTGTTCATTAATCTATTTAATGGTAGATGTAACAAGCTGGTTAAATCTTTTCTCTCTTTTTTAACATTACAGAGGCAATCTCGTTATTTTGCAACTCCTTGAAACTGAAGAGGTTAATGCACTTGATTTCTGCTATTGATGACTGTAAGTTGCATTTCTAGAGATAAAGGTTTGGTCAAAATGTTTAGAGCAGGATATACACTTATACAGGATGGCATCAAATAATTTAGCTAATCAGTAATCTCAACTCCCTTAACTCTCTCTCTCTGATAATAGTTTGCTACTTTTAGAAAGTCATGTGATAACTACAGCTCTTCCTGATGAAGGAATTTGGAAGCTTTTAAAATTGGTTATAGAAAAGTTATCCTGTGGCTTACCAAAAACATTTCAGATTATAATTTTAATATTACTTTAAAGTATAGCTAAATATGTCTTAAGCATATAATACCATAAACATTACATATGCATTCAGATACTAAATAAGTTGCTGGTGTTGTTTAACCCCAGGTGAAGCCTGATCCACTGTAACCATTCCATCTTTTTAGGAGTATCTAGGACTACTATCATCTAATATACCCTTCTCTGTTTGAAGATGGTAAGATATAATTTGAAGATTATGTTGCATAGGCCAAACAACTGCAAAGAGGCTTTTCAGGTTTCAGTTGTAATTTATTGTAAATTTCTTGAGAAAACATACTGAAGTAAGCTCCATATTTCCTTATGATTGTGGAGCCTGATGCTTCTAGGGAAGGATGAAAGAGAAACATATTGTTCATGTCAAACATAGGTGTGTCATTAAGAAGTTTGATTTGCAATCATGTGATTCAAACATGTTGAATCCTGGGCCTCACATCAACCTATGTCTTGTAAGTGAAACTGTACAGAAGCCTATCAGATAAACCATACTTATTACTGGGTGGTAGACTTAATATGTTGTGTGGTAAATTATCTCCACCAGATCCTTGGATACTTCTAGCAGAGTTACACTGTTGCAAGTATTCTGATCAAGGCACTGGCCTGAAAGCAATTTCCTCCCTTTTTCCTTCCAATCTTGAAGATCTGTGTAAGGTTGTAGGTGCTGCTCTGTCTTTGACTAGACTATGAAAAGTACATGAGACATACAGTGAACTAAAGCTAAAAATTAAACATAACTTCTAATACTACAAATGGCATCTACTGACCCCCATAGCTCCAGATGAGGGATTTCAAACTAAAATAGTAAGATAACCAAACACAGTCATGAACTTTAGTTTCCAGTAGTAACTTTCTAATAAAATCAAAAATATAAATTACAATAAACCAGAGAGAATTGCATATTTTAGTTGGGAAAACACATTATAAACTATCAAGCCTTGAGTCAATACACTTACAACATAGATGCAGGTATGGCTGTGTGGTAAGTAGCTTGCTTCCAAACCACATGGTTCTGGGTTCAGTCGCACTATATGACACCTTGGGCAAGTGTCTTTTATTAAAGCCTCAGGCTGACCAAAGCCTTGTGAGTGGATTTGGTAGATAGAAACTGAAAGAAGTCCATCATATATGTATATATGTGTGTGTGTGTGTATATCTATATATGTGTGTGTTTGGGCATGTGTGTTACTGTCTCTTTGCCTTCATATCATGTGATAATTATAAACGAGTGGCATTGCCATGCAAGTGGTGTCTATTTCCAACCATCCATGAAAACATGTTTGGTCATGGGGAAATATTACTTTACTTGGAAATAGGTGATTGTTGGTGGCAGGAAGGGCAACCATCCACATAATATCTGCCTCAACAAATTCTGCCTGACCCATGCAAGCATGGAAAAGTGATCATTAAAAGGATGATGATAACTCAATCTATGAGAGTCTCCTCAACAACTATGGGTTAACAATCTCCAGACTAACAACTACAAAGATAATGTTGCCCATAAGATATCAGAAACTCAAATTCATTAATCTTTTGAATTCTACATAAAACTGAATTTAGGGTGAATTCTATCACTTTCTTGAATTATTCCAGAAACAAGTAGTGAGCTATAGTGTATATATCTCTTTAACAGTCTTTACACACACACACACATAATAGGTATTCAACACAGAAAAAGAAAAATGCCAGAGCCTCTTTAATCTCTTTTGAAGTCACACTTTTATCCAACATCGTTTCCATTGATGGAAGCATTCCTGGAACTCCTGTTTTGGGATAGCAAGCGGTTGCCTCGTCATATTCTCTTGGATTTCCTTGACATCTAGAAATCATGTTCTTTTCAAGTGGGATTTGATGTTTGGAAAGATTCTTGGCTATAAAAAGCTTCAAGCCATGTCTCTTTCCATGCACACACTCAAACAAACAAACACACACACACACACACACATTTCCTCTGCCATGGTCACTGATGGAACCCCTGTGATGTGGTGAGATGACCACACTCTATACACTTTACTTCCAAGCACTACTATAAACAACAGAAGTGAGTGAGAACATTGTAACTTAGTGTACATGCATGACAAAGTTCAAGGTCAATCTGTGCTAAGCGGCTCCAATCTGTGTACTTTAGCTCTATTACCATAGCAACAGTCCCAATACTTTTTGATCAAACTTCATATATATGATGATGACAATGATGATATATCTTATTTATTCACTCTAGCTTCTTTCTTTTTTTTGTTTAGTATACCTAGTGTGTGTGTGTGTGTGTGTGTGTGTATATATCTATATCTATCTATGTTCTGCACCTGCCCAACGAATGACACTCAAAAACAGCGATAAGCTGGACCCCACCTGACGGCAAATGGAGGCAGAGTTGCCCCAAAACCACCTGGCGAAGAACGTTCCAAAGAGACCTGTTGGCAGTCGGCATCACCTGGCATGGACGAGAGAAGACTGCTGCTGATCACGATCGTTGACGAGTTCTTACTGCTCGATGAGCTGAACAGCACGGAAGAACCTGAGACTGAGACTGATATATATATATATATATATACAAACATATATACACATACATACATACACACACACACACACACACACACACACATGTAGATCTCTCTCTCTCTCTCTCTCTCTATGGTGTTCTCTCACCATTATAACAATTCTTACCATTTTATTGTCTGTTTTTATTCTGGCAGGAGTCATTCAAATTCATAGTATGATGCATTGCTATTCTTTTGGCTCCTACCTCTTGTGCGAGAAGCAAAATATGCTGAAAATAGACTTTACCATTTCTTCTAATGTCATCTTTGATTTACCTCAGACATGATTACTCTCCATCATTGCAATTGGTACAGTTAAAATTTCTATTACAATTGTTTCAATTTTGTTGGGAGCAGAGTGAAAATTCTAACTGATTTTCAGGTCATGCAAATTTTCTCTTGCATCTCTGATTAATGCTTAATGTGTGAGATGTTGTCAGTGTTTTGTGGAAACAAAATAAACTATCAGCTTTGCCACTAGAAGTCAGCAAAACTGTGCAGTATTGCAGTAAATGTGATAGTCATCTCATATGACAGTATGGTAAATTTAAGTGAAAGAATTAACTTATACAACTAAGAATTTCTGGTATTTATAGTGAAGAAGTCATCTATGTTATATCAGTAATAGCAAACAGTAAAGATTAAATCATTTAAAGAATATAAATATTTAAGAAATGTCTGCCAAATAAAAAGATTTGAAGGTGGAGGAATTTCTTCGTCTTCAAACCATCAACAAAAATCAATGCACTGGCACAATTGTTTTGAATTTAATTGAGCAATCAATTTAAGAATAACTGCTTAGAAACAACAAAAATAAGATATAAAAATATTTTAAATTAATTAATAAAAGGAATAAAATTGACAAATAAACTATTAAAATTTTATAGAAGAAATTCAGAGGATGTTATTTAGCAAAAAGTCTGCAGAAAAAATACCACAAGAAGTATAAGAGGAGATGTGGGTTAGTTAAGTTAACCCTTTCACAAAATATTGAGGCCAACAGTGATGGTGGAGTTTCCATAATGTTAAGTATATAATGCTAATTGTTTTTGAGTAATTTTCCCATAAGATCTGGAATTTGCTTTTAAGGACATATAAGTAAAGTGCCAACATACTTAATATATTGAGCAAAGAATTTTTTATTAAAATTACAACTGTAGTGAAAAGGAAAAAATCTTCTAATTAAACAACTGGTTCTTGCCAAGAAAAGTAGGGGAGACAACCCTGGAATTTGAAGTAAAAATGAAATGTGATAAAGAGTAAGTCTGGTGACAACTCCAAATATATTTCAATATTATTAGACCTTATCAGTGAAGCATAGTCTAACTGGTACTACTAGTCCTGATATGATGTAGTTAAGTGCTCTGTCCAGAGATACTATCCACTTCATATCATCCTTGTACATAACAACCAAAGCTTTCCAAATAAGTTGAAGCTTGACCAATTCTGATGTATGACTCTTCCCATCCATCATAAAACTCAAGCCTACATTCTTCAAAAGTTCCAAGGATTCCTTCATGACTATGTTGCAGTTGTATAAATTAATAACTTAACCTACAACTAAAAGATAATTAAAGATAACCTTCAGGAAAGCAAGGAATACCTTCATACATCCCTCAGTCAGAAAACTTTTGTACTTCTCAAATTATAATCAATTCTTGAACTAAAAACCACTACGTTTGTAGCCTAATCTGCCTGCAATTCCATGCAGCACTTAGAGTACAAAACCTTCCTTAAATTCTCATTCTTCACTCCACTTGTCCCACCATAAATAATAATAATAATAATAAACTTCTCTGATTACTCTAACAAGATGAATTATCCTGATAGTGTTTGTTCTTCCCATTACCCTAAATTAGTAGCCAAATTATCCTTGCCAAATTTTTCATTCTTTCTATTCAATGGGCATGGCCTCATTAAGACTAATAAAAAAAAAAAAATGAAAGAATCCTAAGCTTTAGAAACATATGATCACATTCTTTTCCCAGAACAACCTATGTCTCAAATCTTGCAAACAATTGCTCCAATGCTTTCAATTCCAGCACACCAAAAAGGTGCTAGAAACAGTCATAAACAACAATGTCATAATTTTTCAGTTCTCTCCCTTTTCAGTAATACCGAACACAGTTTCCACTGAACCACATCATCTACAAACTTGTTTTATTACATCACACACCAGTAGTATTTCATCCTTTAGAACCTTGGCAGCTCACAATGCATTGAAGCATGCATCCCTAATCTGATGTGAACGAGAGAAAGAGAAGAATAATGTGTATCAAAGAAACAGTAGAATTAAAGAAAAGAAGTCTAAGTTCCTATTTAGAAAAAAACACTCCTTAACTCTTTAACAGCAGACCTAATCAATTGATGCCTATTTGTACAATGTGGGAATCTCAAATGAATTTATGCTCATGCTGGATGCAAAGGAAAGTGAATATTTTAAGGCACTTTTCGATAATAAGATTGTAAATTTTATTGTGTGAGAGACTAAGAACTGTTATAGTTTTTGTACTTAAAGTGAAACTTATCAATATGCTACAGCCACAAGCCTATGGGTGTTATGTTTGTTTACATCAAAGAGATAAAATTTAGCTATACAGTAAACAGAGATTGATAAAATATGACCCATACTGAAATAAGTACTAGGTTTTATATAATTGACTTAACACACTTCAAAGCAGTGCTCAATATGGCTGCACTTTTCTCTGCCATTATTACCATAGATTCAGCTCTCTTGAACTTGCAAACTGCAGGTTAACTAAACTGCCTTTTCTTCATTCATCCTCACTACTGTATCTCACAATCCAAATCATGAACTAAACACTTTTACTACACCTACCTCCCCAGAACTGAAGCTTTCTAAAATTCTCTTTATGCCTACACTTTTTCTAGAGTCATCAATCTACAGAAGTTTTAGATCAACATGGACTGCATCAATCTCACAGGTCTGGATGGAGGCCTGGAAATCCCATAGATAATGCTTATTCTACTCTGACTAAATACAAGAAATGAAAAAAAAAGAAAGAAATAGAAGCATTAACCTGTTCTTGCATATCAATGTAAGTATAAAATATACAAACATTTTTTCTTGGCATTTGCAAGACATTTACAAATATAATGATACTTCTATTATTTAATGACACTTACAGTAAGTAAAAAGCATTTGAGAAAATTACTAATTGCACCATATTGTAGGGTAAGATTTAATTTTCAAGCGTAATAGTGAGAGGAATTTTAATTGAATAATTAAAAATATATAACTATTTTTCATCACATTGTCAAATTTTCTGCTTAATATTTAAAGTATATTTAGGTGGAGTGGATTAGCAGAAAAGGTACAGGGCTAAAGAAAATGCTTTCAGCATTTAATTGCATTGATTTACATTTTTGAGTTCCAAAGAAAGTGACTATCTCTTTTATTTTTTCAGCATCGATAAAATAAGTACAGACAAGTGCTGGGGTCAATTTATAATAGACTGTATCCTCCCTCAAAACATGTGACCGTGCACCTGTTAAAAATCAATATTTTCAGGACTTTTTTTCTCTTTTGACACATTAGCAACATTATTCTTCAATCTATTATTATTCTATTACTATTCTTAATTCTATTGTTGGTTTCAGTCATTGAACTGTGGCCATGCTAGGGTATAGCTGATTACATTAACCTCAAGACTTATCTTACTGACTGGTATTTATTTTATCATCCTTAGAAGAATGATAAATATAATATATCTGAGCAGGATTTGAACTCAAAACATAATCAAGTACCTACTGCAATGTGTTTTCTTCCAACTTTCTACATGCACTTACAACTTACAGATAGTTCTAACATGCACTTATAACTTACAGATAGTTCTAACATGCACTTATAACTTATAGACTGTGGCTATTGTAAAAGTTAACATTGTATTCAAGTTGTAAAAAAACACACTGATTTGTGAAAAGTAAACCTGCTTATTTTAATAAATGAATGATCATATAACACATTTAATTCCTTCATTATAATATTTTTTTTTTATTTTTTTATTACACAGGTAACAAAAACTTACAGTTGAGTGCTGACTTTCTAAATACTAAATATGCTATTTGAGGTACAGAGCTGCTTCATTCCAACCACAGCTAATCTTGCTGAACTTTGTTATTAGAGACAAACTGGCTCATGCTATTTATGTGTTATTAAGTTGAATAAACTGAGTAATACATGATGGGTTTAATGACTTAGTGTTCTGAATTGAAATATCATCTAATCCAAATTCTACCAGTTGCAGATAATAGAATCTTATTGGGGATCATAGAACTATACAGATGATCATCTAAACTCAAGTAATTGCTTGTATTTATTATACTAGCAAATGTAAACTACAAAGAATATCAATTAAGGTAATGAAGATTTGCTAAATTTACATTAATATTTTCTCTTAAACATAGACAGTGACTGTAAATTAATGTTTGGTTACTGTAATTTCCAGAATTTCACATAAACCACATAACAAGTTAAGATGTTATTGTCATAGAGTAACACTGCAAACAATCAATTATAGAATGAAATGCACAATATGATGCAGTTCAAATAAGACCATGGCATAGCCACTGTTTAAACTGTATTCAAGTATTGGGATAACAATGGATATTTTGCACGTTTGCTCGATCATATCAGACCACGATTACAAACAGTAAAAACAACAATAACATTAATATGAAAGCCAGTGGTGATGATATACAAAGAGAACAACAATGACTGTCACATAGTCAATAGTGAATCACTAAAGATAAGAATCTACAGACAATAGTGACTAATATACAAGGAAAGAATTAGTTCTAATAGTGGTTAAGGTTAAGGTTAATTTATAACCCATGCTTGTGTGGAAAAACGGATATTAAAGGATGATGATGATGATGATGATGAATAATCCTTTCTATACTGGACACAAAGGCCTGAAATTTTCGGGGATGGGGATAGTCGATTCAATCGACCCCAGTAC
>JAOPUL010000001.1:60766066-60778784 GCA_027564515.1 Octopus rubescens | reverse complement strand
CTATTTCTATGTGTATGTGTTTCTTAAAATAGCCAGAAAACGGTGTATAATGGGAAAATGCCCCGATAGTAACATGATCCTGCAAACCTTCATTTATGTATATGTTCGTGAGTGTGTAACAGTACTTAAGTTAGAGACATATATATATATATATATTTGTTTGTGTGTGTGTGTGTGTGTGTGTGTGTGTGTGTAAGTGAACATGACCCAACAGGTCACAGGTGGTCTAGTTCTCCACCTAAATTAGTGCTTATAAGCTTATGTAAATAAATAAAATCCATCCATCCATCCATCCATCCATACATCCATACATCCATACATACATACATACATACATACATACATAGCAGAAAAGTTCATCGATTCCAAGTTTCATATTTATAATATCTTCACAGTAAGTTAGTCAGTAACAAGTAAGTGTAAGAAAAACTATTGTGAATAAAGCTGGGAACTACTGTATTTATACACTGCAGTCAACTATAAGGCTATCGAGTTATAATGACACATTACCAACTTGTTGTATTTCTGCCATTCAGAGAGATGGAGAATGTTTCCCTTGTATAAAGTTGTTGATATCATAATAGGAATCTTACATTTATCTCCTCTCATTGATTTTATTGCAGTTATCAATGGCTTGGTTTACACAATTCCATGCCTATATTTGAGACTAAACAGTAATAAAAAAAAAATGAAAAAAAAAAAGTGGAACATACAGAGAAGAGGAGCTGTAACATCATCATCATCATCATCATCATCATCATAACAAAGGTATAGAATGCATAAATAATAGGTTATTTTATGCTGAAGTCTGGAGCAATAATAAAAAAAAGCTTAGATAAAGGTCTTGAATAACACCTGTAATAATAGAACTTTATAGAATACTGATTCCCCATATAAAATGTTCTACCTACTTAGATGCTTCTATTATCGACTTAATATTTTGAAAAAAGAGACTTGATTGGTAAACCTATCTCATAGAAATTACAGCCTTTAACATTCTTGTCTTTTATTTCATCTATTACCCCTGCAGAAACAGATTTCCCCACTATTATTATTGCAGCTAGCATTGTAGAAAGCTGGTAAGATCACTGCAATTTAAGTTTGTGATTTAGTTTTGAGACCCTATAGATGCTAATTTCACTTCACTTGTACTGCTAATGCTCATGGGAAACACAAACATCACAATTCTTAATTTCCATTTCTTTGAAAATCTTGTCCTTCATGCCTATCACACCAGTGTATCTTAACTGTTAGATCATGGCAGTAAAATAGTAAATGTTAAGCCAATTTCACTTCATTTGTGTTGCTAATCCTCTTGGGAAACACATAAAGATCACAATTCTCAATTTCTATTCCTTTGAAAATTTTGGACTTCATGCCTATCACACCATTATATCCTAACTACTAGATTATGGTAGTAACATAGTAAGTTTGCCCAGAAATGAATATACTACTTAAAAATATATACAGTTCCACTGTTCTTAGAAAATTTTATTTATTTGAAACCTACTCAGAAAATTGTGTGCTTTGTTGAGATGAACTATAAAAATGCTGAAGGTTAATTACTAGAAGTTGTTTAGGTAGAGTTTGATAAAAGAAATTTTGGTATGAAGTAGATTCAAAGAATATACACATAAATTAAAAATTAACTTATGACATCAATTAAGATGAATGCTAGATAATTGGTGGACATCAAAGTAAGAGAATAATAGGATCTAGGATCTTTATTATCAACTATATTGTTTGATTAAAAGTAAACAAACAGTTGCTATGGGACTTGTAAAATCTTTTAAGTAGTGTATATTAAGCAGCTAATTAATTTTAGCCTGTTTTATGTTTAAGAAGTCATCTTAGGCTAAAAACATTACTGTTTTGACTGTCCATTTAATATACACTTTCAATATATTTGTGTGCAATTTGCCAATCTTTAGCTTTGAAATTTTAAACTATTTTCCTTATTTGTGTATAAACAAAATTTTTTTCAGTTTGAACTGAGAATTTATTGTTAAATATAATAATATAATATTCAGGATTTTTTAAGATTTGATCTTCAACTGCAGTTTTAAAGATCCCTGTTCCTGTCATTAGCCTTTTAGCTGTCTACAGATTCACTTTTACACAAGGCACAATCTGACATATTTATAGACCTATGGCATACAAGGAGTCACTCAAATGAGTAGGCTGGCCTGTAGACCTATTATTTCAGGTAAACCCTGCCGCCATCAGACTGAGAGTCGTTTGGTGCACTCTAACGTGCAGAGGTTAATCATATGGGAGAGACAGTGTTGCAGTTAGGTTATGTTTTATTCTCTCTGCTGTCCAGTCTATTTCTGTACATCTGTTGTTGTTTAGTTCCATATCAGACCTGATACAGTGGCGATTCCAAACATGAACAATTCATTTCTTTGTATATCTAAAATTACATTTTTTTTTTAAGTTCATTTAGTAGATTTTATTGTAAACAATTGTGTGAGAGTTTTCATATATAACATATAAACATGCAAAGAAATAAGGAAAAAAGCAAAAAAGCAAAACAATTCAACACCAGGCACCTCAATTAATCTCACACGGCAAGGTTCAGCGGAACCTACTGAAGCAAGCCAGCATGCTCATGGCATTACCATGGGCGATAGTGAGGCTAAGACGATGGAACAGCCATTGTCCAACATGTATTTTTCTTATTTAAACACCTGAGTGACTGCATAGAGACACCTATAATGTCTGTTAGTGCTCATAGCAGATGTTGGCAAGATTTACTTTGTCAGCTTGTGACAATTACTGTTCTGATGCATACTGTTTATGGTTGAACATTTTAGTATTTTGTTAAGTTGGCTACATGGTGGTTTCATTTTTCCTTTGATATAAGTTATGTTCAAATTAATATCAAATGTAAAAAATTAGATTTCAAATAGTAAGCAACAAATTTCATGAGATGATAAAATGTTTCCTGGCAGAATGCCAAACTTGAAATATAGTAGCCATTAGCTGTATCTACTGAAAACAATGAAGGTATCTGAATATTTTTAGTGAATAAAAGTGATATCTAAATAAAATAATAATGAAGCTAACCTTGAGGATATGAAAATATATATACAAGCAGAGATTTAATTAAATGTTTAACTGTTTGAGATGAGTTATTGCTAATAAAATTATAGTTTTTTCACAGTAGTCACCTCATCATTAGAAATGAAACATTCATATTATTTATCTTTGATCAAAACATTACATAGATGTAACAATTCAAAAATGTTTCATCTTTAAAGATGAGGCTAAAAGTTTAAACAATTATTATTATTAATTAAATTAACACCAAAAGAAAACCAGAACTTACACACTAACCAAAGTGACTAACCTTAGTGTGGCTCTTGGTATAAAACAAAAATATCATTCTCAAAAGAGCAACAGTAGAACAGACATGAGTAACCATGTTCAAACAATGTACCCTATGAGATTTACTCATAATGTGTTGGCCACACAACTAAAATAATAGTTTAACAAACAGAATATATAGTAAAGAGTACACCATATAGGAAACTAAGTAAATGGCAAGGAAAGAAAGAAACAAAATTGCGCAAATAACAGAATTAAACCGATAGATTAATTATGCTACAATTTTTCAGTAAAATATGTGGTGTATGCCAGGTAGTCAGCTATCACAGGGGAGACAATCCCTTCTATATTAAGTTAAGTTGAGGCAGGTTTGGAAGGTTGAAATTTAAATCAAAGAGTAAAGAAGAAGGTGTACAGAATATATACACTTCATATTTCTTTTTACTACATATTATAAACGTCTTAAAATTTCTAGTTGTTGGTAGCCATGTACAGCATTAGAACCACATGCTGCTCATATACTACAGGTTACCTATGCCTGCTTATTGAAAGTGTTAACATTTTATAAAGGTAGTATTTATCTACAAAGTGCACAGCACTTAGATAGTTTCCCACACATAAATACATAAACATCAAAAATACTTTCTACTTGGTCACTTTACCTACTATAAATAGCAGCAAAATCACTCTCAAATCACACCCTATTATCTTAAAGGAAAGGACACAATGGATAATGTAAATCTATACACCTCTAATAAGATGGAAATACCTTTAATCATAGGACAATTCAATCATATTTAATCTGGGGCTAAACAACAAAAACATAGACAAACAAGTATGCATATACAATGAATATTCACAAATAAATGGAAATTAGACAAAGTACATACACAACTTGTGGGCTAGCTAACGATTTTTAGCTGAAAGATATGAGTGTATCCTTACGAGAACAGCAATAATTTTGTTACAATTACAATTAGAATAAAGCCATGAATTTTGTAAAGAACAACATTACATGACTGGGAAATTTCACTGTCTTCTCTGTTGCCTTTTCTTGGTTAAATTACTTGGACACGGAGGTACTCTCTTTCATGATACCTCTTCTACACTTTTTCTTTTACCTAGAGTTTATTTATTTTTAGGAACTCTTTTTAGCTCACAAAACTAGCAAAACATGAATTGTGTGGTTGTAGAGATTCTTGTTATTGTCATAAAATTTTTGTTTTGGCAACTTTTTTCTCTTTTGCTTTGTGTTTATCATCAATAGCTTTTTGTTTTACTTTGAATATATAAAAAAATAAATATTTTAAATAGATATAAAAACAAAAATAACAATAAAATGAAATCAATAGCTTATACAACAAAATTAATAAATTTTCATAAATAAGCAAATGAAATATTGCTGGTGAGAAAAGAAGTAGGAAGAAATATAAACATATTTCTACCATCATTTCAAATACTCATTCATAATTACACACACACACACACACACACACACACACACACACACACAACTATCCCAAATTTATGTACAACCCAAATATCCAAAAATAATGTTTCTTTTTACATCATTTTGAACTAAATAATGTTAATACTATGTTATAATTCCACTTCGAATAAACAAATTAACCCTCACAAACTGAAATATACATACAGACAGACACCCTCCGCATCATAGAAACATTGCACTTCTGAAAATCTTGCTGTCACATGGAATTCCATGTTATATGGAAATCAAGTGGGAAATATGTTTCACAGTATGGAACATTACAGCAAGATTTTCAAGGACACAATAAAGCAGGTATGCCAGTATTCTTCATAATGGTACAAATAGAAATTTTCTTGAGATTAAACTTTCTTCTTAAACCCCTCTCTATTGAAGAACATTTTTTAAATATTACTTGGTCACTAGTAATTTATTTCTTGCTCACCAGTAAATTATTTCTTGTTTTCAACATTATTTATGTTAAATTCTACAAAATACTTCAACTTCAAGGTATGTGACTTTAATCCTTTAGCATTTAAACTGACCATATCAGGACAAAATATTCTACCTGTTTTATGTTCAAACCAGCCAGATTTGGCCTCTCACACCTATCCTACAATATCATTCTAAAATAAACAATCACATCATCAAAATATCAAAACTACAAGATAATGCTTGATTAATTCAAAAATATTTGAATAAATAAGTATTAGATTTGACAAAGTAATCTGAAATGCTAAAGGTTTAAAAACATTGTATTGGTGTTCTTGAAATCTACTGTTAACTATTCTTATGGCTCTTTCCATAGTATGCATAATGGCTTTAATAGGTGTTGCCCCTTACCTCCATCTATTAATGAAGGGACAGCAATACAAATAAATAATACATGGTCTGTAACAATTTAAAATTCAGTGTACCTGGTTTTTCACAAAACAGGCAATACTCCTTGCAATCTTTCCTCACATATTTTAAATGTTTCCAGCAGATTTTATGGTCTAATATCAAAGTTGACTTTAATTTTCACATACTTTCTCCATATTGACAGTGTCTATCATAATTTGTAATTGAGTGTTTCTTTTATAATTCCCAAACAACATAATATTTGCTTTGTTCAAATTTAACGATAGCTTGTGTGTTTATATTAAGCCACCATTTAAATTTTTTTCACTTTTTTATGACTACCTCTAAAAGTTGCTGCAAGTTTTACCACGGAAATATTTGTACAAAATGAATAATTGTGGACCTCATGCTGAAACCTGAAGTATTCCACAAATAATATCCATGCATGTTGCCTGCTTCATAAACAATAAAGCCTCTGAAACCATATCTTTCCAATTTGTTGAATAATATATTGTGAGATCAAAAGTTTTATTCCTACTGTATACACATTTTTTTCTGTACAATTAGTAATTTCTTCAATTAATTCAATTGCTATAAAAAAAGGTTGGTCTATTTGCTCTGAATGCATACAAACTGCCTGTCAGTAATTGTGATTTTCAATGAATGTCTTTATTTTCTCAATAAAAGTTTTTCCAATATCTTGCAGAATAGGCAAAGTAGAGAAACCAGCTGGTAATATGTAAAATGGCGTTCATCTAAATTTTATATAATGGTAAAACTTTTACCATTTTTATTTTGCACAGAAATATACCAGTTTAAAAGAGCAAATAACAGATGTGAGTTAGAGGTTTTGAAATTTCTTTAATAACTTACTTGACTACTGTCATATCAATTTCATTTCAGTCAGTAAAATGTTTTTGCTCTTACATTTGCTGCCAATGCCTATTATTTCCTGTTCTTCTATTGCTCTAATAAAATTGAACTCAGATTTCTATACCCATTATCATTATCACTTCTCTCTTTGGTTGTGTCTGGGATATTGATTTTTTTTTTGTTCTGGCAATTTTGGTCCCACATTTACTAAGAAGTGATCAAAATCAACAGCCATATTATTTATGGTTTAATCATTATCAATAAAATAAAAGTTAACTTGAATTTTGAGACCCATTTCTAACAATGCTACAAAATGCACTTCATATAGCTTTAATGTTATTTTTAGTTATCTCTATTTTATCATAATATTCCTTCTTACATATCCTTATGATATTAGTTAGCATTTATGTTTTAAATATTCCTTCTCGGCCTCTATAGTTCTACATTTTATGTATACTTTATATGGTGTATTTTTCATTTTGAAGGCCTTATGAGATCGCATTGTGATCCATAGATAGTCTGCATATATTTTCTACTGTATTGTTTTAAATTTTGTAATATAGTAGGTTAAATGCGACATAGAATGTTTATATGCTTTGCCTATAACTTCTGCATATACTATTTCCCAATTTTGATATGAAAGCATCCATAGATTCCTTTGTTATTCTTTTGCATTCAAAATTATTGGCATCTTTAACCTTCTCATAATTACAGTCACATACTACAAAACAGGCAAATGGTCACTGATGATATTCAATAGTAGCCTGCCTACTGAATTGTTTTCCACAATGTTTGTGAATATATTATCTATTAGAATACACAATGCAATGCAATTCTGCAAGGTCTAGTGATTTTTGGATATAAAACCATGCTACACCATTGCATTGCTAAACGCTTCAGTCATTTTGTGCTTCTTCTGATTTCACAGGTCAATATTAAAATCTACACAGATGAACATGAAATTAATAACTGTTTTTGTTTAACTCTTCTATTCATTTAGTAGTTTCAGTTGTAGGACAGCATCTATACTGGAGCACAGCCTTAATTTATTTTCTTTAAGTTATGATGTTGCTTTATGGCTGGAAGTTGATCTATGATTGGATTTGTAGCAACTGATTTTCCCTGAGTGCATCCTTGAATGGTTGGCTGGTCCAGTATCATTGTTAGGAGTTTATCCAATGCTTTTTTTAATGTTTCAATAGAGGTCCCTTTTACATTTCTGATTTCTTTAGGTAGGCAATTAAAAAAGTGAGGACCTCTAGGACAGGTACAATAGAGTGTTTTTGCTCGTGATTTTGAAGGTGGTATATTTGGAAGTTGACAGTATATACCAGTTCATGCATTAAAAGTCTCTCTAATAACAAAAGTTTGGAACATGCTCCGCCAGAATTTTACATACATATATGATAGTACATCTTTCTCTCTCTCTCTCTCTCTCTCTCTCTCTCTCTCTCTCTCTTTGGCATTGAAAAAAAGTAGAGATGTAGAGCTTTCAGATGTTCCCAGTAATTAAGGCTTTTAACCAAAGTTATTTTACTGTGAACGTTTTTTGTAATCCTTCAATCTCTTCTATGAGACCAGATAAGTTTGGAGACCAAAGCTGTGAGCAGTAATCTAATCTTCTCAGAACCCTAATGTTTTCCATAGAGTCATCATAACTACTGGTTCTCTTATCACAAAGGTTCATAGGATCCGTCCAATGAGATGTCTACATTTAGAGGTCAGTTTGGTGATGTAGTTGATGAAAGATGCACCATCTGATATGATTACTCCCGTATGTCATTAACACACTGAATCATTGTGTTATCTGGTGTCAAATAATGTGGTTTGTGTGTATTCCTTCTATAATGCAAAACCTGACATTTTTTAATGTATTAAATTTCATAATTTCATCTGCCCATTGATAAATGAGGTTTAGCTCATTTTGGAGTGTGATGGCATCTTCTGGAGTTTAGATAGCCATCAATATTTTTGTGTCATTGGTGTAGCTTGTCAGGTCGGCCAAGTCCACTTGTGAGCTTATACCTGATAGGGTGAGGCACTTTTGCATTTTTTAATTAGATAATTTTTTTTTTTAATTTAACTTATTTTTCTTTTCAACACTGATATTTTCCATATCCCCTTTTATGCAACTGTGTCTAAGTATGTTTAATAAATAGTTTAGTGCATAAATATGTTTAAGTTAAGGGGCATGTTTGTTTATGTTAAATTCAGAATAAATGGATGTTTATCCCATTACTTTTAGTAGAAGAATGGTCTGCTTCAAGCATTTTTTTAAAACTCTTACACATACTTGGCATTTACAATTTTTGCACAATGCAAATAGCTGCCTCAAAACTGGTAGGAAGAAATGTTAACTACAGTACTTGATGTACTTTATTTTATCACTCACAGAGTGATGAAAGGCAAAGTTGACCTTGGCAGGATTTAAACTTAGAATGTAAACATTTGGTACAAATGCCACTAAACCTTTATTCCAATACCCAAACAATTCTGCCAGCTCACTGTCTTAATAATAATAATGGTTCCAAATTTTGGCACAAGGGGGAGGGGTAAGTCGATTACATCGATCTCAGTGTTCAACTGGTAGTTATTTTATCGACCCCAAAAGGATGAAAAACAAATTTCACCCCTGCGAGATTTGAACTCAGAGTATAAAGAGTCACAACAAATGCTGCAAAGTATTTTGTCTGACAAGCACAAGGTCAGTAATTTTTGAGAGGAGGCAGGTAGTCAATACATTAACCCCAATACTTGACTAATATTTTATTTTATCAACCCTGAAAGGATACAGGGCAAAGTTGACCTTGGTGAGATTTGAATACAGAACTTAAAGAACTTTTGAACAATTGTTGCAGAGCATTTTTTCAGACACTAATGATGCTGCCAGTTCACCGCCAATTTTTAAATAAGGGTTTCTAATTTAGGCACAAGGCCAGCAGTTTTTGAGTGGAGGGGGTTAGTCAATAATATTGACCCCAGTACATGATTAGTACATTATTTTTATCAACTCCAAGGGATGAAAGGCAAAACTGACTTTGATGGGAATTGAGCTCAGAATGTAAATGGTTCAAATCCCATCGAGGATTTGAATTTCTTATGCTTAAATATAATAAAACTACTGAAAAATATTAGTTATAATAATGGGGACAGATATGGTTATGTGGTTAGGTTCAGTCCCACTGCTTGTATCTTGGACATCACTACTCGATTGATACTTTATTTTATCAACCAAGCTCAAATGCTGAGCTTGACAGGAGTCCATCATCATCATCTTCATCCTTTAACGTCCGTTTTCCATGCTGGCATGGGTTGAACTCGAAAAATAACTGGAATAAATACTGCAAAGCATTTTGTCTGATGCTCTAACAATTCTGTCAGCCATCAACCTCCAGGAAGAGGAAGGAGGGGGGAGGAGGAGGAGGAACTGGCTCTGGCCAAATAAGAACATGGATGCAGAAACCTAACTTGTGAAAACTGATGTAATCTTATAACATTACTAAACCCAAGATCAAAAGTATTAAGATGAAGCTTCCTTTATGTCTTGCATTTCATTATTATGTACAAAATATATTGTTTAAATATCATACAACAAAGTGCAATCATAACAAACAAAACAAGATGATGGGACACAAATAAAACAAAATGATCTAATGTTATTTAAAACAGATCAACAATATCTGCCAGTACAGGATTTATGATGCATGTTGTAATGTGAGTTTAATATGAGCAAGTTAATGCAAAATGTGTATTAGAAGCAGCATCCTCTCAAGAGTTATCACTCAACAAAAGGATTGTCTTGCACTGCTAGCATTCACCAAAATAAAATAGATATTATAAAGAACAATATTGCACATATATATATATGCCGGTGGCATGTTAAAAACACCCAAGCCAGTGACACATTAAAGGCTCCCGGTACACTCTCTGGAGTGGTTGGTGTTAGGAAGGGCATCCAGCCGTAGAAACCAAGTCAAAATGGACTGGAGTCTGGCGCAGCTCCCTGGCTTGCCAGTCTCCAGTCAAACCGTCTAACCCCTGCTAGCATGGAAAACGGATGCTAAATGATGATGATATATATATATATAGATAGATATAGATATCATAACCAATACAAACAGAGGCACCACAGATGAGATGGACCATAAAACAAAGATGTAATCTGAACATACAAACACACTAGTGAATGTGCAGAGATTAATTAATAATAAACGATAAAATTATCCCAGAAACTAAACAGAACAACTCATAGAAATAATTCTATGCTAAAAATAACAAAACAAATGACCACATATAGAAATAGATAACCTGCCACAATAGAATTTACCTTACACACAACACAAATCTCCAGAAAGGAAAGAAAACAACACAGCAGAAACAAACACTAACCACACACACTAAATGCACCCTCAAAACACAATGAAAATAGCAAGACAAAATAAGGAATGGATTCAAAATAAATAAAAAGTAGAACAAAAACCAAAATGTGCTGAAAATCTTATAAGTCTATGTGCATATCTTTTGCTGGTTTATATCAGTGAAAGTTGTAAACAGCAGGGAGAAAACTGATAAACCAGCTTTTTCGAATAAAAAATATCTTGTGTGATATTTGTTCCACCACCACCACTACCACCACTGCCATGTTACACAAACATTCCTTTGTCATTCTCACCATCAGAAAGGCACTGAATCAATGATTACATGATTGGAAATCTGTAACCAATGATGAAATTCTTCACCAAATACAATGTAAAAAAATAAAGAAAGAAACTGAATATCATCATGCTGAATATACTAATCTATTCAGTAGCTATGGTAGTATCAAAGAAAATCAGGCTTGATCCTAATAAGGTAAGATGCTCCTCAGCTAAAATTGTTAAAAAGAAAGTTGAAAGAAAATATCATATAATTCTGTTTGTCACTCCGTTAGTAAGTTATCAAGTGCATTACACTCTGATGGGCAGTTATTACTAAAAATTGGCATTAAGGCCACAAGCTGGCAGAATTGTTAGCATGCTGGACAAAATACTTTACAGCATTTTTTTCCACCTTTACATTCTGAGTTTAAATTCCGCCAAGGTTGACTTTGCCTTTCATCCTTTTGGGGTCAATAAAATATGTACCATATCTTAATGTAATTGACTAGCCACCTACCCCAAAATTTCAGGCCTTGTGCCTATAGTAGAAAGGATTATTATTATTAATAATAATAATAATAATAATAATAATAATAATAATAATAGCAGCAGAAATAGTGCCTTCTGGGTGGTTTTCTGGTAGTGCTTTATAAAATAATTTTTAAAAAATTAAGACTTATCTTTACTTAGTGAAATGGAAAGAGAAGGGTCTAATATGAAAATGGGGAAAGAACTCCAAATAATCAGAAAATATAATATCAATTATAAAAAAGAGGACATCAGGAAGTAAAAGAGAAACTAAGGCAAAACATATCAGTAAAGTTGTGCCAGATAAGACATCCCAAAAAGTCTGAGTGTTTCTTTCAGGAAAACAAAGCATATTAAAAATTCTCAAGATATGTTAGAGAGACATCCATAAAGAAAAGAAAAAGTACAATACTGAATAACACACCAACATCAATGTGAGTTCAAGTATATTGAGAGAAAATATAGAGCAAAAATATTCAGCTCAATCAAAAAGCACAACAGATTAGAAGGATATGAAATAAGTGCTATAAAACGACAACATGACTCTGCTGGAAGCTATGTCCACTGGGCAGTATGCTGATACTTCAATATGAAGCTGAAAAAATTGTTTAGGCATGTACCAAATCTGATGTAAATGACAAATGACCTTACTATGATAAATCTGGATATGCCTGACCAAACTGACAAGGAAATGAAAGTTATACAATTAGATATATCAAGCCTCTCATATTAAATTAAGTGTTAAACACTTGTACTATCTCTGAAGCTACTAGATTTGATGGATATATAAACAGATTGGCTACTTATTTCTCTGAGATTAGTCAAGTGATGTTGACATCTCTGATGAGGCCCCAATAAGGTTCAAAAATCAATTAAAGGTTGTTTATCATTTTTTTTCACTCTTCAGAAAAATAGGCAAATTGGACATGTTTGTATGCTTGGCTTAATGGTTAGAGAATTGGATTCACAATCGTGAGGTTGTGAGTTCGATTCCCAGACTGGGTGATGCGTTGTGTCCTTGAGC
>JAOPUL010000001.1:60752295-60762295 GCA_027564515.1 Octopus rubescens | reverse complement strand
GTTTGCAATATTTTTTTAAGTCCACCCAACATCACGTTTTTCGATTCTCATGACTATAGCATCTAGATGATATATTTACTGCAATGACAGAATTGATCTTGATGTTGTTTGAAAATTAATGGAAGAGAAGCACAAGATTTATTCATGCTCGCACACACATATCTATATGTATAATAAATGATATTACATTATGTTATATTGCATTACCTTCTATATAATGACAGTCAATAGAACTAGTAATCTGATAGTCTGTGTTGGGAATATTAATTGGAGTGGTATATGCTATAATTTTTTTTTAAAGCCCCAGTCAACCTTAATTGAGCAAATCTAAGGTGAAAAACCTTCCGGCCATCACTATCCTATATTGACTGTGTAGTTAAGAAGTTTGCTACCCACCCACATGGTTTCTGGTTTAGTCCCTCTGCATGGCACCTTGAGCAAGTACCTTCTACTATAGCTCCAATCATGAAAATATCCACTATACTCCAATCATGAAAATATCCAGTGAGATAAAATTAATTATAAAAGGCTGCTTAGATAATGAAGGAACACATTTTATGTCAACACTCTGCTCTAACTGACAGTCAACTACATGTCCACTCCACAAAGATCCCAAAAATCTTTTGTCTTAGTAACCTTTTAGTGAATTGCTATATCATCGTTTAATTGTTATATCTCTCATTTGATCCAAATAAACAGAATATACATATACACACCAAAATAACTGTGACATAAATTGTCTCATAAGCCCAATTTCTATGCTGGGTTGCCAATCATCTCTAATAAATCTGAAGGAATTGAAATTTATTTGAGCATTAACCCTTTAGCATTTAAATCAGCCATATCAAGCCCACATGTTTTATGTTCAAATAGGCCAGATCTGGCCTCTCATACCTACCCTACAATGTCATTCTAAAAATAAGCAATCACATCATCAAAATCTTGAAGCTATAAGATAATGCATGACTAATTCAAAACAGTGTGAATAAATAAGCATTACATTAGACAGAGTAACTGAATGCTAAAGGGTTAAACAAGTCCACTGCTCTCTACTGCAAAATGCTTCTCACTACTAATCATTTCAATCATATATGAATGGACAAGATAGAAAAATGTCCTGTATGATAAACTACACTTTATACTGTATATAATGGAGTGTACATTGTGATCAAAAACCAGACTGAAACATAATATCATGTCTTTAGTATTGGACATAAGAGTTGTATACATGAAATTTGGTTGGTTATCCCTATTTTAAAAGTTTGCTTAAGCCTTTAGCATTCAGATTACTCTATCAAATGTAATGCTTATTTATTCACATTATTTTGAATTAATCATGCATTATCTCATAGCTTTGAGATTTCAATGTGGTAATTATTTATTTTTAGAATGACGTTGTTGAGGAGGTGTGAGAAGCTAGATATGGCTAGTTTAAACATCAAACAGGTAGAGTATTTGGGGTGGATATAGCAGGTTTAAATGCTAAAAGGGTTAAACCAAGCTAACAAAGGTTACCTAATAACAGGAAAAAAAATACAACTGCTACATCAGGATTTGAATCTTTGAAAATTTAACCAGCAGCCCAATAATTATGCCTCAATTGCGAAGAAACAAACAGTCAAGACACAAATACATTGAGAATGTGATAGTTATATCACAGCACTAATTACAGTTTAACTTCTATTGAGTTATGCAACAAATCTATTACTCAGAAGCAACACTAATTAGTTTAAGTAAAAACATTAATGAAACTGCAAAATTTCCTGCAACAAATTACTGATTTTGTTTCTTAACTGTAACTACCATTTTAATTTATGGCCATTACAAGCAGTGCAGAAGGAAAATATTTGCAGTCTTATTACGATTGTGTAATATAAAAATTAAATTCATAAACATGGAATATGAAAATACAAATAAAGAAGGAGACAGTAAGAGAAAAGGCAAGAAGGAGGAGGAGGTGCTGGTGGTGGTGGGGGCGTGATAATGACAATTTATACAATATATTTTCTTCAAAGAAAATATTCTTAGATGTCTTTTTCCATTTTAGAACTGTTAACAATGATTTGCTGATAAAATTGGACATACTGAAAGATTTTAATGAGCTACCCACAACAACAGTAATGATGATGATGATGATGATAATAATAATAATAATAATGATTTCTTAATTAAGCATTAAACATTTTTAAATGAGATAGGGAAAGGAAATGAGAATCTATGATGGAAATGGAAATGAAGCAATTCTAAAGAGAAATTCAAATTAGGCAATAAAATACTTTTGCTGAGAAATTACGTCAGCATTGTCTACACCACACAGCAGTAATTGTTTAGGGTTAAGCTAAGGACAACATACTCTAATAAAATAATTCTAAGTTAATGAATCCCCAAGGAGTTTTGTTAATTTAATTTTTTTTTAAGTCATTAGCTTAAAGAGAAGGGTTAGCCCAACTGTGGAAAAGAGATAACTGGAGAGGATTAGTGTAGTTAATTTTCTGAAAACAAGTTTTAGAAAAATGGTTTGGAGTAAGAAAGATTGAGCAAATGTTCAGTACATAGTCTGGGTTGTATATAATACATGAGACGTGGAGGAGAGATAAGTGCCTCAAGTTGCGTGAGATCAGTTCTGATTAGTAAGATGTATGATCAAAAGGGTTTAGCTTTGACTATTTTATATATATATATATATATATATATATATATATCATCATCATCATTTAAAGTTTGTTCTCCATGCTGGCATGGGTTAGATGGTTTGATTAGAGCTGGTAAGCCAGAGAGATGCACACCAGGCTCCAGTCTGTTTTGGCCTGGTTTCTACAGCTGGATGCCCTTCCTAACGCCAACCACTCTACAAAGTGAACTGGGTGTATTTTACGTGTCACCAGCACAAGCATCTTTTACATGTCACCAGCAATGGCCACAACTACACTTAGCTTGACATGTCTTCTCATGCACAGCAAATCACCAGAAGTCTCATTCACTTGTCATCGCCTCCGTGAGACTCAACAATTAAAGACCATTTCACCACCTCATCCCACATCTTCATGGGTCTACCTCTTCCGCAGGTTCCCTTGTCCTTCCTTTTTTAAGATAGTAGGGGTCGTTTGAAGTGAATTTTCAAATGTTTCAGTAAAATTAGGGCTTATTAAAATACATATTACTTTGACTAGAAGAGGAGTATAGGTGATTGCATTCATAGACTTTAGTCTATTACAAGTAGTTATTAATTGGAGCTGGAGTCCTTAAAGCAATTCAGTATTATTCACAGAAATGCAGGTGTCAAACTGCATTGGAACTTGCTCATACTTTAAATGCTGTAACTCTACTAGTAATGCAGAAAAGGAAACTGATGCATAAGTAATAACCAATCTTCTATACAAACTTGTTTTCATTTGCATTCTAAGTGTTCTTTTAGGGCACAATTTCCTAGTTTTTGAGGTTGAAGGATGTTTAAGGATTTTATTAATCTACAAAAGGATGAAAAGCTAAGACTCACAAAGATTTTATTGCAAAAAGCTTCAACAATCACTATGCATTTGACTAAGGGTCGCGCATCGGCTGCGTCGGCGCCCGTTAAGGCGCTTGACATGCACCGCGCGCTTCGCACCAGATAATGAACCACCGCTCGGCGATGAATTATAAGTTCAGAATTATAAGTTAATTCATTTGACAAGGCAAAGGGCTTCATATTTATTAGAAATTGAACTGGTATCATGGTCTCACCTCCTCAAGGAATACACTTGGCCTTCCAGTGTTACATAATTAACCCTTTTGATACCAACCCACCCAATACTGCCCCTTGTTCTATGATATAAACTTCGCATTTTAAAGGGATCTAAGTTAAAACCTTGCATCAGAAGTTCATGTTAATTTATGTTCCAAACAGCAGCTCAATAATGTCAAAGTTATTTTACTAAATTCTTCAATATTTTCAGAATTAATTGAAACAAAGGCAGTGTTTTTCAAAAGATATATGGTGACAAAAGGGTTAAGATTTCTAATTTAAGAAGAAAGACATCTTTTACTTGTTTCAGTCATTGGACTGCAGCCATGCTGGGGCACTGGCTTATTTTGTTTCAAGCCTGTTAACTTATTCTATCAGTATCTTTTTGACGAAATGCTAAGTTATGGGGTATGTAAACAAACTAATACCAATTGTCAAGCAATGGAAGGCGACAAACACACACACACATATTAATATAAGATAGTTTCTTTCAGTTTCCCCCCTACTAAATCCACTCACAAGGCTTCTGTCAGCCTAGGGCAATAGTAGAAGATACTTTCCCAAGGTGCCATGTAGTGGGATGAACCTGAAAACATGTGGTTGGGTGGTTGGGAAGCAAACTTCTTACCACACAGCTTTGCCTACACCTACGTACATAAAAAAGGAGTATGAAATAATATGATGCACATATATTTTTTTAAATGGAATTAAAGGTATAAGGGTGTGTGGATTGGTATCAACCTAGAATCATAAAGATGTCACAAAATGATAATATTAGATGTATGATTATGGCACAAGCATTTCAGAATTACATATATATTAATAGTAAATAATATATATTGCAACTCAACATCAATACTACTAAATACAAATCACAAAATATCATGGTAGTAGCAAACATCAATATTTTCATTAAATATTCATTATATATCCGTTCACCAATTAAAAAAATTATGATTACATCACTTTAAAATATATAAACGAACACTAGAAATGTAAACTGAAAATTGGAGATAAAATCTATAATTTAATATTAATGAACTTGTCTACAATTTGGCACCTTTAAATACTCAATGAAAATTTATACGATTGTCAGACTAACATAGAAGAAATAAATACTGATCTGTGTATGTATGTATGTGTATGAATACATATTTGTATATATATATATATGTGTGTGTGTGTGTGTGTGGATACATATATATGTGTGTGTGTGTGTATATATATATATATATGTATATATAGACACACACACACACATAAATATGCACATACACACAAATTTACGAATAAAAAAGTCAAAACAGAATCCAAGGAAGAGAAAAAGAGAGAATGAGAGAGTGAGATGGATAGATAATATTCATACATAAATGCACACATTTATGCCTATATACATACACTGGCATATTCACAAATGCACGCACACATTGTCATACATATGTGTAGAATACAATGTGTATGTATATACTTAATATACTTACATTTGCTAATGCATGTAGATACACCTGTATTTGATGTCGCCTAACATATGGAATTAAATAAGATAAAAGTAAAAAGATCATGATTTCAAATCATTTTTATGATCACTTAAAAACAAGAATTAAAATACACAAGTTAAATTATTAGCATGAATAATATTTGAAACATGCTAGTGTGCAAACTGATATTTAAAGTGTAGCTACATTTTATGCCTTATTTAGATTTCATTGTTATATGGCATGCATATGCTCCTATTGAAACCAATCACCAATTTATCTTGAATTTGCAAATGAAGCCAACTTATTCTACTAATGCCCCTAAGAAAGGCATGAATATTAAACAATCTCAAACTTTTCACAATAAAATCATGATCATGTCTAAGAAATGTTTTGTAGCATCGAAATCATTTTTTCCTTTATCCATTCTTTTATAGCAAGTGTCTTATGGAAGACAGCTGTCACCTAATTTCAATAGTTTACATCTAAGGTTTTTCTATTATCTTTGTTATTCACTTATATATATTACTAAAACATATACAATTTGCATAGGGAACGCATTATTGTAAACTGCTGTTTTGGAATGTAACAGCTTTGCGAATCAAATTAAATATCTATCTTTGATTTAATGGTAGTAAATTAGCAAAAATAGCAAAACATTCAGCAACGTGTCTTACAGTATTCTATTTTATCCTTCCTGGGGTCAATTTCATCTTACAATGCACCAAGATCAATAAAATAAGATTCAGTAATATATTGGAACTGACCCAATGAATTGTGTAACTTCTGCCTATTCAAAACTATATATTCCATTGAGGCATCAAGAAAACTGCATTTAAAAAAACTTTTTCATTTTTCTGTAGTAGTCTCTAGGAATATTGTTCACACATATGTTTGCCTCGACTTATGATACATGAGGATTTAAAATCTTAAGAAGTACAAGTTCTCTAAATCATTAAATTGCACCACTGAACAGAAACCCGCCAGGGAGAGTAAAGGGAAAGCACTCAAATGTATTCACAATTGCATAGTTACATAAATAGAAAGTTTTCAATACTGTCACAAGGGTTTATTAGGATATAAGTCATTACTTAATTACTACCACTTAATATCAGAGACCAAAAGACATAAGCAGCATATAGTTCAGTTTTTATCAAAGAATAGAGACAAGTGTGATTTATTTACAAGGTAACGAACTAGAAGTCACTATATAAGAAATATATCCAGAGATTGATTTTAACACAACCAGTCACTGCATGTGTGGTTTGGATCCATACAATGTAGCAGATCTAGAATAGTGGTTGTTGAATTGCTTTAAACTTTAAAGTATAGTTTATAGGTCATGCTTAACCACAATAATGAAATGTTGATGTTACAAAGATCAACATCAATTCCATTTCAATAATATATGATGTATTAAGATGATAAATAGTTCCCATATTAGTCCAGTAGATCACTGTGGTATAGGTTTCCATCTGTATTTGAAGTTCAACTCCAAATGAATTCATTTATCTTTCATCCTTTCAAGATAAAATAAGCACCGGTATTATACTGAGTAACTTCAATTGACTCTATCCTACTACCAAAAATCTGACTAAAAATACTGAGAGAAATTCTTACATCCAATTTTCTATCTGAGTATAATAGTTAGAATGAGAAATTTTCAGATAAACTGTTCAAAATATTTTTATAGCTGCTGAATGCCTTTTTTAATGCTCAACACTCAATCAGGAAGTCAAATTTGTACTAACTTTTAATGAGGTAAATTTAAGTAACCGAATAGATAAAATGCAAAATAACCAAGATATGATTTAAACACATGACTATTCGGTTGATTGCCAACACTTTATCTTCACAGCTAGTCAGTTTATAATCTCTTTATGAACTCATTATATATCATAAGCTTATCTCATCAAAATGTTCTCATAACTGCTTATGTGTATTAATTAGTATGAATTACAACTTGAAATTACAGAATACATTCATTGATGCCTTATATAACATTATTTTAATGAGAAAATAATACAACGGATTTCTTATGAAATTGATTTTTCACTTAAGGTTTCACATTTTTATGGAAGGCAAAAAATGTACCACAGCGATGTACATGCTTTTTATTAAGTATGTGAAGTGAATTAGTACAGTTAAGTGGGTTGCATATTCAGTTTGTACATGATATTACGTTCTATGTAGGAAGCTAACAATTTCATTATTTTAGTCTGTTATGGTAATGGTGGTAGATGCAGATTGAGGGCTGTTAATCAAAAGCATTGAAACCATGACTATTGTATTTTTAATATCTCAGGGTCTGTACTGCCCAATATATACTTTTTTTTACTGAAGAAAATAGGATGTGATTTGAGGGAGATTCGGTTGTTATTTTAAGTAATTTAGAAGAGATAAGACAGAGGTTGCCTAGTTGGCTTGCAGAGTAAATGTCTATTTATATGTTAACCGAGTTTAAATTTTTTTAAATACTTGATAATTTAAATATTTGAATAAGTTTTGTATCACATGATCCAATGTATCATTTTTTAATGAAGAAAGTAAAATGTCATTTGAGGGTGATTTAGCTGAAGTCTTTTCTCTGTGGTTTTATCAGTAGATTGAGTCAGAAGTATTCATTCAGTGCCATTCAACAAGCAAGAAATAATCACAGCCACGGAATATAAATTTACCACCATACATCAGCCAAAATACTCATAGCAGATTGTCAGTTATGACCCAAGTACAACAGTTAGTTTGAACAAAAAAAAATCACTATCTCCTTCAGTCTTTCATTTTTATTGACAGACAAGGCCGGAATCAGTTAGCAAAAGTTTTTATTCTAAGTAAACAGTATGATAATGAATAGCACTTTTTGGCATATATTTTATGAGACTGCTAATTTAATTTGTGATATAAATGGGTTTAAAGAAACATTCATTCAATGGAACAGTAAACTAATCATCTGGTAAGACAAAATGGTGATACTTCACTTAGAATTCCAGCTGTAGTAAAACAAAAGACTGACGTGTTTGTAAGTTTGTTTTGTTTTTAAATTCTACAGAGCATCTGGTTCCCTAAATTGCTGTTGCTTCTAAGAAAAGTACATGTGCCCAAAGACATGTCTCATTGTTCGTTATTGTAGAATGATTGGCAGATATCTCCAGTTATACCAGCCAAGACTTTAAACTCATTACAATGCAGAAAATATATCAAAATATATCAAAATGTTTTTTCTTTCCTTCCAAGAATATAGTAATTGTGCTGATTCAAATCAGTTTTCATCAATAACATTACTTATTTCCTCATAATTTGAGACAGATTGCCTATAGCAACCATGGTAAATGTCTATTATCTCGTTTACTAAGTAATTTCAGTACTTCATTCACAATACATTACTTATTGACCAAAATGAAAGATTAAGTTGATTCTGATTGATTTTTGCTTGTTATTAAAAATGTGAACGACTATCAATCGTCTTTTTTACCACACACACACAATTTTTATTCAGACTGTTGTCTTTTTAGATATTATCATATGGTTGTGTGGTTAAGAAGCTTGCTTCCTAAACATGTGGTTTGGATTCAGTCCAACTGCATGGCACCTTGGTCAAGTGTTTCTACTATAGTCCCAGGCTGACCAAAGCCTTGGGAGTGAATTTGATAGACAGAAACTGAAAGAAGCCCATCGCATGTGTGTGTGTGTGTGTGTGTGTGTGTGTGTGTGTGTTTATATGCATACCCTTATCTTAACATAAGGTAATGGTTGTAAACAAGCACTCTGTTATACAAGCAATGTCATTTGGTTCCAGTTTTCTGTGTCTGGCCATTGGGAAATATTACCTTGCTTGGAAACAGGTGAGGGTTGGCAACAGGAAGAGCATCCAGCCATAGAAAATCTGCCTCAACAAATTCTGTCTGACTCATGAAAGCATGGATAATTGGATGTTGAGCAATACTGATGATTGTGTATGTGTGTGCATGTATATATATATATATATATATACACACACATATAATCCAAAGAGAGGGATACAATATACAGCTGGCACAGTCTGGCCCTTACTTGGGAAAATATCTGTCTGGGAATCAATTCAGACACAGCAATAATGTATGTGCACCAGCCAACTACTCTATGACTTATGTGGTTTTATGTAGTGTACCACATTGTACTTAATAAATGAGATGGATCTTCATTTGGAAACACCATTCGCAAAATGCACATCAATGATGGAGAACATATTCATACAAATGCTTCTTCTATTAGAAAACATCTGGAGAGATATCATAATCAGGATATCTCAATCATTATCAAAGTCACAGAGTGGAATATTGGAAAACTGAAGATTAAGAAGGCTATTCTTATAAATAAATCAAGTCTATCTATCAACACAGAAGTGTTGCACAAAGTTAAATATTTAATATAACACTAACCATCTGCACATGTCACACTCAACTCCATCCCCACATATCTGTGCAGATTAGACTAAGTTCAGTTTCTCTTTTCTCTTGTCAGGGACTTATTAAAACCAAAATATTGAAATATAAAGTGTAAACCATTACTTTTATTTTGCTTTTGTTTTCACTCTTCATTTCTAACTTGCATTGTAGTAGCTTCTTAGAACACTTTTAACTACTTTATATTAACTATACTTCCCTAATATTATATATCATCTATATCATCATCATCATCATCATCATCATTTAATGTCTGTTTTCCATACAGGCATGGGTTAGACAGTTTTGACTGGAAACTGGCAAGCTGGGGAGCTGCACTAGACTCCAGTCTATTTTTGGCTTGGTTTCTACAGCTGGAT
>JAOPUL010000001.1:60736511-60748459 GCA_027564515.1 Octopus rubescens | reverse complement strand
ACACACACACATAAACACCAGAACACTTTGTATCATATTGGATTTATCAGCCATTCCTGGACGCATTAAGATTTTTGAGCATATTAGTAATCCTGTTGACCTCATTCTTATGGATGGACAATTGAAAAAATAAAAAATAATATATGCGTGTGGCTATTTGTGTATATATGCACACACATATATACACACTCATATACATATGTACCTACACACATACATAGCTATCCAGAACATAATGTGTAATATTCATAAATATTAATATTTTTTCATTATAAATATTCTGCACATTAATTAATGTCAAAAATCAATTATTTGTTTTAAATTTAAAAAAAAAAATGAAAGGAAATATAGTCTTCAGTTTAAAACAGCAAAAGCAACCAAACAAAAGAGAAACAATAAAAACACTAAATTAAATAAACTGACCTATCTACTCATTGAATTATAGTGTAAATGACTGAGCATTCTACAGGCACTCACACCCCTATCATAATCTACAAATGGAATCAGTATGGCACAGTGAGACAATACTGGTTCCTTGAATTACATGTATGATCTATCCAACAAGTTTCCACACTATCCCTCTACCTAATTTCACTTACAAAACTTAGCTTGACCTAAAGTAGACATTTACCAAGATGCTACACACTAGGATTGAGCCTGAAGTTTTATGCCTGTGAAGCAAACTTACTAACTATTTGGCCATACCTACTTACACACAATCATACACACATGCTCACACATGTTATATAAACTATATCTAATAGATATCTCCAACAATCATAGAGGCTTATAAAGTAGGTGATTTTCACTGAATTCAGTAGCATTATGTAGATGTGAAATGAATTTTTCTTCATATAATATGCTGGTCTATTGATGACAACATTCTCAATAGATCTGATGTCTATTTCCCAACAGCTAAGTATTCTGCCCAATAAATAACAGAGCATCTATAGCGGATAGGAAACGTAATCTCCAATGAGCAAGTTATCCAATATTTTATACACTCAACAATGTTATCTCAAAAGGTACTGACCCAATGAGAGCCTTTATATAAGGAAAGGACGCAGTAGATAATGTAATCCTACATAGGTATGCTTTGACAAGGCTGACTGACCTGAGGTTAAACAATAATCTCAAAATAAACTATATAGAAAGGATTAAGATTAATCCTACTGAAAGGACTGTCATGATACAGTGATTCTTGGACAAATCAACCTGGTAGAGTTTATACTTTTCCACACTATAACCACAGGAGGAATGGAACTCAACATTGCAAGCTAACAAAATACTTATCAGTTTTATAGTGCTACTGTTAATTACGGAGATGTAGTCTACGTCTCTGTTGTAATAATTAAAAGTTATGCAAACTAGGCCATTTTGTAACAAGTATTTCAGCCAGATGACATATTGTTGTACTGGATGCAGGATATTTTGGATGGTAGCCTGGCATCCTATCAATGCAGCCATCTGTGATTCACATAGATAGTATAAATCTGTACAAATGAATGAAATATAAAATTCTCATATGTAAATATAGGAAATCTAATCATATCTACATTGAAATAAACAATGTTCAAAAGAAATATACAAAAGTAAGTAATCTGCAATAAATATATAATATGCAAGAGATTTTTGCATAGTGATTCCTCAAGTGACTTTTTTCATCTGAATAGACACACACACACACACATAAAATTACATTATATATTTTTTCATGTTATATAATCTTCTGAGGAGTTGGGCTGAAATGAAATTGAATGTTACTGAAGCTTGAAACTAATAAAAAAAAAAACCCCAAAAAAACAGGATAACATTAATGTAGTGTACAGCATTGTCATCAGCATTATTTTGAAATTCTATTGAATTCTATTTAGATGAATCTTAGGAAAAGGCAAAATAAAACCCAAAAACTGTTGTGTTCCAGACAAATAACAATGTTATTGTAATACTGTCCTTATCTTAGTGAAAAAATACAGGGAAATAATATTTAATTTCGCAAAGGATTCAAGACCTTATTGATTTGCTTTTAGTGTAGAGAAATGCTTCTGATTAAATTCGAATTCAATGAATGATACTAATTCAATACTGTATAAAAGAAACTGAAAAATTTGGGAATAAACATGGGGAAGTAAATAAAATTTTTTTTAAACTTTATTTTTATTATTCAATGAGAAAATCTAATAATTTAAGAGCATGTTAAACTATTAATAATAATATTAATAATAATAATTTCAAAAATAATGATTTAAATAATAATAAACATTTTTTTTTTGCTTTCATTATCTTCGCAAGGATGATGGATGGTGAAGATATTACAGGGAGAGGTATAAAATATGTGTGGAGGGATTCACATTGAAATTAAATGAAATGAAAAGGAAAGTGATAGTATACACGGTATACAAATACAGCAGCTCATCACATTCTCAGATTATTAGATTTGCTCACTGAATCAGAAAGCTATGTTTACTATTATTAATACTGAGTGTGGTAGAATGGTAGAAACAGCAGTATGCCTTCATCATCATCATCATCATCATCATCATCCTTTAACGTCCGTTTTTCCATGCAAGCATGGGTAGTAGTTAATTACATCTGCTTATAATCTAAGTTCAAATTTCACCAGTCAACATTGCTTTTCATCTCCTTGCAAATTTCTGGCCTTGTCCCTATGTTAGAAATTACTATTATGTTAAGGGACGTGGATTGGCAGAATCACTAAATCATTAGGCTCACAGTATTTCTCCCAGTTCTTTACATTCTGAGTTCAAATTCCACCAAAGTCAACTTTGCCTTTAATCTCGCTGGGTTTGATAAAATAAAGTACCACTCAAGTACTGGGATCTATCTAATCAAAAATATTCCCTCCCACCAATTCGAGACTTTGTGCCTGAGTAAGAAATCATTATTTAGTGTTGGAAAAATGTCATTCAGTATTTGTTCTGACTCTTTATATAAGTTCAGATCCAACTGAAGTCAACTTTGCCTTTCAACATTACAAGGTTGATAAATAAAGTGTCAGTCAAGTACTGTATTCAATGGTACTCACTAATTCCTACCTTTAAAACTGCCAGCCTTGGGCCTAAATCAGATACATTATTAGTAGTAGTAGTAAGGCGGCGAGCTGGCAGAATCGTTAACACACTGGGCAAAATGCTTAGCAGCATTTAGCCCGTCTCTACGTTCTGAGTTCAAATTCCGCTGGGGTCGTCTTTGCCTTTCATCCTTCCGAGGTCGATAAAATAAGTACCAGTTTAACACTGGGGGTCGATGAAATCAACTAAACTCCTCCCCCAAAATGGCTGGCCTTGTGCCAAAATTTGAAATTATTATTATTATACAATGGTTTCTTATTTAGGCACAAGCCCAATGATTTTCAGGGGAGGATGTTAGTCAATAACATTGACCCTAGGACTTGACTGGTACTTTATTATATCAACTTCAAAAGGATGGAAGATGAAATTGACCTCAGTGGGATTTTAACTCACAATTTAAACAACCAGAAGAAATACCACAAAGCATTTTTCTTTTTTCAACACTAACTATTCTGCCAGCTCACCTCCTTAATCTTGTCATTATAATTGCTTTATCTTTTAGAATTTTACATGTACAATATTATTATAATATATTGGATTTTTTAAATTATTTAGTCAGTGTTGGAAGGGCAGTGCTGATGACCTTTCTCAGGGGTTCCAAAAATGATAGGAGGAAAGTATCCTTGGACTGGAGACTTGATATGAATGTTTGTAACAGAGTAAACACTGCGAGAGGTATCTATGAATCGGTTGCTGATGTTAATCCAAGAGATGGATTAAGTCTACCATCTAAGATCAGGAACAATCTTTTTGATAAGTTTCTGATTACCAAATTTTACTCAAAACTTTGGTTGAACAAGGCCCAAGATGCTGCAAAGTGGGACTGATCCTAAAATCATGTAGTTAAGAAGCAAATTTCTTAACAACACAGCAATATTTGCACCCACAATGACTATCTAATCTATGTAACCTTTATATGTATTATTTTTATTGTGTGTGTATGAATAAGGCACATGTGGTGAGTGTGCATGTGTGGTGTGTGCATAAACATCTTCGGAGAAAGTAGTTTGGAAATTTTAGTAAGTCTGCAAAAATTATTCTGAAAGCTATGAGTGATCTTCAAAATAATATTTTGAGAAGAGTGTACTAGATGCATATTATAATAATAGATGTGTATTATAATAATAAGTCAGAAAATAAGTATGTATTACTTATGTCTGTTGTATATTTAGTAATATTTGACAGAAAATGTCTTTCACACCATTGTTTTGCCTTCACAGAGTATTTGCCTCTGCCTACATATTTCTTTAAACACTTTCTTTTAATTACCTTACTTAATTATCCCTAAACTTTGATCTTGCCCTCACTTTGAACCATCAATCCTATTTGGTATACTGAATATTCTCTTCTTATCACATATTTCAAGATTAATAGTCAGTACTTTTTCAAGCCATAGTATATCACTAATTCATATGTATTTTTGTAATAATTTTCTGAAATTAAAACTAGTCTTCTGGAAATAGTGTTTCTCCACATAAGACATTCAAAATCCCAGTTCAGTATCATTGTCATTATTCTGTTGTATGTTCCTCTTATCCAATTTGATGCTGCTGTTGTTGTTTAGCCCCAAGTCAGCCCTAATCAACCAGTCTTCTTATCATTGCAGCCATACCATCTGATATTTTTTAAAGAGATAATTTATCTGTGACTACATTATACAATTTATTTATTATTATAATAGCCGGGTTCCAACCTCAAGGTCCTGGATACATTCCAGGCCAGTGTCGATGTAAGTGTGATGAAGTTTTCCTCTTCTTACATCACTATGAAGTGGTTTCCACAAGACTAATTTGGATGCTTCCAGGGTGGCTCATTATACAATATGTCCCTTCTTTTAAGATATTATGGTGCAATTTTTAAGGGAGATTTTGTTGATATTTCTAGCATGTTGAGTGGCCACATAAAAACTCCCTTGTCAGAAATTGGCTCTATCTCATGATGAAATATTTTCAATCAGTCATTATTTTTATCATCACCGGATTATCATATTTTTAGTATAATAACTTCCATGAAGTATTTTACACGCAAAAGCAATATCTGAATGTTCTTACTTGCAAAGCCTTCACAAATTATATATCATTTTTACTTTTCTTAATTTTCTCATATATATCTTCTTTCTGCATTTTCTTCTTGCATGTTAAAGATGAAACAAATTTTCTATGACTTTTTATCTAAGCCATTAAATATTCTTCTCTGTAGAGTTATGCATTTATATTACTTTGAGATTTAGTTTTGAGCTCTTTAGTAGTTTCTTTTCCATCTTCTACTTGCATCTACCAGAAGTATATGTTTTTGGTATTTTCTGATATGAAGGCTTTGATCTTATATGACAATCATAATAATAATAATAATTATAATTATAATTATTAAGTTTACAGTTTAGAATGTGAACTTTATATTCCTCACCAATATGACAATGTATTTTGGGTGGATTTAATGACATTGAAATGCTAACAATTTTCTCATCTTTTTATTTAATTACATTAATGTTTATCTTCAAAATCATTAATTCTTTCTAATTTTGGTACAAGGCCAGCAATTTTGAGAGAAAGAGGAAGTCAATTACATCAACCCCAGTGCTTGACTGGTACTTAATTTATTGACTCTGCAAGGATGAAAGGTAAAAGTCAACCTCAGCAGCATTTGAACTCATAAAGTAAAGGGCCAGAAGAAATGCTGCTAAGCATTTTGTCCAGCATGGTAACGATTCTGCCAGTTCACCTCTTTCAAGTTTATTCATTAAAATTATAAATTATCAGTGATACAGTTAATATAATATTTCATTTTAACCTTTAAATTTATTCTGAGTAAGGCCCATATGATATTCTTAATTGAGTTTTGTCTTTTATTCTTAAGTCTCTTGTCATACAGCTCATCTATTCCACAATATTTATAGACTTATTCTTGGTATAATTCCTTTATTCTCATGTCATTATCTAACCATATATTACATGTCTTTGAAGTCTTCCTCTTTTTAGGGTGACCTTTGCACATTTTCCACTCCATTTTCTTATAAATATCATTTCTAAATTCCTGAACCATTTGCAAATAAGTCTTCAATTGTTATCTTTTGAATAAATCTTTAAATCATCTCTATATAAAAGATGATTTATTACCATCCCATAACATTTGTGTCCAGAGCCAATTTGGTTTATTATAATGGCCAGCAGAGTTCCAGCTAAGCAAAAGAAGAGTGAGATGAAGTATTCTTGAATTATTATTGTTGTTGTTGTTGTTGTTATTATTATTGATTTCTTTATATATTAATGCAGAGATATATCGAATTTTCCGATTCTATATTACAAAGTGGTACGGAAAAGGTACATACAAAGGAAAATAAACTTTCTGAAAGAATGAAGGCTCTTGAAATATTTATAGGCATTAGTATTGTTATGTTTAAGATCTTGCGTATGTTTATAGTTATAATTAACTTGGCATGAATATGTTTCATTGCAGGTGTCCCAGCAAAAGAATGAATTCTCTGATTATTTAATTAAAGAAATTTAATTAGAAGCAACACAAGTATAATTTAAAAGTTAATTAAGTATAATTTCTTATATTTTTAAAATATTTCCATATAGTATAACATATTAGTATTACTGTATCAATTATAAAAACATGATTACTATTTGTAAAATTACACTGGGTTTCTTGTATACAAGCCATAATCGGTCTAAAATATAAAGTTATATAGAATTTTTTGATTATCATTTTCCAAAATAAAAATACCAATAATACAGTCCAATATTTTAAGGATGCCACAAAAGACTATATAATTAAATTAGGCAGCTTCCTAATGACCCAGGTCCTATAGCATAAAACATCAAATGCTGTTTATCTGTTTATCTGTTTATATATTCAGTTTTAGCTAAAACTAAGCAACCAGAAGCAAAGTAATTGCCTCTTGTTTTTCTTCATTCCATTTATCCATCATTGATCTACAGCTGGATAAAGGCTTTTCTATGCTAGTTGTAGGCCTAACTGTCTATGCTGGCCAATTGCTGGTTAGATGGAGTGCTCCAGTGGTCAGGTGGTTAATCCAAACTACTGGCACCTAAAACCTCTTCTTAACTTACATGAGTTTTATAGTTACCAGAGCATGTTTTTGCTAGTTTTTAGCAAGAAAGTTTGATCTTGTCTAGCAATTATAATTATTTTCATCACCATTATATCTACAATAGCATGAATTTTCTGTATCCCATTAACTAAAAATTTTTTATACCTGTAACTATCAACCATAATATGTTGATTACCCAGACAAGTTATGCCTTGCAGTGTTCTTGTTTGTTTCTTCTGCTTTTATTTTTGTAGCTGTATGAATTAAATTGAGGTTATATGATATCTCCTAATTTATGTATATCAGTAAATCAACGCACAAACTATTGAGATTTGGTGCAGATGACTCCTTGCATTTTTAATGTTTTTTAATGCAAAATTGATAGAAATGCAACAAGAATAAATCAAAACCTAGGAAATTGTATTTAATAGCAATATTAGTAATACATGAGGTCTGTGAGAGTTTCAGATCAACTGTAACTGGAAGAGAATATCTTAAAATCTAGATAAAATAGCAGAGAGAAATCCAATAAAAAAAGGAAATTTCATGCACATAAACATATTTGAGCCATACTGTGAAAATGTTTCTAAGACCTAGCCCAAGGCAATGAATAACTGTAGGTTTAATAACTATAGTAAAGCTATTTTGACTAATTGGGGACAGATCTGCCATGGCATGGTTGATGTTATATGCTCTCATGTTGACAATCCTGTATACTAGTTTTCTGTAGGAAGAGAGACAGCATAAACTCAGTATATAAAACCAACAGGTACATAAGAGATGCAGTGAATTTTCTAGCTGGTTGAAAGGGAATAAAGTTTTTGAACACATTAAATATACACATGTAGTTAGCTGTAGGGGATCTATAATATAAAGTCCAAATACAATTCAAATAGGCTGCTAAAAGTAGAGTAGAAGATATATAGCTATATCAAAAATTATTTTATTTAACTTTCTATATGTTGTATAGTTTAGTTTTGTTTTGTTTTTATTTTAAAAATTCTGTATAGTGTTGTGATTTAAGACATAAGAAATAATACTGGTAACAGACTTATCTTACAGCTGTAAACATGTAAATAATTATAGAACATAGGAATTATACTTTACATTGCTCCATGCTGTTAAACAGACAATACCTCAGAGTGTATTAAATTTTAAAATGTAAATAATTTCCAAGATCTAACACTATATTTTTGTGTAATCTTTCTTTCTCAGATGTACCTCACACTATTAGATGCAATCTTCCTGCCAAACTTACATAAATAATGTACTTGCCTGAAACATTAGAATTTACATCTCTATAGCATATGAACTCATTAAAATGTGTGAACTTTTTCTAAGTGCAGACCACAACCACTAGATTCTTCAAATTCTTGGTTACTTTGAAGTAAGGTAAGTTTACAAAAATAATAGACAGTTAAATAAAGATATTTCCATAATATATGATTAAATAAAGATATTTCCATAATAAATGGTTAAATAACGATATTGATATTAAAGCATTCAGAAAATATCTAGGATTAAATGAAGATGATATACAATAGTCTAGAATGAAAGAAAAAAATCAGACATTATTGACATATTAAAGAAATATTCAGGACAGACTAAGTTCAAAGAATAAAACTAGCCATACCAGCAATAAACTGTAGTTCAAAGTAAGTAAATTGGAAGATGAACAAATTAAAAAGACTCATTAAAAAATGCCAAAATATTTACTGTGAACACTTCAAATAAAACCATCAAAAAGTAGATGTTGTCAGGTTATATTTACCATGAGGTACAACAAACTGAGTAGTGCTATTGAAGGAAGCTTCTATGCAGTCACTAAATCTGCAAGAAATGGCAATCAAATCTTCTCAATTCATGCTCTACAACCTAAAAATGGAAGGACACATTTAATAATGTCCTTCATAACTCTATGTCTGAATTAAAGCCAGGATTGGCTGACATTAGGATAACAATACTATAGCCATCACCTAAGTTTTCTGCTACATATGAACAACTTGAACAGTGAAAAAGAAAAATATGCCATTGCTGTCACATGTCAAATCAGAGTAAAAGAAATGATAAGAGTTCTCTTAGAACAAACTCTACTAAAACAATCATCAATATGTCAAAACCATTAAATGCATGTCATTGCCATTAGCAGATTATTGCTAACTTGCTTGGAATTGTGAAGTCTGTTCAAGGTTTCTGAAATGAATAGACAGACTGCAAACAAAAGATGACAGCATTGTATTCTAGTTCTATATCCTTAATCAACTAAATTGCTGACTTTTATCCAATTGTTCTATATCAATCTTTGGCGAGATGGTGGTTATGGTGTCACCTATTTAGAAATAAGTTTTTATGTCGTTTACATAGATGAGTGTGAGTGTGTAGAAATACAATATCAGAAGGCATTAATATTAAAGTGTTTATATGGTGAATGTGCATTTAAGTTGACAAGTAGGTTTGGAGCAAAAGGATATTTATTGTGCAGGGAGCAAGTTGGGCCAAAGTTGGCTGTTGGTAATTAGGTTGAGTTGGTGAGTTAACTGAGAGGACCTAGCAGGATATAGATGTCCTGCTGTAGAAACTCCATGGTCATCATGATGGTGAGTTAGTGAGAAGTGATATTCAGTGTACGGTGGTCCCAAGCTAACTGAAAACAAGACACAGCTTAACTGGCAGTGAAACTGCCTTTTCACACGCCTAGGTCTGATTGGTTGATACAGCCATAATACGACTGTGTCATCTTATTATAGCTGACACCGCTACAAATCTATATTTATGTGGTGTTAGCTGTAACATAGATGCCAGAAAGATAAGACTGAAACTCATTAAACTTCATTTATCAATTGCAGGCATATAAACTTTACTCTTGAAAAACAAGTGTCACTCTTATTTCTTCTAAACATAATAAAGCTAATCATTAATGAATATATTTGATAAGGAAAAGTCGAGTGATTGGCTCTATTTTTCACAATATCATGAGATATATTCAAAACAAAGTGAGCACTTTAGTATACGTTGTAAGGACATCTATTCTGTATGCATTTGCAATGAATGTGTGTGGGGGGGGGGAGATAAAGAGAAGGTAACTAACAAGTATACAAGTACATAGATACATGTACAGCTGGAGGAAAGAAATGTGGCTGTAGAGAATACATTTGCAGTGGGACATACAAACAATCCATGAATTTATATAGAGATTACATTTTGCCAAGGCATAACATCACTAGTTTCTTCGGATTCTACTGTTTTACAATGTTATAAGTATGAACAAATTAAGATCACTAATTTATCAGGTTAATATAATTAAGTAAAATTTGAATATCTGCAGGAGGAAACCTCTTGTTTCATTTCAAAAAATTTATTTAATAAGACTAGCTTAATACCTGCCCAACGGACAAAGAAAATTAAATATGAATAAAGATTCTCATTTCATGCTTTTATTGAATATTCAAATTATTTAAGTTGCATTAAGAGTATGCAGCAACCCTTTGATTAAAGATATTATTAGTGTGATTATTTGTCTTTTATATCAGCATTGTGTGTTTGAGTACTTTGCCTTAGTTTATTGTAGTGTGTGTATGTGTGTAGTACTAAATTTTCATAGCCAGCTTGAGGAAAAAGCGGTGGTAGAGTAATAGTAAATTAATGACTCTGCAACTTAAAATTTATTAGCTCCCCAACAATAAAGTCCAACTCCAACTCATAAGCTTTACTTTCTTAGACAATGGTGAGAATCAGATGAAATTTAAGTTTAATAAGAGTCGCAAATTTTGTTTAGAACAGACAGCTAGATAATAACAGTGTTTGTATATATGTGGCAGGAGCATGCATGCAGACTGTCATATTCTCATCGCATGATTCTTGATCAGAATAGTATACTTACTGAATTCTGTAGACATATTGAACAAAGTCATCTATAATTAAGATTTGTAAGAACGACATATTTCATATTCACACAGTTTGATTATATCATGTGGAAAGTTATACAGGTTATATAGGCGCAGGCGTGGCTGTGTGGTAAGAAGCTTGCTTCCCAACCACATGGTTCCGGGCTCAGTCCCACTGTGTGGCACCTTGGGCAAGTGTCTTCTACTATAGCCTCGGGTCGGCCAAAGCCTTGTGAGTGGATTTGGTAGACTGAAACTCAGTCTATGTGTGTGTGTGTGTGTTTTCCCCCACCACCACCGTTTGACAACCGGTGTTGGTGTGTTTAAGTCCCATAACTTAGCAGGTCGGTAAAAGAGACAAATAGAATAAGTACTAGGCTTGAAAAGAATAAGTCCTGGAGTCGATTAATTCGACTAAAACCTTTCAAGGCGGTGCCCCAGCATGGCCGCAGTCAAATGACTGAAACAAGATAAAAGATATGTAGAACACAAATTTGCAAACATTTTCTGAAAATTCCAAAAGATTAAAAAAGTTATGAAGGGTTATATGGGGTGCTTAAACAAGAATTCCAAGTGAATGATTACCCATATATTTCACAGTGAAAGGGTCTTTTCTTCTGTATGACTACGTATGTGGCTAACAAGATGAGAATTTCGAGTGAAAGATTTGCCACAGATTTCACAATGATAGGGTTTCTCTCCAGTGTGGATTCTTTTGTGTCGGTTTAAATCACTTTTAGACACAAAAGATTTCTCACAGACATCACAGTGGAACTGTTTTTCTCCAGTGTGTATTTTTCGGTGACGTACGAGGCTAGAATTATCAGAGAAAGATACGCCGCATATTTGACAATGATAGGGTTTCTCTCCAGTGTGGATTCTTCGGTGAACTAAGAGACTAGAATGATCAGAGAA
>JAOPUL010000001.1:60725115-60736260 GCA_027564515.1 Octopus rubescens | reverse complement strand
ATAAGTACTGGGGTCGATTCATTCGACTAAAAATTCAAGGCGGTGCCCCAGCATGGCCGCAGTCTGATGACTGAAACCAGTAAAAGATAAAAAAAAAAGGTTATTCTCAGAGTGGTAAGTTTTTAAAATTCTGACTGTAACCTACATATTGCTACATAGGATTATATTATGCTCATCCACCACATGAGCCATTTTCAAGTAATCAAAACTTACTTTTGCAATATAAACAAATAATTCAGGTCCGAATGGGTTAACTGGGAAAATAGCAATTGCCATCAAGCTGGATATAATCTTGCTTGCTTTTGCTCTCTCTCTCTCTTTCTCTCTCTCTCTCCCCATATATATATATATATATATATATACACACACACACACACACACATACACGAAAATGTGCCCATGTTTATGCGTGTATATATGCGTGAGTCACTGTTTCTCTCTTGCCCTCTCTCTTCAGTATCTTTTTCTCTATCATACTCCTTTCACACACAGACACATGCACATGCCCACATGCACTTATATATCAATAGCAAAAGAGTTTATTTTGCAGGAAATGTGGGTTATAGGTAATTTTATATTTGAATCCTTTCAGATGTTATGCTTGAGTTTACATACTAGACAACAACTTTACATTATTCATGTATCACAAGCTCTCTTTCTCTATCTCCCCACTTTACACTCTTTGTAAATTTGTTGAATGCCCACTAGGAAAATGTCTTACTTTGTGTTAAAAAGCTTTGTTTAATAAGGTAATTACATAGTTTCAGGTATATCCAATAATAACAATCAAAGACTTCTAGTAAAGTACTTTTTGTTGCAATAGCTTCAGTTTCATTGTCTCAATAAACATCAGTGCAACCAGACAGCAAAACCACCTTAGGATTGTTTCTATTACTCAACCAAATCCACCAGATTGACAACCAAAATCATTCTTTTCAATCAAGTTGTTTCACTGCTTTTGATTTCATTCGTTATGACCATACCTACAAATGTGCATATTGTTTTGTTTTTCTGTTCATTACTATAAAGAAAATTGGAAACTACGGCATGTTAGAATTAAAGAAAACGCCTTTATCAAAAGGATTTTGTAAATGGAAAAAAAGTTTGTCAACACTTTGAAAACCACCAACTCTTGAATGTTGTCATGCTGTTATAGAAGTGGAAGTACAGATTCTTAAATGTTAGAGAATTGTTGGATGAAACTGTGAGAAAACATAAGCAAACAAATAGTAAATATATAGTAAAGAATATTGAGTAATTGCACTTCCTTTGCTAACAAGGAATTGTCATGCAAAGAAATGTTGAATCATCTAACGTAGTTGACAGAAAAAGCAAAGATGATTCTGATCTCAGCTTGGTTTAACATAGCTAAAACTTAGACAACTTAGCTATGATGTACAAAAGATACAAAATGTGATCTGTTTTATAATAATTAACTTTATGAGAATTACTTGGTGAAATATGAAGGAACAATTTTTTTTTGGGGGGGGGTTCATTTGCAGCTTATAAATATACAGATGCATCCAATAAAGAACTTACATTAAATGTTTATTGAGTTGACTGATTGGCCATTGAGGAATTTCTGGGTTTTCTTGCTGATCAGTCATAAAATATTCAACAATATCTTCAGTTATCATAGATATGCTCACATTACAACCATCTTCACACAACTGTAGAAGAGTGTGCTCCAATGGAGCAAGCAACATGCTAAAGAAAAATAATCTGGAATGGCCAAGTACTTCAACTGAAGGCATTAGCAACATATTATCAAACACATTCTTTAAGTCTGAGCTTGAAGAAAACTACAATGAAATGTCAGATACTATATTTGATGTGATGAGCAACAGTAAATAAATTGTTATTTTGATCAAATATTCAACAAAAAAGAGAGAATTACTAAGTGAGCTGAAGAAAATTAAAAAAAACCATAGAAGTCTATGAAAATAATCATCTTTTATTTTTTACTTGTTTCAGTCATTAGACTGTGGCCATGCTGGGGCACTGCCTTGAAGAATTTTAGCTAAATGAATCAACCCCAGTACTTATTTTTTTTAAAGCCTAGTACTTATTCTATCATCTCTTTTGCCAAACCGCTAAGATATGGGGATGTAAACACACCAACACCAGTTGTCAAGTGGTGGTGGGGGACAAACACAGACACAGAAGCACACACACACGTGTATGTATATATATATATATATATAATGGGATTCTTTCAGTTTCCATTTACCAAATCTACTCACAAGTCTTTGGTTGGCCCGAGGCTATAGTAGAAGACACTTTCCCAAGGTGCCATGCAGTGGGACTGAACCTGGAACCATGTGGTTAGGAAGCAAATTTCTTACCACACAGCCATTTTGTGATATCTTAACCTTGAGTGAAACTAGATGGACAGTAGTACAAGCTGCTTCCTTCTTCCTTTGATGAATCTCTGAAAATTATTCAATAATTATTCAGTTCTATTTGAGTGTTGGTAAGAATGTGTAGTCACAATTGGATACTGTTGTCTAGGGTCATATAATTGAATGCTTAGCTCAAATGGAAACATTAAATTTCTTGTTTGGATTAACACTTCTCCAGTGTATCCACTCGGATACAGATAATTTATCAAAGTCGTTGCAAACAAGTAAAAAGGCATCAACAGATGCACAGAAGCTAGATACAACTGTTAAACAAATTTGAAAAACATGAGGAATGAAAGTATATGAAGGATATATTTAATACCCACTATGATTTATTTGTTTATCTCAGAACCTGTGTTACCATGGATGTGAAACATTTTTAGCTTTGATAGTTGGAGATGAATAAAAATGACTAAAAGGGAATAGTAGTAATAATATCACAATTATTAATAATGCTAATAAGAATATTTGAATTATGTCAAATCCAGACTAACTATTCGATGTAAAAGAACAGCAACAAAGAACATGACACAGTTAATGATAGCAGCAGATAGTTTACCAATATAAATTTATGCAGCAGAGTATTTACAAAAATATGATTAACAGTAAAGGTATAATAATTCCCCACAGAAAATATTGCCTGAAAATATCAAATGTTGTATTGAAAAAGTGTTTATAGAATATAACCGTCTGGAAATGGACAAACATTTTCAGTATGAAAATTCAAATATATTTTTCACAAATAATTATTGCTTATTAGCAACAGTGAGTAAAATTTGATAGATTATAGAATAAAAAGTTAAACCTTTGGTATGAGACCATGAGTATGTGTCTTTTGGAATACTAACATATTTGTAAGCATGTTCATTTCAGTATGTGTTTTAAGAGAATGTCTGTGTTTGTTAGTTTTGAAACTTCAAAATGTCAGAGAAATCCAATTATATTCTTTCCAACTCTAATTAACATGTAGCAAACAGCTGTTGTTTTTGAGAAAAATAGGTTTAAAATAACTATTTTGAGTATACCTCGAGTAAATAATATGATTGGCTGAAAATAGCCAGTAAAAAACATAGCCATGTAATTTTGTCAATTCACTTCAATGTCTAAGTAATTGGGCCATATGGCAAAAGACATTCTGATTGATACCAAAATCAAAACTGTGACAATGGAGTCATGCAACAATTAAAGAACTGACAGCAACAATCAGTAGGTATCTGTATATATGCTTGTGTACATATGCCTATGTCTGAGAGAGAGAGTGAGAGAGTGAGAGAGAGAGAGAAAGAGAGAAAGAGAGAGAGAGAGAAAGAGAGATTAACTGAGGAAGATAGAAAAGAGTTAGAAAGTAAGGCAAACAGTATAAGAGATACACTGCAGATTCCTAGAAAAACTGAAATGGGATTTAGAAAAGGGATGTGCATTATGAGGCTGTAGATACAATAATGTCTTCTATGAAGCAATGTTTTGATCAGGGAAGTCACAAGGTATATGCAAGATTAAAGACTTTGCTTCTAAAGACAATTAGCAAAGAGAACACCTCATCAGAAATCAATTTTATTCAGGACAGATACACCAATGACATTAACATTAATTCTCATCACAACTTCCAGCATTTGAAGTTTCTATGAGAAAGACCTCTTTGTTTGGCTGACATTGTAGACCATCTGAATGAAAGTCACAGTACCTAATATCAGAGATTTGTACAATTTGGCAATTTTACTTGTAATTCCTCCAATTACTGCTACAGCTAAATGAATATTAGCTGTAGCATAGCAAAATGATGAAAAGACATGTCTTCAGTCATGAATGACACAAGAGAATTCATTATTTGGCGATATTTTCCGATCACAAAGAACAGACAAAAATAAACCTGATTGCAATTGTTGTACAATTTGTTTTACTATAAAATGAGAATAGAAAAAAGAATTTTTGGCAGATTCTGATTGATTTGATAGTAAATTGAGTTGAATAATAATAAAGTTTTATAATTATGATAGTTTTTCAATTTAAGAATGGCATTGTATAATTGCTATTTTGCTAAATGTATATTACAAATTTTAATCAATACCTTCGAAACCTTCTGGTTACAAAATGTCATAGGTCACTATTGTAGAAAAATTGTGTCTTTTTTTGTGTGTGTGTGTTTGTGGTTATGGTTGATTCATCTTTTAACATTAATTTATATGTAAATTTTAAAGTTAGTAAATGCTTTGACTGTCTCCACTGCATGAGCCCCATCTCCTTAAAAACATCTCCACTGTGCCTGTACATTGATGTAGTTGGTGTTTTATCTGTTACTTGCTTCAGTCATCAGACTGCAGTCATGCTGGGGCATCGCCTTGAAGATACTTTTTAGTTGAACAAATCGACCCCAGTACTTTTCTTAAGCCTGGTACTTATTCTATTGGTCTATTTTGCTGAATCGCTAAGTTGTGGAGACGTAAACAAACCAGCACCGGTTGTCAAGCAGTGATGGGGGACAAACACAGACACAAAGACACTAACACACATAGATATATATATAGAAAGAGAGACATATATACGATAGGTTTCTTTCAGTTTCCGTCTACCAAATCCACTCACAAGGCTTTGGTCGGTCCGAGGTTATAGTAGAAGACACTTGCTCAGGTGTCACACAGTGGGACTGAACCCGAAACCATGTGGTTGGGAAGCAAACTTCTTACCACACAGCCATGTCTATGCCTAGTTGATGAGATCATTTTCTCAGCCATGAATTCAACTCAACACTCATGATATTATACAAATCATTGTATTTCATAAAATAATAGATTCAATGTAGTAAATTACGTGTTTTAGAAATAGAATAAATGTTTCTTAAAATGTAAATGAAAGAAGTATCACACTGAAATTAAAGAAAGAAAAGTGTCATATGTAAAATATATTATTTTTCATCTACTTCCTTCATATAGTCTTTTACAAAACCCTCACGAACTGCCTTGGATGTAGAACATCCACACCCTATATAACATCCTATAACATTAGATGCCCATATATAATCCCATATAATTCTAGACAACTCTAGATAGCCCCACATTCTTTCCCAGGAAAAAAAAGGGAATTTTCTACTATGTTAAGCAGGAAATCATTACCCATCAAAATCACTATTAGACAAGCTGGGAACTACACACAAATAAAAGCTGTCAGACAGATTGACAAATTTCACTTACCTGCAGACTAAAACTACCATTCTACTAACACCATGTACCTTCTTTACAGCTACTAGCTATTATAACAGTTTGTGCACATTTGAACTAATCAGTTGTATACCACCCTATTTGTCACACATTTCTTCTCTTGTCACATTTAGTGTGTCTCATTTCCTAAACCTCTTTACTCATCTTTTCTCACTGGAACTTCAAACCTCTGAAACATCATCCTCACCATGTTTTCTCTACATGTATCAAGTCACAAAAGTTGAAATATTGTATTAACTTTTCAGTCTGGGAAAGCCTGCAAAGTTGATGAACATTGCTTCTTCTGTGACTTAATAATAATAAAAAATGCATCTTTTATAGAAATAGGCGAGATTAGTGTCATTATTATTAAAACTCTTGTTAGAAGGAAAGGAAGGTGTTCCTGAAGGATATTTTTCTGAAGAAGTAAGATTTAGAAAAATGCAAGATGGGACAGTGATATAAAGGAGGCAAGTGCTTCAAATAACTATAGTTGGGGTTAGTACAGAATAGGCAGAAGTTATAGTAATTTATTTTAAAAGTGCAGCAAGAGAATATAATTCAAAAGTGGACTAGTAGTTGCTGAGTCTAAACAAGTAAAAGCAATATGTTTGCAATCAAAAGTAAAAATGAAGTAATCATGACAAATTTACTTTTAGACATCAAAATCATCTTGATTCAAATATGAAAAATTCCACATCAAAATCAAATAATAAATATACATCTGCAGTTAAAGATATGCTTATTTCTCAGCAGGCAACATTTACAGTGTAAGTTTGTGAAAATAAATGCAAGGTAAAAAAAATATTAACATTCATTCTGCAAATAAATAACCTTAGTAAAATAACTGCACTTATATATCTATTACAGAGAGATTAGCTTACTTATCAAAACCCATTACGGTGCAAACTTTTTCCTCCTTTCTTGGCAAAAGAAATTATTTTGTTTATTATATTACTTTTTTTAGTCTGTAAACAAAGTAATTGCTTCAAACGTTTCCTATATTGATGTATATGTATATGGACAACAACATAGAGTCAGTGTTATTAATGTTCATTTTAAATTATTGGTCGGTAATGTGGAAAAACATTGGCAGGATGAATGAGGGGGATAATTCTTTGATGTCCAAAGTTAGACCAACCTGACTTAAAAGAATATGTATAGATAGATAACCACAAAAAGCAATCTAAAACAAATGCTTGCAGCATATGGTATGTGATGGGTTGCTCTCTCTAACTATTAAAATGTATAAGCTTAAGGTCCATAGTGACAAAATAAAAGTAAATTTCCATGCAGGCAAGAAGACACCCTGCCCTTCTTTTTCTCTTTTTTTTTTTTTTTAGCAACTTGTTCAGTGCTGCTCATGAAATTAACACAGAGATATGTGATCAAACATTTAGGAGAAAACCAGACTATGCTATGTTTAAGTTTCCTTTTAGATAACACTTTATGCTCAGCCAGGCAGTGATTAGCTGTGTGGTACAGAGGCAGTCAGAGCATGATTTATAGAGTACAGTGTAATAGCAAAGGCATGTTTTGTCAGATGCAACACAGCAGTGAAAATATGTTATGTGTGATGCAATATATCAGTGTGGGTGCTATGTTATAGCTACTTTGCTATCTTTGTACTGATCAAATGTTCTAATTATATATAAAATAAAATTTGTTTCAGTGAGTGCTATTCCTATGGGACAGCTTCAATTCCTTAAGATTTAATAAGAGTGTTAGGCAAAATAGTACTTAATTTAGATCTACTAATTCATATGTCGTCTAGATCATCTTCATATATATATAGTGTCTGTTTGTATGTGTGTGTTTTCCAAATCAAATGGGAAGCGATAATTATTTTAGGATGTTGTTATGATTATGGCTGTTGAGTAGTTCTCTTTAGCTTTGTCTGTGCAGTTAATTGTAGAAATAGCTAATCAAATGAATCATCCAATCACATTTGTAGCTATAGAATCTAACATTTATTGTGAAACATGCTGTCTTGAGATTTAAGGATTTTGTTGAGAGCAAATTAACCACAACATTGAGCCGTTTGAGTAAATTATCTTGAAACTATTATTTGAATTTTTTGTAGTAGTAGTAGTAGAGGTGGTGGTAGGAGGATGATGATTATTATAACTATATTGGTGTATACGATGGTGCAATGGCTATAATTTCCATAGCACTGATGGCAAATAATAATGATGTCATGATTGCATAGTCGTTAGAAGTGATTTTTGGTGGTGTTGTTAATTATTTTGCTATAATATAGTTTAGTAGGGATGATAAAATTCCATTTGTAGTGTCATTGGTTAAGCTGGTATATAGTATTGATGATGATATGGAAAATGCTGCAGAAAAATTGGAATTTTTGAAATATCATTGAGATCATTTGTTTTGTATTCTTCCTAAAATTCTATTCTGAGAATTCTTTTTCATAAATTATAAAATTTATCCAATATCATACCTGATAATGCCATTGCATTGAACTAATATTATATATATATAAATGTGAAAGTGACACCGATACTAGTCTCAGATCACAATATAATAGAGCTGACCATGAAGGGACCAAAGGAACCCACAGACATGCAGCCAATGAGAAGCACCCAAATTCTATCCAATCTGAACTTCCATAAAGAAGACTGGAAATCAATTGAGAAGGAGATCATCAAACAGGATTGGCCCCAATATCTCTCTACACCTGACACTGACATGAAATTCAAGGAATTTATGTCCATAATGCAAGCCATATGCCACAAGATTGTCCCAGAGAGAAAGGTCACTGCATATAAGAACGAGATTCCCAGGGAGAGAACAGTTCTTATGAGACGACGTACAAACATTGCAAACTGCCTCAACAGAGAACTCAATGGCAGTGAAAAATCCTGCCTGGAAACAACACTACTAGAAATTGAGAAACATCTTAAATGCTCCCAAGAAAAAGAAAGAGCAGACAAAGAAGCTTGGGTTATAAAAAATATAAAATCAAACCCTAAAGCCTTTTTTAAGTATGCCAAAGAAAATGCCTCCATGCATTGCAAGGTAGGGTCACTCCCCCCAAAAGATGGTTCCCTCATGGGAAACCAAATGAGGATAAGTGAAACACTGAATGAACAATTCAAAAGTGTCTTCATCTCACCCTTACGGCACATGCAAGTCAGCAAACGTGTAGAATTCTTTACTATTACAGGTGTAGAAAGGGAGGCAGTAACAATTGATTACATCAACATCAAAGAAGAGAATGTAATACTGGCAATAGATGACATAGATGCAAACTCAGCTGCTGGCCCTGATGGATTCCCAGCAATCCTTCTCAAGTAATGCAAACAGGCCCTTGCAAAACCACTGCAGCTTTTTTTCAGAGGTTCCTTGCAAGTGGTAAGCTCCCAGACAACCTGAAGGAGGGAATAATATGCCCTATTCATAAAGGAGGTAGCAGTGCAGATGCTAAAAACTATAGCTATCTCTCTGACCTCACATATCAGCAAAGTCATGGAACAAATAGTCCAAAGGAAATTAATTGCATTCCTTGAAGAGAATGACTTGCTAACTGACTCCCAGCATGGTTTTTGATCAGGTAGAAGCTGCCTGACACATCTCTTGCAGTAGTACCACTGGGTGTTAAAGCAGCTGCTCAACAACTCAAATGTGGACATGATATATCTCGACTTTACAAAAGCCTTTGATAAAGTCGACCATGGTATATGTCACAAGCTGCATAATCTCAGCATAGTCGGAAAACTTGGAGAATGGCTACACTTCTATCTTCTAAAAGATAGAAGTTAGGTAGTGGTGGCCAACAGGGCCACCTCCAAGGAAACGCAAAATAATGAGTGGTGTCCCACAGGGCACTGTCTTGGGTCCACTGCTATTCATAGTGGCCCGCTCAGACATGCCTTTAGTTGCTCAGATAGTCACTCTTGCTAGCTATTCAGATGATACAAAAGTCTCTCAGAACTCTGGAGATGTTGCGCATCTGCAATAAGAATTGGACACAATATACAGGTGGGCTGAGGAAAATAACATGCAGTTTAATGCTGGAGAATTCCAAGCCCTGCACTACCAACACACGAAGCTGAATGAAAAACAGACAGGATACACTAGCCCAGGAGGGATTGCAATCTATTTCAGCTTGAGAGCTGCGGCCATGCTGGGGCACTACCGTTTTGCTTTGCTACACTTTCATTAAACTTCCTCTGATATGTGACATTTGGTGAATGAGGGAGTTTGATGTTGCTGCCCTCATCTACATTTCTTGCTGTAAGGTAGGTTCATCTGGAACTCTTGACAGGAGGAGATCCAGTTATGTTTTGAAGACAGTTACGTCCACCCTATGTAGGTCTCTCAGGTTTTGTGGGAGGATATTGAAGAGCTGTGGGTGCTTGAAACCCAAGCTGTTGCAGTATCTGGTCCTGTATCCTGATGGCAATGTTGGGATTTTTGGTACTGTTTGTGTAACTTACAATGCTAAAGTTTGCAGGGTACAGCTTAGTTTATCAGGAATTACAAGAAGGTATCATACCTTGTAAGCAGTGTAACAACATTATTATACACATTAATAAAGACAAATGAGATTCTCAAAAGAGGGGAAATTACACATACATCAGATTGTTGGATTTATTAAGCTGATTATAAACAGGATTATCCTTGATGAGATGCAGTTTGGCTTTACACATGATACTAGTGATACAATTGCAAGAGAAATACTTAGCTAAAAGTAAGCCTCTAGACCTTATATTTAATGATCTGGAAAAGGCTTTCAAAAGGGGTTCTCCTTCATCTGGTGGGCCCTAAGGAAGTTAGGAGTAAATGAATGGCTAGTTAGGATTGTACAAGCTATATACAGAGATGCAATTAGTAGGTGAGAGTTAATGAGTAGAGTAATAAATTTAGCATGCAAGTAGGAGTCAACTATGGATTGATCCTCAGCAATCTCTTCTTTATTTTAGTCTCCAAGCTATAACGGAGGAGATATAGAGTATAATCATTAAACCCATGCTCTATCCTGTTCTTCTTGTAGTCATGGAGGCTCAAATTTCAGCTCTTAAATGTTCAAATTGCAAGGAGATCTTACTTGCTCCCTAAAGAAGTACCCAGTACATTCTGTAAAGTGGTTGCTGTTAGAAAGGGCATCCAAACAAAGAAATCATGCCAAAACTTAGAATGCAGTGCTCCAAATTGTCAGATTCTGTCCATGCACATACACACACACACACAAACAAACATATGTACATTAGTGTCTGTGTGTATATATAAGTGTGTATATATATATATATATATATACAAATATATTTACCAACACACAAACACATATATATATATATATATATATATATATACATACATATATATACATATATATATACATCTATATATATATATACATGTATATATATACATATATATACATGTATATATGTAATGTATATATATATATACATACATATAAATCCATACAAACACATATATATATATATACATAACGTTTCGGCTGATGTACTCTCCAGCCTTCATCAGGTGTATTTTGTGGTGTTATTATTTCAGGAATTGAAGTAGGA